>JAVJGG010000002.1:240856-257969 GCA_035590195.1 Aviceda cuculoides
CATTATTACTGTTGTCATTTTATTAGTGTTATCATTATCGTTATTAGTTTCTTCTTTTCTGTTCTATTAAACTGTTTTTATCTCAACCCATGAGTTTTACTTCTTTTCCCGATTTCTTCTCCCATCCCACTGTAGGGGGGGCGAAGTGAGTGAGCAGCTGCGTGGGGCTTAGTTGCTGGCTGGGGTTAAACCACGACACTCTGCACACACATTTCCCAGCCACATCACTCTTGCCACCCTTCATTTAATTTTTTTTAAACAACCCCTGGGGAGTTCAGACTGGGTAGCACCAGTCTGGGACTTGAGGGGAAATAGCAAAGTCTTTGCCCAGAAATGCCTTTATTTCCTGCTGGGCATGAATTAAAACTTGTTTTTACCTCCCTCTGCCAAGGGGGTGGGAAGCACAGCTTTTCAGGGCACCCAGCCAGGCTATCCACTGGGATGCAGAAAGAAATACCAGGGTATGGCAGTAATTGTGCCGGCTTCGGCGGGATGCTCCCCGAATGTGGGTCAGGAGAGTGTTTCTGCCATGCTGGGACCTCTCAGCATCAATGCAATCTGCTTCAGCCAACCAAAATGCCAAAGAATGAGAGTAAACCCTGAAAGCTTGAATTTCCATGATCTCCACGCTGTGGCCATGTTAGTAACCTGAGCACCTTCTGCATAACGGGGCTGGGAGCCCCTCCAGTTCTGTGCCTCTCTGCTGGTCTGCCTCGCCAGCCACTGCGTCACCTTGTTGACCAACAAGGTTGTCCAGCACCTTCCAGGTAACCTCCCCCAGGGGATGGAGTCAGGAGCAGGGTCAATGAGGACACCGTGGAGCCACAACACCTGCTAGATGACCTCAACTGGGATGCTTCAGTGGGCGGGTGAGGGCTTCGAAGGCTTCTTCTCTTCTCCCCAGCAGGCTTCTGAGGAGCCTGGCAGCCCCAGGGTCTTCGTGCCATAAGGAAGAGCTGGACTTTTCACCACTCTGCAGGCAAAATCAAGGAAAAGAAGGCAAAGACCCCCCAGGATCGCTCCCCTCCGCAACACTACGTGGCACCATGCTAGCCTGCAACTCCCTTGCCGGCCCTCAGGCTCAGCAGGAGTGCTGGAGGGGGCTGATCAGCCCCGGCTAAGGCTGCACGGTCCAGCCGCCTCTGGAGGCGGGCACCATAAAAACCACTGGGAGAAATACAACCGTGACACACCAGGCTGGCTTCTTGCCCACAGCCTGGGGAGGCAGCGCAGGCGGGGAGGCAGCATCCCGGAGTACGCTGCAGCTCTGCACGGCAGCCGGCCCTCAGGATCGGCCGTGGCGGAGGTGAGCTTGGCGCGGGGAAGGGGGCACGGGTGCTTCTGCAGCCACTACTGGGATGGCCCCTGTCCCTGGGGGATGCCGAGCAGCCCTTTCCTAGCAGAAAAGTGCCTTGGCCAAGTGCTGTGGCAAAAGCCACGGCCAGATTTCTGAGCAACATCCCTCCACGCGCCATGGCACGGCATTGCCTCCAGCTGGCTCCTGGGACAGAGGGTCGGCAGGTGGCGATTGGCAACTTGCTGCCAGGGATGGGCAGCTTCTGTGTCCCCTCTGGGTTACTCCTGTTCCCTTGGATGGCGAGGAGTTACCTCCGTCTGGGGCTCAGAGAGGAGCAGCCCGACAGGGCACAGCCTGCATTTGCGCGGTGACTCACCAAGCGCCCCAAGCGCAAGAACTGTAAGTGGGACCATTGCAGCAGATGGCCTGGAGACTCCAAACCCGCTTTGCTCTGGGATGTACCCTGGGGAGATGAAGGGCTCCCGTGGGACATGCCTGAATACACAGCCATATGTGGGACTGCGATGTGCATGGGCACCGGAGATGCATGCACAGCCATGCCCAGGACAAGCAGTGCGCTGGCAAGTGGGCAGGAGATGACCGTACGGAGAAGGCTGGGTGGAGTGGAAGTGTGGAGGTGATTTTCTCCCTGATGTCTCTCTGGGTGCTCGTTTCCAGCCATCCAGAGCAGCAGGATGACGCTGTGGAATGGCTCCTTCCCCTTCTACCCCGGCGCCAATGCGTGCTTCCCCTTCGACACTACCCGGGCCATCATCATCTCCATCTTCCTCTCCATGTTGGCCACTTTCATCATCATCCTGCCAGGGATCCGGGGCAGGGGGGTAAGTGGAGTTCAGCCCTCTGGTCCCTGCCCTGTGTATCCCACATGCCCCCTCCCCTCCCAGCCTCGAAAACAGACTTGGGGAGCAAACACGCCCACAGGTTCATGGCCAAGGGTCTGAGATCTCTAGCAAGCCATGGGGGTGATCTCCAGCCCAACCCAACATGTACCCCCATGCTGGAGACACCAAATTCAACCATCCCAAATTTATGAGGCACCCAGATCTGAGCTTGGCTGGATTTCACTGTGAGCAAGCCCGAGTGATTTCACAGGAGTGGAAAAACAGGGCGAGGCTCAAAGGCCTTGCTCCACCTTCCCTGAAACCCCTGCGAAGGAAGGAGATGTGCACCATGCATGCCCCAGCACTGCTCAGGGCAGTGGCCAGCAGATCCCACTGCGAGCCCACTGCTCGTAAGCCACGTCCTTGTTGCGTGCTTGGCTTTGCAGCGGGGCTGGCCAAGGGGCATCTCCCTGCCAAGGGATGCACTGTGAACCCCCATGTGAAATGCTGCTTTTGTCTCCAGCTGTGGCCAGCTGCCAACACATCCAAACACGTGAGGTTTGGATAAGCGTGGAAATCCCAGCTCAGGGCTATTAAAGGGAGTGTCTCCATCCTCCTTCACAGAAAGTGGATGGCACAGCTTTCCCAAATGGACTGTTTTGACCTTCTTGCCCTGCCTGGATCTCCCTGCTGCTTCCCCCACTCCATGGCAGGGATGCCCCAGCCACGTGTACCCCCCATGCCACCCACTTGCAGAACCTGTGGGGTGACTCCCCAGGGGAGGGACGGGCCCAGTTCTCACTGGCTGGCATTTCTAAATGACATGCTTGGTGCTGAGGTCCTCATGCAAAAATCTGACTGAGACCTGTCCCCCACCTTTGCTCACCCCTCGCAGCGACTTTTCTGGTTCCTGAGGGTGGTGATGGGCCTCTTCGTGGGAGCGGTGGTCCTCAGTGAGTACTGGGGTCCTGAGGGGGAAGCTCAAGGGTGCCCAAGACACAGGGAATGGAGAAGCAAGGCGAGGGAGGGTGAACAGAGCAGCCAAACGCCAAGTCCAGCCCGCAGGATGAGTTTATGGGGAAGACCAACACCCACCTGTGTCTGGGACCTGGCTCCAGCAAGTGGTGGGACGTGCAAGCAGCCATCTGTCTTGACTCTGAAGGCTGGTGGTCGTATGCACAGACCACCTCCAGGGCAGTCACTGGAAGCCCACCGCCAACTGCCAGGGGACCCAGACAAATTGGCAGGTGCTTAGATGAGGACCAGTGCCTGGACAGTGCCCACACATCAGCCCCATTGCCTCTCGGGCTAGGGACTGCACTGGGTCTGGGGAGAAACCAACTCAGGTGGGGCTCTCAGGGTCACAGGTCACGGTCGATGTTGGGGAAGGACGTACAAAGCTTTTGCTCCTTGGAGCTCACAACTCAGGCCTTACCCTTGGGATGGGGTAGGTGATGCTCAGGTCATGGTAACCATCGTAGCTGGTGCTTCCAACAGTAGATGTCTTGCCGCCAGGCCATGACTAACCTTTGAAGTCTTCACAGCCATACAGTTCACCAGGGACTGGGAGACCGGCTGGGTGAGAGCAAATACCTCCTACAAGTCCTTCAGTCGTGCTGTGGTGAACGTGGAAATTGGGCTGCACATTGGTCTGGTGGGGGTGAACATCACACTAGTGGGTGAGTGCTTATCACAACAGGAGGGGATTGGGTGCCAGTCAGGCAGCTGTGCACCTGGGTACTGGGGCTGTGTGACCTGGAGCCCCCACACCAGGAAGTCTTGGAGCTGCCTCCAAGGCTGAGAAAGGTCCTTAGTCTTCATCATCTGGCAGGAAACCCGGTGAATCAGGTCAACGAGACCATCAACTACAATGAGCATTTTGCCTGGAGCTTCGATGCAGACTATGACCACAGCTATAGTGAAGGCCTGGAGAAGGGGCTGCCCAGCCCCATCCTCTACGTGGCGGAGAAGTTCACCACGCAAAGCCCCTGCGGCGTGCACAGGCAGTACCGCATCTCCGGCCACTATGCATCCCTCACACTGTGGTAAGTTAGAGCAAGAGGTCGGCCCTATCTTTGCTCGGTGGGGAGGTGGAAAGAACTAGGTACAGCAGAGGGAGCTTGGCGGAGCCACCCTCTTCCATGTAAGGCCATGCCAAAGCCTTGGCTGGTCTCTGGCACCCACCCTTCTGCAGAACCAGGGATGCTCATGCTTCCTGGCCTGCCCATCTCCCCAGAGTGCTCTTCTGTGTCCTCTGCCCTGATGTGCAAAATCTGCAGTCGGAGAAAAATTATTCTTCATTTAAATGAAAGCAGATGCAACTGTGTGGGGCTTATGGTGCAAGGTCGTCTCCTAAGCAAGGTGTGGAGCCCTGATAAGATCAGCTACAGGGGGTTCCTCTTGCATACCCAAGAGGGCATGAGACCTACTGGTGGGGAGCGGGAGGACCATCAAGAGGGTGCTTGGAGGCTGTCTTGTGGTGTAAAGCTGAGAGCGCTTGACTGTGTTGTGATCGTGGAGTCTCAGGTCATCCCCACGTGTCTCAGAGGCTACAAGAAAGGCACTGCAGGGAAGAGTGAGTCTTGCGATTCCCCCTGTGGAAGTAGGCTCCAGGTCCCTACCCACATCTCCTTTTTTATTTTCAGGAAAAATAACTAGCCCTGCTCAAACCTTCCTGCTATTGAGATGGAGTATTTCAAGGCAGGGATGTTGATGTAAACTTATTTTTCATTATTACTCTTGGAATCAGAACAATCTGTTAGGCTCACCTCCCCATCCAGCTAAACCCAGACTCCATGCATAGGGCAGGGCTGGCAGCTGGGTTCACTCCAGGTGCTGAATCAGATGTGGGCATGGCTTGTTGTGTGGTTCTCCAAACAAAGGTCTCCCTTGTTGCCACTCTCCCTTTGAAAAGGTGGGAACTGCCTGGGGGCAGCCAGTTGTGGAGGACCACAGGAGTCAGAGTTAATTTGGAGGAAGCTCCAGAGGTTTCTACTCCAGTCCCCTGCCCAGAACAGGGCTGACATCAAAGCCATATCAAGGTGCCTGGGGCTTTGTGAAGTTCAACACAATGTCCCCAGGTGTGGAGATCCCCCCCCCACTTGCGGGACCTGTCCCACAGATCCACTATTCACGCAGTTACAGAATCGTTTGGGTTGGAAGGGACATCCTTAGATCAGCCTGTCCAGCCCACCTGCTCAAGCAAGGCCAGCTACAGCGGGTTGCCCAGGGCTGTATCCCTCCATTGGGATGGGGAGAAGAGACCCTGAGAACAGGTTCCGAGCATGACACTTTCTGCTCGGTTTTGTGGTCCTTCTGCAGGATGGCCTTTTGCACGTGGCTCATTTCCATCCTATTGTTCTCCATGCCCATCCTGCTCTACGGTGGCTACATGCTCCTGCTCACTGCCACGCTGATGCTTTTCTCGCTGCTCTTCTTCTTCACTGCGAGGAGCGCTCCGAAGTGTCCCATCCAGTTTGGCCCAGCTTCCTTGAAAACAGACTATGGTGGATCCTTTTGGCTGACATTAGTGACAGGTGAGTGCTCAGCTTGCTCCTGGGGCTTTTGTTCTCTATCCCTGCAGTGATGATGCTCAGTGATGCCCTAACAGCACTTCATCCCTTCTGTCTCCATGGCTGGTCACAGAAAATGAATTTTTTTTTTAATGACACACAAGAATTTAGGATAGCATCATTGAGACTGGGGGGGAAAGGAGCTGAGCAGCCAGGAGATCTGAATGGCCAGTTATCTGTGTGGAAGTGTGCCCAGAGGAGTGCCATGAAAGTCAAGAATTGCAGAGTCAGGGAAAGACCTGGCCTGGAAGGATCCTTGGGGTTGTCCCTCCCAGAGCAGGACTAACCTCAAAGACACATCAGTCTTGTTCAGTCTGGTGGTGGATGTACCCATGGCTAGACATCCCCTGTGCCTTTCAGGACCTGCCCCACAGCTGTCCCACTCAGGGGCAGCAATTATTTCCTTTTATCAAACTGGAATTTCCCGTGTTACAACTGTGCAACTCCAAGAAGAGATTGGCTATTTTTCAGTAGCAGAAGATGGAAATTAGGTCCTCCTGTGGGCTCCTCTTTTTCAGGCCAAACAATCCCAGTTCCTCCAGCCTTTCACCATACATGGGGGGCTCCAGACCCAACTCTCTTGGCCATCTGCCCCAGTTGATTGACTTCTCTTTTGTACTGGTGAGCCCAAACTGATGGCAGAGTCCAGTTGTGGAGAGGGAAATAACACCTGTTGACCTCCTGGGTGATGCCATGAGCCGTTGGCTTCCAACCCCAGATCCAGGTCTGGGTCGCAGCGGGCAGGAGCTGCTGATGTGTCTCCCTGTGCTTGCACTGCAGGGCTGCTGTGTCTGCTGCTGGGGTTGGGCATCATCATCCTGAACTCCGTGCAGCCAGAGAAGCTGAAGCTTGTCTTTAACCTGGACAAGGGAAAGGAAGAAGACGAGGAGGGGTGGGACACGTCCTACCTGCCAGCTGAGCCCAGCTCCTCTGCGCAGGACGTGCTGATGGTCCCCCTGGGTGAGCTTTGTGAGGTGACAGCCGCCCAGCTGTAAGGCACTGGGGGGACGCAGGGCAAAGCCCGAGGAGACCCCTCCTGAATTCATGCTCCGGTCCAACCCCACCATGAGCCCAGGTGGGAAGAGAAACGACAAGACCTGGGTGACAAGAATATCCAAGTCTGGAAAGGTGTCTCCAATATGACAGTTTGCCCTCATTTTTTTTGCTGTTGTTTTACTCACGAGCAGCTGGAAGAGCTTTTCAAGTGAGCAGAACCCATGACCTATCCCTGGCTGTCCAGTTAACAGGCACTGGGCTACTGCCCTTCCCCGTAGCCCCATCCCCAGCAAACCCTAAGAGTCCTCCCCAAGATACAGAACTAAACCAGAACAAACTGGACAGGAACCAAATAACTGCAGATGCATAGATATGAACCAAAGGAAAAGTAGAGGCCCTGCAACAGCACCCCTACCCTGCAGGCCCCGAGAAGTCCCCTCTGCCCAGGGATGCTCTTCCCATCAGTGGTCAGGAAGAGCGAGACACGCCACAGCTCAAGTTCGACGTAAGTATGAGAGAAGTGCGGGGCTGTACATTGGGCTGGAAACAGCACAATCAGGGAGTTGGTTGGCTCCTGCTTCTTACAGTGCTTCTAAAGACCCAAACCACAGCCACCAGCCTGGGAGCAGCCTGGGAGTTATTGGTACTCTCACAGCCCTCTGAAAGGAAGACAAAATGTTTCAGTGGGAGGGAAGGAAAGGAGACGGGAATGGAGGTGCTACGAACAGATCAGATTTTGTTTATTTGGGTTCGTGCCCCTGTATGTCTGATGCAACAGGCCAAAGCTTTTCTTCTGGTGAAGCTGCTATTGGGGGCGAATCATGCCTAAAAGCAGGAGATGAGGCTGGAGAGTGCCAGATGCGGTGGCAGAAAGGGTGGGAAACCCCCAGCCTCCTGTGCTTTCAGGGCACGGGGTCTGTCCCACACCAGCCCAAATAACCTGTGGTTGGTTGTAGCATCTTCCTACGACGTCTCTGGACCTGACACGTCTGGAAACAAGAAAGACTCAAGAAATGGTCTTTCTTTTCCTGAGGGAGTTTTGTTGGTTTAATCTTATGGCTTTTTTCCTGCCACTTGGCTAGTTAAAGTCCTTTTGAGGCTCTCCTACATCCCTACAGCATGTTGCTCCCCACGACAAGTGTTTCTCAATGGCTACCTTGACATGTGCCAGTGAGCTTTGTCTTTCCTCGGGGGCACCTCTGCCAGGGCAGCTTCCTCCATGGGAATGGTGCTGCTGCTGGGGGTTTGCAAGCATTTGCCTGCAGGTATGCCCCACAGCCCCCTCTTAAGAAACCAGCCCTCAGAAATGCCCAAAGTGTTTCAAAGGAGTGGGTTTTTAATAAAAATTTATTGAAAATAATTCTTGTGCATAACAAATCACGTTAATGCAACACAAATATCATGCAAAAGAAATAAGTAACTTAACAGTGAGGGTTTTTTCTCAGAAAGAAAAGAGCCAAAGGACTGAAATTATGTCCTTTGCAATTAATTGGACTGAGGCTGTCCACATCTCCATATTCAGATATGGTGATCTCCTCATGCCAGCCTGTGGAGGCCTTCAGGCCAGTAGGTTTGGGGCCAGGGCCCATCTTCTGTTTGTAATAACGCAACCTGATGCACTCCATCTCTCACCTTGGCTGGGTATGACTCCTGTCCTCAGGCTTGCGTTTTGTGGGAAGCCCAGCCAGCCCAAGTGTGCCCCAGCTGGATGGAGATAACTTCATTCTTCCCTCTCTTTTCTTTCTTGTGGCATCTTTCTGGCTCATGCGAGGCTACAAGTCTTATCACAACATCCCCCCCTGCCAAACACCATCACACATTTACTCAGTCTTTATTTCTGGAGCAGCCGTTTTACTCTAGCTCATGCAGCATCCAGCCTGATGGAGTCTGGGTCTGTGCCTGGCTTCCCTAGGTACACCTAAACGTCTACACTAAATGTCAGTGCTTGGGAAAGAAATGAGCAGGTTTAATCACTGGCTTTTGGAGTCGTGGGTGCTTCCTGTGAGAAATCTCACCAGTGACCTCAGTTTCTGGTGTGGGAACTGGCCATCGGAGGCTCACTGCACCAAGCTGTGCCAGAGCATGGAGCAGGAGGGGCATTTCTCCTGGGACAGGGACCCCCAGGTGAGTGTGCAGCTCAAGTCGCTGGAGCTGTAAGGGGCTCCGACTGCAGCTTGCTGGCTCTCTGCAAAGCCTGCCCTTTTCCAGAGGGCATGGTCAGGGATATACAGTCTGCAAAGTAACTTCTCAGCAAGTATCGATCCCAGCGTGGACTCATGCACTCTTCAAAGGCAGTTGGATGGGGAAGTCGGTTTCTGGGGACATCAAGAAAGGTTTGTGCCCTGCCCTTTCAGGCCCATCTTCAGGGAAAGAGTGGGAAAAACTTTCTTCTAGATGCTGTTGGGGTTGAGTTTGGAGGGCTGAGAAGAAGACAGTCCTTTGCTCACGAAATGAGGGTTGATGAACACTTCAGTCATGTCCTGGTACTCCTCTGCATTGTCCTCATGGAGATCAAAGAAAGTTTTCAGTAGGTCCGGGTTGAAGTAGTGCAGTGTGACAACAGTGATCCCAGACACAAAGCAGAGCAAGCCTGGAAGACAACGTGCTCTCTGAGAGCGTTCCCGTAAACACCAGCAAACTTCCCACCCCACACCCCTCCTCTGCTGGCCCCCTGCCAGGGGACAATGCCTCCTCTTGTGGAAGATGGCCTTCTACTGTATGAGGTGGCTTCAGCTGCTGTGCTGAGCATCTTAAAACCCAGGCATGGGTCTTAAAACCCAGGCAAGAGATCCCCATCTCCTTGTATTACTGCACCTCAGGGACTAAAAATCCCTCCACCATCCCTCGAGATGGGGATAGTGTTCCCCCTTCTGCCAGCCCTCTCTACATCTCTGCCAGGATCTGCTTTGCCAAGGCACAGGCTGGGGCTCTGGTGGGCTGCACTCCCCGAGCTCCCTCACCTCCATTTCTGGGGGGAAAGCACTGGGACTCTTGCACACCTAGAAGGACAAGGTGGTGTGCCCTGACGCAGCTTGGTGTCCTTACCAATCGCTAGTGTGAGCCAGAAAGATCCCCCATAGCCTACGTGCAGGGTTGCGGTCCCAAACTGGATCAGGCACATCGGGGAGTTCCTCACAGTGGAGAATGAGAGCAATGAAAAGATCACGAAGGCCCCTGTGACCAGGACCATGTAGCCTCCATAGACTAGGGCAGGCATGGAGAAGAGCATGTTGGAGATGAGCCAAGTGCAAAAAGCCACCCTGGAGACAAGAGAAGACCAATGGATGAGTTGTGCAAGTGCCACAGACTAGGATTCTCAATGTGAGGATTTCCATGTGGGAGGAAGAATCTGGGCTCTAGGTTGCATTGTATGAGGCCAAGAAGCTCTGTGGGCAGGCTGGAGTGATCCCTAGCCTCCTGGGCTGAGCAAGCAGATGTGCAACACTCGCACCGCTACATCCAGAAGGCAGAAGCCCAGATTTCCTCTTCCCGTTGCTCAGCCCACAGACCGTACCAGCCTCAAGGAGGCTATGGCAGCCCACTTGGTGTATCTAGAACATCTCAGCTCCTTGCCCTTCAACCCGCGGGGCAGTACAGGCCCCAGAGAGCAGCACACAGGACTGGCATAATCGCAGGAGCAGGCATAAGTCATTTGCAGCAGCTCTGGACTTGGCTGAGGAGCTGGGTGACAGGGGAAGCTTTCATCTGTGGGCCAGAAGCTCTTGTTCCATGGCATTGCCAGGCCCCTTTCCTAGCTTCTCCATCCTTGCTGTCAAACCCAGAGCAGGGGGAACAGCACTGCAATGGCCCTTGCCCTCTACGACCCATGGTAGAGGGGACCATCTCCTCACAGCTGCGGACCAGCTCTCCCTCAGCCCAAGTGAGCGACAAGATATTGCTGCGCAGCAGCTCCTGCTAGAGTGGAGATCGACTCAATAACAGCATCATCAGCTTTTCCTCACCTGGTCCCACTCCCGACATTAAATACCCTCACAGATGTGGATGGGAGAGTTCTGCACATGCCCATGGGTCTCTCTGGGCCACTCAGGACAGCAGCTCCAATTCCCTCCATGAGGATGGACACCTGCCATCATCACCACATCATGGCAAGGATCTTTACCCATTCCTCTCTCCTGTGCCCAGCCCTGGAGGAGTTCGCTAGCAGAGAGAACCCGGACCTCCCATCTGCTCAGCCCAAGGTGCCTACAGGGCCACCAGTTTGACTGCAGACCTTGCAGAGGTCCCTCCACGCACATGGCTTTCCTCCTGGCAGCATGCAATCAGCATCCATCTCGGAGGGCTAGGGACAAGGTAGCAGAGCCCTTCCCACATCCTTCCATCTCCTCTGCCTGCACCAGGAGAGAGAGGCTCACCAGAGAGTGGCCGATGCGTAGTGGCCGGAGATGCGGTACTGCCTGTGCACGCCGCAGGGGCTTTGCGTGGTGAACTTCTCCGCCAGGTAGAGGATGGGGCTGGGCAGCCCCTTCTCCAGGCCTTCACTATAGCTGTGGTCATAGTCTGCATCGAAGCTCCAGGCAAAATGCTCATTGTAGTTGATGGTCTCGTTGACCTGATTCACCGGGTTTCCTGCCAGAGGGAGAAGACTGAGGTCCTGCTGTGTCCCAGCAGCCTGGCCACTGCCAGCCAGGAGCGGGGGCACCCCAGCGACGGCAGGGTCCCAGGAGCCTCCGCGCAGACCAAGGCCACCCACAGATCCCTCGGAGACCTCCTGGGGCCACGGCCGCTCCAGAGCTGCAGATGGGGACATCAGACTCACCCATGAGCGTGATGTTCACCCCTGCCAGGCCGACATGCAGCCCGATGTCCGCGTTCACCAGGGCACGGCTGAAGGACTTGTAGGAGGTGTTCGCCTTCACCCAACCAGTCTCCCAGTCCCCTGTGAACTGGACAGCTGCCAGGAAAAGTAAAGCTGGGGTTAAAGAGAGGCTGGTCTCCGGCTTTGCTGGGCTTAAGGGGAGGATCACAGGCAAGCACGAGTGGTGGCGTTCCCACCGTGGCACTGCAAGGGAGTGTAAGGGCAGGAGAGCTGACTCAGCCGCCAGGACGTGCCTCAACCAGCTCCCACGCCCTGGCAGAGCTCATGTCCTCTCCTCGCCGAGCATCCACTCCCTCAATCCAGGAGGAGGGGAGCTCAGATCCCCAGGGACGAACCCCATGACCTGATTCCTCCTTGGACATCCTCTCCAGGACTTCCCTGCAAGCTCCCCACCACGGCAAGCACCGCAGCCCTCAGGGACAGACCTGAGAAATGAGCCCGCTCCTCAGCCTCGGGAACAGGGGTGAGTTTAATTCCAAATATTAAGCTCCCTAGATTGTACTGTTACTGAGTAGCGAAGATCACTGTAAAACGGAGGCAGTGGAGAGGGGTGGCAAGCTCTGACAGTCGTTTCAGCTGGGGGGGGAAGAAAAATTTGAAGCATTTCCACTATTATTTTTTTTTGGAACAAAGTATCCTTTTCTGAAACTCTTTCACTTTGTGGTGGGCTTAATTTTCCTGCACTGAAATGAGCTGGAAGTGAAGGTGATGACTTAATCTCAGGCTGAACAAGAAAATGTGCCCGAAAATAAGTTCAGCTGCTGAATCAACTTGTGAGGGCACTGATCCATTAGCAGCTCTGCAGGAACATTTTCTAGCTGCAGGGTCGAGTGTGCCCTGCTGCCGCCAGACAGAAACCCCGACGCTGGCTTTAAAACAACTAATTCCTCCTGTGCGCCCAAGCAGCGCCCAGCTGCATCCTTGTAACGAGAGCGGCACCGAATGGCTCTCCAGGGTTTAGCTGGTTAAGGCTGTGGAGCAAGCCCTGACCTCCACCTCTCTGCCATCTCCAGCCTGGCACCATGTTCCTGGGCAGCTCCGGTGGCATCTCCCAGCACCTGGACATCCCCAGGTGGAGGGTGACCACCGCGTGCTGGACCAGCCCATGCATCAGCCAGCAGAGCTCCACAGCTGGTCACAGCCTGGTTATCTACTTCTATCGCCTGGTCAAACTGGCGGCTGAGTCATTTAGGTTGTGCTTCATCATCCCTCTCCAAGCAGCCTTGTAATCAGCCCAGCCTTTCACATCAGGAGAATTTCTTTCATTTAGGGTCAGGGCCGGCTGCTGGCCCCATCTAGCAACTTCTATCCCCTCTATCCCCCTCTTTTGCTTACACATCCTGTCACCCTGTCTGAGCTGGAAATCCCACAGCCTGGTTTCCACCACCACCCCATTTATTACAGAAGATTTCCTGGTTTCTGCTAAATCAAATCCTCTCCTTCATCTCCTCCTGCCTTACTCCTTGGAAGGTCTTTACCCCCCCTGCCCCAGCCTCTGCCCTGCCTGTGTTTTATCTCGACCTGCTTTCTCCGCATAACCGCAAGGGTCCTCTCATCCTCCAAACCTTCCTGGCTGCAATCTGAGCTGCCAGCCATGCTCCCTCAGCAGCAGGCAGCTCAGGAGGGCTTGCAGGGTGTGGGACAGCAATGGAAGGTTGGTGAGGAGTCACTCAAGCGACTTGCAGCTGCCATGTAGAAAAACACATATATGATACTAACTGTTGTTCAGCCTTGTGTGTCGGACAAGTAGAACATCTGTGTTTAGATAACATAGGCCTGTGAGAGACTTAGAGGCACTCTATCAAACATGCTTGAGATTCCTGTCCTGCTGTGGGAAAGAACAAAGCACAGAGGCAAACTACACCTGCACGAATCATAGAATGGTTCGGGGTGGAAGGGACCTTAAAGCTCATCTAGGTCCAACCCCCCTGCCGTGGGCAGGGACACCTTCCACCAGACCAGGTTGCTCAAAGGCCCATCCACCCTGGCCTTGAACACTTCCAGGGAGGGGGCAACCGCGATGTCTCTGGGCACCCTGTTCCAGTGCCTTGCCACCTGAATCCCTGAAATACAGGCAAAACCAGCAGGTTTGGTGATCCTCTAGCAAGGACTGAACTCTGCGGCGCCTGTGTCCCCACTTACGAGCCTCTGCCCGGGTGCTGCTTCGGGGATCCCCCAGTTTGTGAGGTAACAAAAATAAATTTACTCTTTGCATTTCATCCGTGGTTTTGTGGTTGTTCCTGCATCCTGCCTGTATCGGCTCACATACACAGTTGGAGGAACATGGGGCTGTGCAGCCCACCAGAGCTGGGGCTGTTTGAACTCTGTGGTGGCATTACAGACAGCAAATCTCCCTCTTGATACAGAAGTCACCACTGGCACCTTCAGGTGCTCTCAGCCTCCGGTGCCAAGGATGGGGAAGGCCTTTTGGGAAGCTGTGTGACTGTTTTGCAGAGCAGGGGTGGGATAGACCCTGCAACCAGCCTTGGCCAGGCCATGGCTGTGACCACTCGCCAGCTCGCATTCCCCAGATACAGACCCTTCCACGGGGTTTAATCCTGCCCCCAGACCCACCCTCCAAGGGCTGTGCAGCACTTACCAACAATCACCACTCCCACGACGAGGCTGAGGAGAACCCGGACAGTCCAGTACAGCCTCTGCAGGGAGAGAGGTGGGACATCAGGCAGGGAAGAACAGCCCCCGCTGTCCTCCTGCCTCATCCCGAACCAGCCGGGAGTGTCTCAGCATCCAAAACATGGGGAGCAGATGCTTATCCCCAGGGAGAGGGTTCACGCACCGCCCGTCCGCGGATGCCAGGGATGATGAGCAGGAAGCTGCAAGCGAAAGTTAGGAAGACCACGATCACTATGATGGTGCTGACGTCGAATACGAAGGCCTTCCTCTGCTGCGGGTAGAAGGGGTAGACACCGTCAAAGAGAGTCATCCCGCACCTCCAGAAGCCTGCGGGAGAGAGGGGGTGACGGCAGGCGCCCTGCACCGCCCCGTCCGGCTGCCTCGAGCCTGTGGTGGCCAGCCCCAGCTCAGCTCCGGAGCAACCAGCTGCAGGAGGTCTACCTCAAAACTCCCCAGAAGGACAAGGAAGCGTGACACTGCAAGGAAGCAGGCAGGGTGAAATACTCCCCAGCAGAGAAACGT
Source organism: Aviceda cuculoides (assembly GCA_035590195.1). Lineage (NCBI taxonomy): Eukaryota > Metazoa > Chordata > Aves > Accipitriformes > Accipitridae > Aviceda > Aviceda cuculoides. The sequence continues at coordinate 255,557 of JAVJGG010000002.1, forward strand.
GCCACCCGAAAGCTCTCCGTGGAGGAAAGGCGGTGCCCGAGACAGGGCTCCGCCAGCCTGGAGGGATTGTGGCAGCCCAGGGAACCATGAGCCACTGTCCCGCTGCAGCTTGAGGAGCAGCCCAAGCGCAGAAAGCTGCTGAGCAGCTCCTCCCCAAACAGAGCCGGGTCTTTTCCTCCAGCAGATGCAGCCAGGGCTTTCTGCCTTGTGGCACGCCCTTAGGGGAAGTCCACCAGCCAGCGACCACCGGCAGATGCAGCCTTCCTCCAAAATGACGAGGAGCTACCGAGAACATTGATTTCGCAGTAGCAAAATTGTCTCCAGTCAGGGCCCACCGTTGCCAAGCGGAACGAAGCTCACCACCCCCTTTTCCACCCCCTCTCCTTGAAGAAGCTTTTCTCCAGGAGCTGCGAAGTACGATCTGGGGAGGGAGGGCTGTTCCTGTTCCTGGTCCAGAGGGGCCAGAAGCAAGCCCTAGAGGTGGCATGTGCATCCAAGGAGCACACGAACATCAGGAGCACATCTCAAGGCGAAAGGCAATTGAGTTACATGAGACAACAAAGTGTGTAATTACCATAGACGGCTTTGAACTCCCACCGACACTTTAGTTCTAGCAATTACAGAGCTTCCCCTGTTCCTAGGTTAGATCTTTGCTACCAAAACTGATTACATGCTTAGTCCTTTTTATTTTGCTTATTTAATAGCGTCTCTGCATGTAACTACCCCAGGAAGTCTTCAAATTCAGGGAACGCTAGAGCTAATATGACTCATGACCAAATACAATTTCATTCTGTCCCTGCATGGAGGAGTTGATTTTATTCTCATTTTCTGAAAACAGTATTAATCGTATTTTTTAGGTAAGAACCAACCCAGAGCAATTCAGCCTCAAAAAAAGTGGGTCCCAAATCCCTAGAAGTAGGTGGGGATTACAATAAGTATCATAAAACAGTTTACCTGGGCAGCTGGTCACTTTTCGATGCATAAAGCAATATTTGGTTTCAGAATAATTCTCTGTCCAGTAACCCAGATCATTACGGCAAACGGTCTTAACAGAGACTGGGTTTTTACAGCTGGCTCACAACTGGCCTGGACCTGACCTTATCTTCACTCTCTGCTCTGGACTAACAGGGCTATCGCGCACTTGCAAATGTTGTCCCGGGCTGTTTGCTGTAACTGCTTTGGCTAGTTCCCTGAAAAGCCGAGCCCAGAGAAGGGCAGCCTTCAGGTGCCATTCCTGCTATGGTTACCTGGCAAACGGAAGCTGTGATTGATTCCCAATGCTACAACGTCGGACTGAAGGCCAGCTGTGGGGTCCCCAGTCCAGCAAATGTGCCCACAAAGCAATCCGAGCGGCTGAAAGAGAAGAAGTAAACGAACAGTTTAGCCTAAGACAAGTTAAGTCTTGATCACTTGAAGTCCACTGGTTTCATTATATCTTTGCCCAAATTTCATGAGAGACGCGATGAGGGAAGGAATGATTTCCAAGTCTGTATTCACTGAAACGCAACTCTTCACAGCTTAAAACAGATCAACAATACATGACAACTGAATAACATGGAAAATGCTACCTCGTTAAATCTAAACTTAACTTTCAAACAATATAAAGGGATGTTTGCGTTTCCTCTACACTTTGCAACTTCTGAGAATAGTTTTATAGAGAATTTCCAGAGAAACAACTCTTTCTGTTGCTGTCCGCCCAATCTTTCTCACTTGATTACCCTGCACAGAAGACCAACTCCTTGGCATTTTTGCAACTTTGAAGTGGAAAACCGGTGCCTGCAGCTCAGGGCAGGAGAAACTGAAGTTGTTGCAGCTTGGATATCATCCTCCATGCAGAAGCATGGCTGTGGCCGTAAACCCCCTGTGCTTAAAAGACTAGAGACATCTTCAAAGGAGCATCAGTAATTTAGCAGAAACTGACAACTTCTCTTTTGTTTAAAATATTCTGGACCGGCAGGGGGGAAAGGCAAAGGAGGCAGAAAGTTTGCCCAAACCCCAGCAGTCTCCCCTGTACAGAAACCCCATTTTCCTGCCCCAGAATGAATCAAGCTGGAAAGGACATTTCAGAAGTGCCGAGCCAAAATCTCCTCGCAGCAGAGCCAACAGCAGTCTTAGGTCGGGTTGCTGAGGGCTGCGGATTGGTATTTTCCCTCGAAGCAAGGGAAATCCCTTCCCCTGGAAAACGAATGCGCAGAGCTGCAGTTCAGGGATGTCGGGGACTCCCCGTGTCTTCCCGCCCCTCTAAGAGGGTCAAATCGGCTTAGGAAAACCCACCGGGTTAGCTCCAGATGGGGATGCGCCCCCTCCTCCCCACCCTCGCCTAGCCGGGACCCTTCCAGCCGGGGAGGCAGCGTGCGGGGGCTGCTCCGCGGAGCCCCCCAAGGGCCGCGGCAGGAACCGGGCGCCCGGCTGC
>JAVJGG010000002.1:258364-303278 GCA_035590195.1 Aviceda cuculoides
TGGGAGCCAGGGCCACGCAGGCTGCTGCCCGTGTCGGGCTACGCGCGTTGTCGCCAGCGGAGGGGGGGGGGCAGGAGGTCGCGCTGTTGCCGTCTCCTGCTGCCCGCAGGACAAGTTGGGATGGGGCCATGCGTGGGAGGGGGAGAAGGGGTCGGGGCACACTTTGCTCTCCTGTGTGATGGACAGGGTGGGATGGGACCATGCGGCCCCCCTTACACACACACACCCCCCCCCACTTGCATGGAAACCAGGGTGCGGGGCAACTGGTGTCCCCGCCTGCTTGGGGGACAGGGCACAGGGTGAGATGGGGGTCCGCGTCCCCACCCGCATGGGGGAACAAGGGGTTTAGGGCCACTCGTGTCCCTGCCTGCTGGGGGCACACAGCTGCGTGGGGCACTAGGAGGTTGGGGCCACCCATGTTGCTGCCTGCGTAGAGGACTGGGGGGGGTCTGGGTGCGATGGAGCCATGCGTATCCCTGGGTGGGAGGGAGCAGAGCCACAGGACAGAGGGGGCTGGGACTGTGCAGGACCCTGCCTGCGTGGGGACAGGACACTGTGGGGACAGGCAGGCACCTCTTCTGTCCCACAGGGGGAGGGAGTCCCTGCCGTGCACTCCGGCGGCCACTGGAGCATCTGGCCCCAGGGGTGTCCCCGGGTGGGAAAGCTGGAGACGCCGCCGGTCCCTGTGTGCATGATGTCCACAGCGTGTGCACAGGTCTGGAATTTTCTGGATGACATCCAAGGCTGGGGAGATGCAGCCTGTGCTGAAACCCCAGGGCTGGCTGGTTGGTGGGTGAAGGTGGCAGTCTCCTAGTCTGTCCCACCAGCACTGAGGAGAGATAGAAATAAGCTGTGACTAACCAGGACTGTAGGGATCAGGATCCAGACTTCTCAAATGCCTTGAAACTGCTCTCCTGTACCTGCACTAGGTTCTGCAGTGGGGCTGCTGCTCTCTCAGGATGCTGAGGTATCCCACAGTCCCATCTGATGTGGCTCTGGGGAGAGCTCTGGAGACATTTGGAGGCTGAAGCCCTAACTTTAGGAGAGCCAAATCTGTTGAGATCAGGTGGAGCGGGAGATCCTTGCACTGAGGGAAGCCATGTGTTTGCACTCTTTGCAGCACAGTTTTTGGAGGGGTGTGAAACCCCAGGGCTTGCTAAGGGCAGAGGGATCCTCTCTGATGGGAGAAGACAAGGCTGGGGAAGCGGGTGCTTGATTTCACTGGGTGCAGAGGGAGGGAAAGACTTTCCAAAGGTGGCACAGGGAATGTGTGGAAAAGCGGAGACTGAGGGCTCATCAGACCTTACAAAATTCCTGGAATACTTGACAAGTCTGTGGAACTAATCCAAGCTTGCAAAGCTTTCCCTCAGCAAGCTGCATCACGGACTTCCAAGGTCACTCTGGTTTCTTTATGTCGAGGAATCCCCTGGGTGATTTGCAAGATTTGGGAGGCAGGTGTGAGAGCAGGGGCATCTTTCTGGAGAAGCCTGGCAACTAGTCCTCAACACATGGAAGAGGATGCTGGGGAGGTGAAGCTGGAGCTCTCAGCTGAAGCATGGGAAAAGAGCTTGTGGGACAGCTGACAGCCACTCATAAGATGCCCACCTTCCTTGGGATGAAGTCCCTAGCCCAGAACTGCATGTCCCTTTTCTTGATGCATCCTGTAAAGACTGCTGGGAGTCAACCTTGTCTATGAGGAGGTTCCCAGCAATATCTGGAGAAAGTTTAATAGGCAGGGGAGACATGGTGTCAGTGTCTCCTCATGCCCTTACAGACCAAGTTCTGCCAGGGAGAGCTGATCCTGGGGATGGGAAATGGTTCTTGAGGTTTGGTTGGGAAAGACAAACTGCTGATGAGCCCAGTAACTTGTAGGAAGACATAAAGGCAATGTAGAGGCATGGAAGAGAAGTTCCATGTTGGTGGGAAAGGCCCTCAGAAGTCTTTGGTGCAGCCTACTGCTTGGAGCATGACCACCACCGTCACTGTATCACACTGGCCACAGTCGAGGCTGGAAAGCCTCCGGAGACCCCCCCACAGTCTTGGATTGACTAGGCAATCAGTGGGTTTTCAGTGCTGGGCCATGGAGACATAAAAAGAGCATGAGACCTGGCATGTCATCTCATGGCGTGGGTCAAGAGCAATTCCCATATCTGAAGAAACGGGAGATTTGCTCAGTGACAGCAGGAATTTTAAAACACATTCTCTGCTGGAGCCCTGTGAGAAGACCCAAGGGGAAGGGGGAGACGTGCTACACTGTGACTGTGGTGATGTACTTTGAGATTGGCTTTGCCCCATGTTTCCTGAGCGACTTTGGTAAATCTTCTGTGGCACCCTCAGGCCTCAGCTCTAGATGAGGGTTGCAACTCTGCACATTTTGAGTCAGCAGGAGGTAAATCCAGCTGTGTCTATGGGGACTCCCTTCCTACAGCGCAGGAGGTCACGGGGACCTCTGCACGCAAGCAAACCACAACTGTTGCTCAGGGTGTCTCCAGCCACACAGCCCTCCACACTGGTTTCGGCAGGGAACAGGCTGTTTCAATGGGAAGAAATTTCTGGCAGAGGTCCTAGGCATCTCCTTGCTTCACCCATTGGCCAAACTTTCATGTTCCTCCTACGGGATGGGGCTCACGGAGCCTCTGATTCCCACCAGCTGCACAACCCGAATCTCATGTCCACAAGACCATGCTCAGCAGAGGGCTGTGGGATGGAAGAGCTCTGGGGCTCCTTCCGCAGGGACATGCTCCAGGAGGACAGGGGTGGCACTGGGTAACCAGGAACACCACGCAATGCTGCTCTCAGCAGCTCTGAGGCTTTCAGCAGCCCCAGCTCCCATGTGTATGGAAGTGAGGCCAGAACTGAAAATCCAGTCAGTGCAGAGGTATTTCAATAGGGATTTAATGTTAAATTCATTTTATGGAAAGCTAATAAAGCAGTTTGCCTGTAATAATGTTTGTTAAATACATTTTATGGAAAGCTAACAAAGCGGTTTGCCTGTAATAATGTTCTGTGAGGTGCAGAGCACAGGCGAGCTGTTGTGACAGAGGAGGAATGTGGAAATGTCACTTCTCGAGAAACAGCTTGCTTTCTAACGCAAAAGTCCAAAAGTACAGAAATCTCTGGCAGAAGGGAGGTAACACAGGTTACATATGATGCTTACAGCCTGGCAACGAGCGTTAAGTTTTATGAAACACAATTAATGTGACTACAAATGACAATATTTAAACCTCAATCAACTTCACTTGCCAAGTGGATAGTGTATTTGGTGACTCATATTACAGTTTATGCCACTGGTAATGATAAGTGAAAAATTCCCACTGCAATTTCCAGTAAATCAAAAATAAAACCTGCAGAGCTGCTGGCAACATGTAAGCCTTTCTGAAACTGTAATTTCTTTAAGTTTTGATTAAAATAACAAAAAAAAGAAACTAAAAGCATCACTTTGGCTTGTGACAGAGCAATGCAGGAAAAGCTGAAACCTGTGCATCACCACGTCCTTTGGCAACACAGGTCCTCTGAAATGAGGCTAGGTTTTGGATACGCACCCACAGTACTGGAACAAGGGACAAAGAGCCATATTTAGTGGAAAACCCTATCTTGGAGTTAAATCCAAGTTTGGCATTCCTGTGCATTGGAAAGCCAACAGCAGCATTGTAGCATTTATGACCGAAAAAATGTAGCCTTAGCTGTTCATGGCTGGGAACGTCACTTCGCAGTCAGGTTTTAAAGCTGTTTTCAGCAGAGGTTTTAAAGGTTTAGGTCCCGCTGATGAAATTTGCTCTGGATCCAGGGCCCTTGTGGAAAGTGAGATGGTAAAGCGTTATGAGAAAGGCTGGTCATGCGAGAGTGCCGCTGAGTTAGCCCAGAGGTGGTCAGGAGGTCCTGAGCTGCAGTACTAGCACACTTTGGCAGACCCGATTGCATGCTGAGGCTGTTCCCATCATTTCCCAGCTGGATTTTGCTTGGATGGGGCAATGCATGCACAGAGAAATTGCCAGCTGAAACGTGTCTGTTTCTGTGATGAGGAGCACGTTTCTGTTAACGGAGCTGGCATAGCTTAATGTCTTCCTGCTGTGGATGATGAGTTGCAAACCTACAGCTGGGGTACCTCGAGGCAGGGGTACTGGTCCTTCTCCAGCATAAAGGTCTTCTCAGGCCAGTTGACACCTCCTGACAGAGCTTTCTCAGGGTGATGGGGTCTCACATGCCCCCTGCCACCTTCCCACAACAGCCCAAATTAGGAGATACTGCTGATGGATGATGACGGCAGAGGGATTTTACCAGGCAGCAGAAACCGCAAGAGAGAGCTGAGATTATGGTCTGTGCATGTTCCCAGCCTCCAAGAGCAGCCCAGCTCCAGCTCCCTCCTTCTCCTCTCCTTTTGCAGGTCACTGCTTCCGAAGACCCAGGGGCCAGTGCAACCCACAGGGATGATGTTGAGTTTGACCGTGGTTCTGCTTGTGACGTGGACCTTGGGGAGTAAGTGCAGTTTCAGGGAAGGGGATCCAAAGGGAGATCCTGGATAGTTTCTGCCCCTCAGAGGAATTTCCTCTAACTCATGGGGCATCATATCAGAGATAGGGATGATTCAGTTTATGATGAAATAAAAAAAAAAAATGGAGCAAAATGCTGAACTTACAGAGTCTACAGGCTGGGAGACTCACCTACTGCTGTTTATATTTGTATACAGCTCGTAACCAGGAACTGGAGCTTCTTGCTAGTATTATAATAAAAGCAATAAAAATTAACACAAAGGAAACAAAGTACATATTTATTGACAAATGCTGATACACAATGCATGGAAGAGAGCATAACTCCAGTGTGAAGGTCTTTGCTTGGCTAATGGACATTGTGGGGGTCAGAAGTAGGGAGACGCTTCTGATACAATGAGAGAGAAGCAGAAAATGAAGATCCTTTGGGAGCAGACTGGTGGGGGACAGAATTTGATTTGGGGACATCAGGATGACAAGCAATTTCTAATTTTAGGCATTGTTTATCCCTCAATAGGAGAGCAAAACTTGTCTAAAAAACTGTTTGTACAGAAAGTTTCAGAAAGTCTATGGGAAAATATCACAATATAAATATAACGTAATGGAGGCGCTTGTTTCATGCATTATTTCTTTTTGCTGCTCACCAAGTGGGTACGGTCTCTTCCAGGAGCCCAGGAGAGCATCTCCTGGGAGGTCCAGCGCTACGATGGCTGGTACAACAACCTGCTGCACCACAGCTACGGCTCAGTGGGTGAGTGCCAGGCCTGGGGATGGGGATGGTGGGACGGGGCAAGCTGGCACTTTGGCGTGTGGCTTGCTTTACAACTGAGAGAGAAACCTTTTCTGACTTGAGCCTGAACCAGGCAGGTGACCAGGCAATGCCACCTCCCATGGCCCTGAGAGGTGGCCGTCTGAACTCAAGGTGGGTCCCTAGATGCACTTAACAGCCTCTTTAGAGCAGTCGGGAGGGGCCAAACAGCCCAGCTTTGTCTCCCATGTCCTGGCCTTGCCACTTTTACCTGCTGCCCAGGCACCATCTGCAGGTCACGGTAGTGGCGGATCAGTGCTGGAGCAGAGCTGTGCCTTGGTGGGGTCATTCAAAATATCCAAGGCAGGGAGGACCCAGCTCTTCCTGGCAGGTGTTTCGGTGATGGTCAGGGATCCCAGAGCTAGGAAAAGGCATCTTTAGCCAAAATCAGAGTGCTGTTCAAGCAGCATTCAGCACAGGGCCAGAGGCAGAAGTGTTCATGGTCCAGGCGTTCTGGACCTACTTCTTTCCAGCTCTGCACAGGGCAGATTTTGCACTGTTGGGCTGCTGTGCAGCATGTAGTGGTCTGTACTGGGACAGGCATGCAGGATTTCCCTGTGCCAGTAGTGAGCTACATGACCACAACCAGCCTGTGGGCCCACCCCCAGGACATGTCTCTGAGCCAGGGACCAGGGCAGATCAGGCATAATCTTATCTCAGATACTAAAGATTATGAATCCCTTTATTTCCTGCAGCCCAAATAGGTGACCTACACAGTGACACAAGGCGTGGTGGCAATTACACAGCTTCCTGTGAATCCGAATGGCTCTCCAACATGACGCATGTCATCAGCCCTTTGGTTACACCAAAGCCTGTCAGAGAGATCCAGCAGATCCCTGGCAGACAAGATGTCCCTCTTCCAGAGCAGACAGATCAGACCTTAACACTTGGAAACTAAGCCAGTAATTCAGGATTTCCCCCAGTCTGGGCACCTCCAGCAAATGAAGCCTGGTGCACTGGTGAAGAACCTTTCAAAAAGAACTTGCTCATCAGTGCGAAACGACCTCTTGCCTCCAGGCTTTTCAGTTATGGTACAGGCAGTGGGTGTGAGGTCAGGGTGTTTCTCTCATCTTCTCCCTAGTCTCTCTGCCTCTCCAGCTGTTCCTTCTCCTGTTCCCTATGGTGCTGGCAATCACCATGCTTGTGCAGGATTGCATAGCCAACATGGGCAGCTTAACATCACTCCAGTTACCCACTGGAGCACACCACCCCAGACCTCCAGGAGGCAAAGGGGATACACATGGACCAGAGAAGGACAACTGGAAGGGAACATTCCCATGGAGGATAACTTCCTAGTTTTAAGAGGACTGATCCTGGTGTTGCAAGAAGTTTTGGGTGTTGGTACCAGAACTCGCGTGTTCTTGGCCAATACAAGTGTCTATGCCATCCTCTTGCTCTCTTCTGGGACCCTCGCACATGCTGGTGTACCCCACTATTGCTGCATCTCCTATCTGTTGGGTGCTGCTGGATCCATGTCATCTTGCTTCGGTGCCACAGGTGCCAGACTCTTGCGTCTTCTGCCAGCCAACTACGCAGATGGTGTCTACCAGGCACTGCAGGAGCCCCGCGTGCCCAACGCTCGCCAACTCAGCAATGCGGTGGCACGGGGACCCTCTGGGCTGCCCTCCCATAGGAACACAACCGTGCTGGCTGTCTTCTTCGGTAAGAGCTGGGGCCTGGGACCGGGTGGAAAGATGTTGGTTTGGGTGGAAAAGTGTTGGTTTCTCACACCCCAAGGCCACGAGTCAGAGCGCTCTTCACCCACCACTTCATAGCAGACGCACACCCAAAAGATAAGGCCTTGGGTATTGCCGTACCAAAGTATTGTCCCGCCAAGAGAGTTTGCATGAATTTTTGGTGACCTTTGGCAGTTGCCCCAAATGCTGGCATTTGTCATTTGGGAACTTCCTCATTTGTTTTAGCGGTAGAGTTACGTCATTACAAAATGTCTGACAGATAAGAGCCACACTGTGACTGATTGCTGGGCAGAATTGCTGCAAGTTGGAGCAGTTTTTGCTGTCGGTCAGGAGCTTGGCAGCGTCTTGGGTGCCTGAGCCCGGGGATGTCTGTCTCTGGGAAATACCCTCGGCTCATTGAGAAAACAGGCTGAACTTGCCAAAGAAGTGGAGACGATTAGCTCCCCATAGAGCTTAATGTTCGTACGCATCCCCGGACACCCCAGCAGGGGTGCTTGGCCCCAAGATGGGCCACAGGAGGGGCAGACACTAGTGCAGTACCGTTTAGCTTCTCCCTGGAGGTAGTTTTTCCTATCACAGCAAAGCTCAAATGGGCCAACAGCAACGGCAGCCGCCAGGCTCAGCATCAGAAGCAGCCCTTGGCCTTGAAGGCCACAAGCAAGGAGGACGTCAGGGAAATAGTGGTCAAATGCAGAGCCTTGCTCCTGATGAAGTGGTGGCCAGCAGATGGTCCAGCTGCTGGTGGTCTCTGAACATCTGCTGGCTGAGTTTCTCTACCCTGGTCCACGTATGACCCTACCCTACTCATGAGGTCTGGCCAGGGGCACCTGGAGCCCTGTTCCTGTGGAGGGGAGTTCAGCACATCTGGGCTGCAGCCCAACATGACTTTTTCAAAGTTGCGGAGCAAATAAGCAGTGAAGGGAGAGAGGAAACCACTCTTGCTGCACAGTGGGGCCCCCCCAGCCCACGTATGGCTCAGCTGCTCACCATCGCATCCTGCTCCAGCTGCTGGTGGCAGTCCCCCCGGCTGCTGACCGCGCTTGGGTCTCTGGCAGGTTTCTATGTGCTCTCGGACATCCTGGAGGTGCAGAAACCCGGCTGCCCTGCTGAGTTCCTGAACATCCGCATCCCATCTGGAGACCTCGTGTTTGACCCTGCAGGCACTGGAGACGTGGTCCTGCCCTTCCAGCGCATCCGCTGGGCGACGGAGACAGGGCAGAGCCCCAACAGCCCCCGGGAACAGGTAGGTAGCATCTGCTTTGCTCTTCGCCTTTCGGCTAAATTCCTCTTCGCCCAACATTGGGGTCTGTAGCAGCCAAGCTAGTGTTTGCAAAAATAAAAGGAGAGCACTGCTGTTTCCTTAAAAATATGTGTCTCTCAAGTGTTTGAACCAATTGGAAATGAACCCAAAACAGAACCTCCAAGGTACTGGTTCACATGGAGCAACATTTGTGGTTGCTCAAGGTCAGTGCTTTTTTTAGCCAGAGAAAACATAATTACTCTAGATCTGCCCGTGTCATCTATTTTAATGCAAATTTTAGTATCTTGCATGGTTTACGGAGGGCAGAAGACAAAAGGGTAAAGAGGGAGCAATTTGCAGTCTTTCTTGACTGCCAAAGTTTTAATCACTTCAGTCAAAATGAGCAAAAGTGGGGCTGTCTGTGTCTGGTGAAACAAGGGATAACTGGAGCCTTTTTAGTACAAGTGTAATGAACCTCCATAACCAATTCATCCACTTGTGCCACTCTAGAACGTCAGTAATCATGACACTTTTTTTAGGCATCACTTGTCTTTAATAATGTATCACAAAGCTGAGCTGGTACTGTCATAAAGTTGTGAAGTTGTAAAGCTTCTCTGAATTTCAGTCATTTTGGAAAAAAATCCAGATTTTCCCCCAGTTTCTCCATATTTTGCTGTATTGAGGCTGGATGTGTTCCCAAGCCCATGTGATTTTTCTTTGATGCTGGAAAGCTTCCCAATCAAAATCCCCAAAGCAAAACAGCTCCCTGAACCTTTCACGTGATAAACCATATTGAGACCAGATTAGCAAGTCATATTTTTAGCAGTATTTCAAACCTTAAAAAAATGAAACCTCCAGCATGTTTGCAGACTAAAGAGGATGTTTTCATGAAAACATTTGGCAGGGGAGATATTCAACATGCTGCCAGGGCAGTGGGACTGCCTGCTGCGAGGACAGGGCTCCCCACAGGGGACAGCTCCACTGTTTCCAGTTTCCCCAGAGATGGGTTTAGTCCCTTTCCATCTTGGTCTTGCCTACACAGGGATTCACAGATGTCTGCTTCTGGGCATAGCTGAAAGTAATTGGGGAAAAAAAACCCTGAAATGTACTTTTGAAAAATCTGTACCTGGTCTTTTCCTGTACCTGGCACTAATTCCTGCGGTTTGCACAGAGATTGTCGGTGTATGTATTTGCATCCTGATAGCTCTTGTTAAAACAGGGGATGGGGTGGCTGCTCTGCAAGACCAAAAGGGCCAGGTTGGGGCTTTTCAGGCCTTTTTTTATGCACCTTTCCACGGAGACCCCGGTACCTGTTAACGCCTGTTCCCTGTGCCTGCCCTAGACCAGCGAGGTGACGGGCTGGCTGGACGGCAGCTCCATCTACGGCCCCTCGCACTCCTGGAGTGATGCCCTGAGGAGCTTCTCAGGGGGACAGCTGGCATCAGGGCCCAGCGGGCGCCTCCCGAGGGAGACGGAGGGGAGGGTCCCCATGTGGAAAGCGCTGGATCCGTCCACGGGACAGGGTGGTCCCCAGGGGATCTACGGTAACGGTGGCCATGCTCAATGGGTTTTCACCTGCTGGGCTCCGTCCTTGACCATAAGCAGGGGGAGCAGGATGTGGCTGGAGCCGAGCCCAGAGGGGACCTCGGGAAAGGGCAGGGGTGTGCGGTGAGCCAGGACACGTGGGTCAGGAGTCCCACGGGAGGGGAGGCAGTTTCCCAGCCCAAGGGGGAGGAAGATGCGTGCCCCACGAAAGGCTTCCCGGCAAAGACTTGCTGTGAAGTTAAGGTGCCACGTCCCCAGGAGACAATGGGTCACTTCCCAGCCAACATGCAGACACTGCCGGGTGCTGGTCCCTCTGACTTGAGGTGACGTCCTCTGGAGAAAGGGGCCGCTGCCAATAAAAAACCTACTCAGCTTGCTTCGAATTCCTCACCAGCCCGACCTTTGGTCCGTGCTGGAGGCAGCTCGCTCACTAAGGCTGCTTGTCTTTCTGGGGAGAAAGGAAGGGTGAGGGGACAAGGGGATGCTGGGCTGCAGCCACAGGGCTGGGGGTGCTCCTCCAGCCATGGGCAAATCTAGACCCAGTGGCAGCATCCCCCACTGATGGTCCCGGTGGCTCTTGCAGACCTGGGGAGTGCCTGGGGGAACGAGAACCCCTTCCTGCAGGCCGAGAGCATCGCCTGGTTTCGGTACCACAACCACCTGGCTACAGTGCTGGCCCAGGCGCACCCCACCTGGCCTGATGAGGACCTCTTCCAGCATGCTCGCAAGTGGGTCATCGCCACTTTCCAGGTGAGGCATGGGACCACCAGCTCTACCGGGACCCCTGACATCCTTCCTGGTGCTGGCCCTGACCCAGGTCACCTGTGCCCTAGAGCATCGTGCTGTACGAGTGGCTTCCGACCCTGCTGGGGAGAAGCGTCCCGGGGTACAAAGGTGAGGGTACACGGTGGGCGACGGCGTGCAGTGAGCAGGGGCGCGGACACCAGGGCAGCCAGGGGATGGAGTGGGAGAGGGAGCTTGGCCCCCTTTCCCCCCAGCCTGGCTGCTGGACCGTGGCTGCTGCCTCGCAGGTTACCAGCAGCACCTGGACCCCAGCCTCTCGCCGGAGTTCGTGGCGGCTGCAGGGCAGTTCCTGGCCACCATGGTGCCGCCGGGCGTTTACAAGAGGTAGGAGCAGCCCAGCAGGGCTGTGGGAGAGCAGTGCCCATGCTAGGGAAGGGGATGCCCAAGATGGGGTGGTGGCCGGGGATGGTCCCTGCCCCTTCCCTGCATCCTTCCCCTCACTGGGACAGCCAAGCCCTGTCAGCTTGGGGCGGCCCCGGCCAGGGTTGTGGGTCCAGCCCTTCTCTGCCGTTCCAGAGAACCCAGCTGCCAGTTCCAGACAGTACCTGGCCCCGGTGGCCCATTCCCAGCAGTGCGGCTCTGCAACAGCTACTGGAGAAGAGAGGTACGGGGAAGGGCGTGCAGGGGTCCTGAGGACGTGGCAGGCTGGCTGGGGGCATCTTCATTCCTTCCTTTTCACTGTGGAGGACCCCCAGGGGTCTGAAAGGGAGATTGGATGCAGAGCATAACAGCCAACCAAGGGGTGTGAGATTCTCCCCATCCAGACATCCCCAGACGCCACTTTCACCTGTGGCAGGATCAGACCTCAAGGTTGAGCTGCCATGGAGAAAATGAATCTGGAAGAAGTCCCTGGTCCCCGTACACCCAGAGTCTGCACCCCTATGGGCACCAGTTCAGGGGTGTGGGGCTGCCCCACGTCCTCGGTCCTGCAGGGAATCACCTGCTCTTCCCATCTCCCCTCAGAGCATCGGGCCGCAGCAGGCAAAGGATGTGGACAACCTCCTGCTGGGGATGAGCTCACAGATTGCGGAGCGGGAGGACAACATTGTGGTGGAAGATCTCCAAGGTCTGCACCCCCTTGCACTGCAGTGGGCATGTCAGTGGGCGACCCTTCCTCCTGGGGCTGTGCAGGGGCCGAGGTGGGGAGGCACATCCCATCGCCGCTGCCATCAGCACCCAACCACACGCTCAGACCAGCCTCAACCTTGTTAATGGAGGCAGGGAGAAGCTGCAGGGCATGTTAAGTGTGTCCATGGGACCTTCCTGGCAAGGGCATGGAGATGATCTCCACGTTCAGCATGGCCCGTGGTCGAGGGACAAGGCCAGCCCAGCAGCTATGGCAGATGTGGTTGCTTGTCCAGCTCTGCCTTGCCATCACCACGGCTCTGAATCCACCCACAGATTACTGGTATGGGCCCCTGAAGTACTCCCGCACCGACTATGTGGCCAGCTGGTTTCAGCGTGGGCGAGACCTTGGCCTGCCCACATATAACCAAGCCCGGGAGCGATTTGGGTTGGAGCCTCTCCAGAACTGGTCGGACCTTGCCCCACACCTGGAGCAACAGGTAACAGGGAACTGGTCTGGGCACGGAAAGTGTGTGGGTCAAAGGATGCTGGGGCAGTCCAAGCAGTAACTGGCTTCTCCAGCAACGTAAGACGAGGGACATCAGTGTGCATCCTGCCCTAGCTTATTTTCATGCCTGCGGGGCTGTTGCATTGGGGTAACTGTGCAATTACATGCGTGACTAACTATATCCTGCCTTGGTGCTAAGCTCCCATGCTGCTGGATGCCCCGGCAGAATTCCCTCTGCTCACACGTGTACTGTGGGGGTTCCTGGCCAGGTCCTGGAGAAGGTCGCTGCCCTGTATGCCAACAACACGGCTGGGCTGGAGCTGCTCCCTGGAGGCATGCTGGAGGCTGACGGCTCCCTCTTCAGTGCCATCATCCTGGACCAGTTTGTGCGCCTGCGTGATGGTGACAGGTTTTGGTTCGAAAACATCAAGAATGGGTAAATGCCTCTTCCCCATCTGGCAGGCTGCCCACTGCTCTGCAAGCTCCAGTAATACACAAAAACCGGGGCTAGAGGAAAAAACATCCTCCAGCTTCCTCAGTTCCTAAACCAGTGCAGGGAGTGAATCCCTCCTGCCGCTGACCAGTGACACCTGGGGCCCCCACTTGATCCCACGTCTTTTTCCGCAGGCTGTTCACAGCAGAGGAAACCAGGCAGATCCGTAACACCACCTTCCACGACGTCCTGGCTGCTGTCATGGATGCAGACCCCACAGAGCTCCAGCCCAACGTGTTCGTCTGGAGTAAGGGTGAGTGCTTTGTGCAATGGCAGGGTGCAGGGCGCAAATGGCACCAGCAAGTTCGGGAGGAAAGCAGACCCGTCTCGGTGACACAGCCGGTGACTCAGTGACACAGGGAAAGCATCGGGCTGCAGTTTCTCAAGCCTGACACCTGCTATGCCCCTACACCACCAAAATGTGTGCAAAATGCAAGGGTTGCTTGTAAGCAAAGCAGGCAGTGCTGATGTTGAAAGTGGGCTGACGTCCAGGCATGTGCATTGCATGAGTCCTTGAAGGACGTCCAGGTACAAAAGTGCAATTGCTGCCCTGGAAGGTCGTGCTGGGCTTAAAACTCAGCCTCTGCCTACCCCATGCAGTCACGCTCCTCACTGACGTGTCCTCTAGCTCTGTCTATATAGAAGGACGCACAGGTCTGCAGGTTAAGTGATGAATGACCTGAAACATGATGAAGTTTGCAGATGGGTTAAGCTTTGTATACTGTAACTGCATAATGTTGCCTACTTTTGCCTGTAATTGAATCAACCCCTGAATATGCCCTGGGTGCCGTACTGCAACGCCAACTCCTGCCTGGCTGCCCTGCCGACAGGGTTGTTGGTTAACCAGCGCTGCTGGAAGGGCTGGACAGGCTTTCCCGCAGATGTAGTTGCAACAGCAGCATGGACTGTGCCAGCCGGCTTTCAGCCTGGAGAGAGCTCAGGACTTGCATCCCAGCATGTTTTGGGTTCCCAGCAGGCTAGTCTCATGCTGATACGCACCCCTCACCCTGATGCCCTCCTGTGCTGTCCTTGAAATGAGCTTTCCTCTCCCTGCCAAGACCCAAAGAGTCCTGCTGCCATGCTCAGGGTGAGGTGTGGCCAAACACAGCCGTACACCTTTTCCTCTTGGGATCTTGCCACACTCTTCCCGTTTACCGAAAGCATTTCATTTGGCACACGTCCCAGCCCTTGCAAGGCATTTTGGTTCCCTTGGCATATGCTCCATGCAATTGCACCAGGAGAATTCCCTGAATTTGCAGCATCCAGATAAGCAAAGGCTCTGAGCCCCAGTTTGCCGTAGCCCAGAGTGCATCAGGCTCAGCCCATCCCATCGGGAGAGGTGATGGTGCTGAACACTTGAGTCCAGTTCTGCACTTGGTTTGCTGTGGCAGGCAAAGGTTCAACCCGAAAACAAGGGTTGTCCCCTAAGATCTGAGTTTAATTCAAGCATCCCAGTTCTGCAGTTCTTCCCGGGTCACTCAGCAATGAAGCCCACCAGCATCTTAATGCAGAGGTTCCTGGGGATGATGGAGTTGAGATGGGTAAAAAGTCCACGGCACTCACGGCCTGTCTCTCCCCATACAGGGGACCCGTGCCCCCAGCTCCAGCAGCTCACAGCCCAACACCTGGCCAACTGCACGCCCATGATGGTGCTGGATTACTTTGAAGGCAGCGGTGCAGGCTTTGGGATCATCATTGTTGTCCTCTGCTGCCTGCCTTTAGGTTTGCCACTCTGTTTCTTTACCCATCTCCTCTTCTACCACAGGAAGGGGCTCAGTGCCCATGGACCAAGCACCTCCCAGCAGAAGCTGCTGAGTCTTGGTCGCTCCTGAGGCCCCTGAGGTGGTAGGGTCCTGGGGCACCAGGAAGGAGCAGGGCTTTCATTGAGCAGCCCTGCATTAAAGAAATCAATGCAGCATTGAAATGGGGGTGACGGGGAAGACATAAACCCCTGTCTGCCCCAGTCACACAGGTGATGCTGCCAAAGTGGGAAAGAGTTTTGTGATATCTCATGCCTCCTTCGCCAATATGTCCCCAGTGACCCTGTTTGTTGCCTGGATCGTTGCCGTTCTCCGCAAGAGAGACTTCAAGAAGCTGCAGAAGAAGCAGGGCTCCAGCGTGCGGAGAGAGGTGACCGGCGAGGCGATACACGGTGAGGTGGCACTGTCAGTCCTGCGATGGCGTCTGGTAACGCTGCTGAAGTCGGGGCACATACTGAGACAGGGCTGGGCTTGGCGCTTATATCCAGACTGGATGTAAAGAGAAACTGTTTCCCCTGGAGGATAGTCAAGCAGTGGAGCAGGTAGCCCAGAGAGGTTGTGCCGTCTCCATCCTATCCACAACCTGACCAGATAAAGCCTTGAGTGGACCAGCCTGACCCTGTAGCTGGTCCTACTTTGGGCAGAAGGTTGGGCAAGAGACCCTTCCAGCCTGAGTCCCTTCCAACGTGAGTCATCCTATGACTCTCTAATTCCAACGTTCTCCAGATCACACCTTACCTGAAGGAAACCTGTGTAGAGCAATTGCACCAGTAGCTCCAGGACAGGGACTGTATCTCCTTGCTCCGGACACTGGAAAAATCCTGCCTCCTTGCTCCACGGTCTCTACTCCTCCTGTGTCCATGTGCGGGAGACACAGTGCTCTGCAGTTGGGAGATCATCATTTTTCCCTTATCATGTGTCTGGTCATGAAATCACTCCCAAGCTGCATCTTGGTGAATGAGGTGCTGGGTTGAATAGGAGCCCAGGTGTGCCTTTCCAGCTGAGTCCTGTGCTCTCTCCCACCAGCCATGGAATGGCACGGTCCCAAGACAGACAGCTCTCCCATCTACATTCAGCTCCAAGCTGACAAAGTGCTCAAAGTGCTGGATGGGAGAGGGTCTGTGCTCCGGACCATCAGCCTGAAAGCCCATCAGAGGGTGGAGGTGATCCTCTCCAGCAACAAAGGGAACAAAGCTCTGCTCCTGAAGAGCCCCAAGGAGTACGACCTGGTGAGTACCATGCTCGGGGTATGACACCGTCCCGCGGACCCTCCACAATCCTGCAGTGACCCCCGCGACCTGCCGCTGGTCACGTACACCCCGCACCACTCAGCCCTGGGCACTGGGAGCAGTAGATCCCTGAAAGGTGGCTGTGGCCTCCTGAGAACCACCGGGTCCAGCTTATGGAGCGACTGCTGTGGTGAAGAGCAGCAGCACCCGCATCCCGACCGAGCCTCTGGGCTCACGGCCGCTCGGTGGGGCCTTTTGCAGGTGCTGCTTTTCAGCGAGGAGGCAGAGAGGAGCAACTTCATTGGGAAGCTACAAGACTACTTGCAGGAAAGTGGCCTTGATCTGCATATGTCCGAGATGAAGGAACAGAGCCTGATGAAATTGGCAGTCACCCAGGAGCAGAGAAAACGAATTCTGGAGACTTTCTTCAGGCACCTGTTTGCTCAGGTATGTAGAGGTGTGGCAGGCTCTGGTGCATGGAGGAAGGTATTTCTTTATTCATTAAGCAATTAATGTTGCTGCTGTTGCTCTCCGTCAGAGGTGGTAAGCCATGCACAAGGAAGCTGCCAGTACTTTCAGGACCAAGGGACATTTTCCCTTGCGGAAGACAAAGGGAGTTCTGCTGTGGCGACATAAGTGTCTAAAGTTGCAAAGAGACTTTTGGATGATGTAACCGAGGTCTCCGTAATGGTCAGTGGTGTTTAGTGTGAAAGTCGCATTGTGTAGGAGAGACACGGGACTTCCCCGTGGTATCTGCCAGAGTTTTGTGCCAGGGAGCCACTGGTCTTTGTGCAATAGGTCAGGCAAGTGAACACCAGCCTTCTGCTCTGCCAGTACTTATGGGATTTCTTTTGTGGGACACAACCTGCAGGTGCTGGAAATCGACAGGTCCAATGCCGGAGAGCTCAACTTTGAATCTTCACAGAAGGCAAGGGAGTCTCTAACATGTGAGCTGAGCAGGGCTGAGTTTGCTGAGGCCCTGGGACTCAAAGCCCACTCCATGTTTGTGGACTCCATGTTCTCCCTGGCCGACAAAGACAGCAACGGCTACATCTCCTTCCGGGAATTCCTGGACATCTTGGTAGTCTTCATGAAAGGTGGGAGCTGGTATTGTCTTCATCTGTTGCCCTCAGTCCTGTTTCTAGGATCTGGAAACGCCACCAGTGAAGAACAAGATCCATCCAGCAGGTCAATCTGTAGACACTCCTACAGATTAAAATTCCCTTCACTTAGGGCAGCTTCAACTTGGGTTATGGGGCAGTGACAATGTAATTATGTTTTCTGAAAGACTGTTCATGAGGGGAGCTACCTTTCACCACCGTAGACAAGCCTGCCTTGTCTCCTGAACAGACCATGCATCCTGTCCTTGAGAGATGATAATAAGTGTATCTGATATCATAACTGATCCTCCATAAATGACCACTGGAAAGGTGAATTCGTAGATGGAGGCAGTGAATGCCAGATTCAATCAAAGCAGGTCCCAGAAAAATCATTGCTGTCCAAAAGTACATATTGAGTTTGCAAAATAATGCACAACAAAGAATGTGTATCTACCCGATTTTTCACCTTGCACTTGAGAAAGTCAAGTGGAAGGGCAGCACACTATTCACGTTAAGTCACTATTCAAACTGTGATCAGCAGCGTGCTTTCAGTCTTTTCAGAGCTGGCTGAGGCTCCACTGCTGCAGGCCCAGACTCTCAAAGACAGTGTTTGAAAGCAACTTGTTGATGAAAATAGGATCTTGTTCTCCAGCTCTCTCACTCTCCACCAGGGTCCCCAGAGGAGAAGTCCAAGTTGATGTTCAGGATGTATGACATTGATGAGAATGGGTTTCTCTCCAAGGAGGAGTTTCTGAGGATGCTCAGGTACTTCTCCTGATCTCTCTAGATGTTTTCACAATGTCTGTAAACATAGATGTCTTCAAAAGCAGCTCCCACTTTCTGTGCTTCACTCCCCAAGGGTGCTACACGAGAGCCCCTGGGCTCAACACCCACAACCAAGACCCCATTTCTCCCATGAAACTGGTCTGGGACTCTGCCCTGTGTTACTTGAAGGACTCAAGCTGTGGTCCTCTGAAGTTCCCATCTCCCCTCCTCGCTCCAGGTCCTTCATCGAGATCTCCAACAACTGCCTGTCAAGAGACCAGGCAGAGCAGGTGACTGAGTCCATGTTTCGGGCCTCAGGGTTTCAAGACAAGTATGAGCTGACGTGGGAGGATTTCCACTACATGCTGCGGGACCATGACAGTGAGCTTCGTCTCACCCAGCTCTGCATCAAAGGTCAGTGGGCAGGAGTACTGGAGGGCTGGAGGCGATGGGCAGCACCCAATATGTAGCTCCCAAATCTTGTCCCGTCAATCTCTCCAGCCCCACTGCAGTAGTGGGGCATCAGCTGTAGCTCCGTGTGTGACAGGTTTGGGTCAGCTCAGAGCCTCTCCCCACCACACCCCCGCCTAAACCTCGTCCACCGCATCTTGCACACTCTGAATGGCTGTTTGTCCTTTTGGCTCCTCAAAGGTGTCCCCGAGGTGCTCAAGCAAAACCTGCACAACCGCGTCTCCTTCATAAAAAAGAGAGAGCCAAAAGGGTAAGCTCTCCTCCTTAGTCTTGCTGCTGCTGCCATTTCTTCTTCTCTTTCTGCCCTGATCACATTCGTCCTTCACTTCACCCCCTCCAGCAAGTGCTCCCACCAGGCGTTCGCACACCCAGCACTGGGGAAGGGGGACGACCGTGCTGGGACATGCCCGTGAGCAAGCTGGAGGCTGTGGTGGGGCTTCTGCCCTCCTCCCCTGGCACCCAGGCAGGCAGAGAGGGGCAACTGCCTCCTGCAGAGCCCCCGTTGCATCCACTGTGTGGGGATGGGAGTCCTACCTTGCTTTTCAGAGGGGCAGGTTATCTTGGAGTGAATCCGGCCCATGTACCACACAAATTTAACACAATGTCCTGGTTTCAGTTGGGATAGAGTTCATTTTCTTTCTAGTAGCTAGTATAGTGTTACGGTTTGGATTCAGTATAAGAATGTTGATAACACTGATGTTTTTCAGTTGTTGCTAAGTAGTGCTTATACTAAATTAGGGATTTTTCAGCTTCTCATGCCCAGCCGGTGAGAAAGCTGGAGGGGCACAAGAAGCTGGGAGGGGACACAGCCAGGGCAGCTGACCCAAACTGGCCAGCGGGGTATTCCATACCATGGGACATCATGCCCAGTATATAAACGGAGGGAGTTGGCCTGGGGGGGGACCGCTGCTTGGGAACTAACTGGGCATTGGTCAGCAAGTGGTGAGCAATTGCATTGTGCATCACTTGTTTTGTATATTCCAGTCCTTTTGTTGTTATTGTAATTTTATTATTGTTGTTATTATCACTATTAGTTTCTTCCTTTCTTTTCTATTAAACTGTTCTTATGTCAACCCACGAGTTTTACCTTTTTCCTTCTGATTCTTTCCCCCATCCCACCACGCTGGGGGTGGGGAGTGAGTGAGTGGCTTCATGGTGCATAGTTGCTGGGTGGGTTTAAACCACAGCAGACAAGCACGCTTGCAGGAGAGAGCTGGACACCTCAGCTGAGTCTGAGATGGAAAGTGGAGAAACAGGGAAAATGAAAATTTTGCTAAGCCCTTCCTGCAAGTACAGCTTTGGGCTAGACATAGCTCTATTTCCAACAGAACCATCTCAGAGGAAGCGAAAGACCCAAACGTGGGCACTGTGAGCCACTACGTGGAGCGAGAAGGACAAGAGCTGAGGAAGAGACCAGGCAGAAAGTGAGTACTCTCTCTCTCCTCACTGGGCATGCTTCTTGGGTTCGGGTTCAGCTTGTTTGCTCCTTCTCATATCTCTGTGTCAGACTGGGTAGCCCTCCAGTCAAACGGCACTGCTGCAAGCAGCCAGCAGCCCCATGACGGTGGTGCAGCGTGAGGAGGGGATGTGAGACCATCCCCGCAGAAGACACCCCAGCCCAGACGGGCACGTCACGGCCTCTTGCTGGCCGAGGAGCTACGGGAACAGCCCTGTCTCGGTGGGGGTGGGTCTGGGTGATGTTCCTCTATAAAAAACAAATGAAGTGGCCAACTCCGGAGCCTGGGACAGTGGTTTTTAGAGTGTACGCCTTGCCAGCAGTGAGGGGCTTTGCCTGGTAGGTCCTGCCTGCACTCCTCTGCCCCTTGGGACACTTTTGGTTCACCCATGGGCTGCCTGCGAGAGCTGCAGGAGAGATTCTGGTCTTCACTGCTGTGGCAGCAGCAAATATTTCTACAAGGAAGCAGGCCAGAATATCCTGATTTGACCGAATAGCTCCAAGGACCTTTCCCTACCCTGGAATCAGTTTGAAGGGTTGAATATTACGATGAAAATTATCTTCTGTTCTTATCTATATTTTCATTTATGAGTCACTATCTGCACATTTGTTACCAGCTTTCAAAAGTGTGTAGACTGCAGGATGACCTGAGCTCAGCCGTTGACACTGTACAAAGGTCACTGCTGTCACAGTGCTGTACAGGGAGGAAGACCCAAATCTGGGCAGCATGGCCCCGAGCCATACGTTGCTGGCTAAACCTCGAAATGACACCAGCCCTCCTGTATTTGCCAGGGTGAATCAGTACCAGCTGCATTTGTACACTGAAGCACAACGGAAGAAGTATGAGCGGAACAAAATTCAGCAGAAGATCCAGGAGTTCAAGCGCTTCATTGAGAATTACCGGCGCCATATCATCTGCGTGGTCCTCTTCTCTGCCATCACCGCCGGCGTGTTTGCAGAGCGAGCCTACTGTGAGTGCCCATCCAGCCCTGCCGGCCCAGACACGGAGGGGTGTGTGGGCTTGGCTCCTCAAAGCTGCTGGTTGCATGGGGCATGCTGGGGTGTGAAAGGTCCCAACACAGCTTTGGGCAATAGTGTTGGTCCTCCCCTGGAATAACCAAAAGATTACTGAAGTTGGAAGGGACCCCTGGAGGGGTCTGGTCCAATGCCCTGCTCAGAGCAAGGCCAAGTTCAAAGCTGAATCAGGCTGCTGAAGGCCTCGTCTAGAGAAGGTTTGAAGAGCTCCAAGGTTGGAGAACCCACTACCTCATTGGGCCTGTGCTAGTTTTTGACCATCCTCCTTGTGAAGAGTTTATTTTACATCAAACCTGAATTTCCTTCAGTGACGATTGTGCTGTTGCCTCTCATGCTTTCATTGTGCATCTCTAGGAAAGAATCTGTCTCTCTCTGCTCTGTAATACCCATTAAGTGGTTGCAGGCAGCCACGAGACCTTCCCTGACCCTTCTCCTCCAGCCTGAACAAACCCATTTCCCTCAGCCTTTCCCCTGCGTGATGTCCTCCGGCTCCCACCCACTCTGGTGGCAGCCACTGGACTCATTCCAGTTTGTCGATGCCTCTCATGTTGGGATGCCCAACTGAGGACACGGTACCAAGGTGCAGTTCCACAGTGCCCGGCAGAGGAGGACAATCCCCTCCCTTGACCTCCAAGGAGACCCGGTCACCCAGCAGCTCTGGGGGGGCGTCTGACATGGAGAACTGTGCCCCTGTCCCCGCACAGCCCCATGGTGGAGCCACGCAGATGGCTGTCCCCTTGTTTCAGGAAGGGTCATGGCCCTCGGTGACGGGTACGTTGATACACCCTCCGCTCTCTCTCTCTCTCTCCAGACTACGGCTTTGCATCCCCCAGCACTGGAATCGCACAGACCACCTTTGTGGGGATCATCATCTCCCGGGGAGCAGCTGCCTCCATCTCCTTCATGTACTCCTACATCCTGCTTACCATGTGTCGCAACCTCATCACCGTCCTGCGGGAGACCTTCCTTAATCACTACATCCCCTTCGATGCCGCAGTGGACTTCCACCGCTGGATAGCCATGGCAGCCCTGATTTTCTCAGGTAGGCGGGCTGCTGGGGGATGTGCCACCCATGAACCACAGCTAAAGGAGGAGGACCGGCCCATCGTGGCACAGCAGGACCAGGCAGAAGCTTGAAGACCTGTATGGAGCCTGCAGAGGCATAGGTGCTTTGCACCAGAGAAGAGGAGGAATTGCCAGGTCACTGGGCACATCACCAGGGTCTGCCGCATCTCCATCCACAGCAACAGTGATGCTTTTCTCTCCCGGTTTCTGTCTCTTACAGTGCTCCACACTGCAGGTCACGTAGTTAACGTCTACATCTTCTCAGTCACACCTCTCAGTGTGTTGTCCTGCCTCTTTTCCAGTGTCTTTGTAGATGACGGGTAGGTGAAATTTAAAGCACAGTCCAGACAAGAGTGTCCTGGGCTTGGACAGGAATGAAAACGGAAACGAGGAGTGTGCTCTGGCTACTCCATGGTGGAATCTCTTGTCCCTCTCCAGGTCACAGCTCCCACAGAAGTATTACTGGTGGTTCTTCCAGACTATTCCAGGTGAGACCACCTAGCAGGCAGACCTGCATGCCCGTGATCAGGACAGGCAGCCCTCTGCCCAGCCCAGGTGGAGCCCCAGTGGGGCTGCCCTGATGCCCCCCAGGACCTCCCAACCCCTCCTTTCACAGGCATGACAGGAGTGCTGCTGCTCGTGATCCTGGCTGTGATGTACGTGTTCGCCACCCACCACTTCCGACGCGTCAGCTTCCAGGGCTTCTGGATCACCCACCACCTCTATGTGCTGCTCTACATCCTGGTAAAGCATTAGGGCTGGGAGGGAGGTGTGGTGCTGATGCACCACAAGACCCTGGGTCAGCCCAGCTGATGAGATAAAATAGCTGTGGAGGTCCCCAAAGGACCTGGTGGCCCCAATCCCAGTTCCCCGCTGCTGCTGAGCTGCCACCGAATCGGTGACGGGGTGATGGCTTGCCGTGCTGACCACCGCGCTGATGGGGGCTGCTCCCTGCCCAGGTCATCATCCACGGCAGCTACGCACTGATCCAGCAGCCCCGCTTCTACATCTATTTCATCATCCCGGCTCTCATCTACAGTGCGGACAAGTTGCTCAGCCTGAGCAGGAAGAAGGTGGAGATCAGCGTCGTGAAAGCCGAGCTCCTGCCCTCGGGTACCACAACATCCCTGGCCACATGGCCCAGGCTCTTCGCAAGAGCATCTGGAGCTGCAGCAATGGAGGAACCTCTGCCACGCAATGTCTCCACCTTAATGAAGTCCCCGTCCTCGTCCCCCCTCCAGGTGTCACTCACCTCCAGTTCCAGCGGCCACTGGACTTTGACTACAAGTCTGGGCAGTGGGTGCGCATCGCCTGCGTGGCCCTGGGCACCACCGAGTACCACCCCTTCACCCTGACCTCGGCGCCACACGAGGACACGCTGAGCCTGCACATCCGCGCCGTGGGACCCTGGACCACCCGCCTGCGAGAACTCTACTCCCCAGAGAGCCTGGCCCTCATTGGCAAGCTGCCCAAGGTGAGCTCCGCTACTTCTCCGGGGACAGGGACATCTGAGCCTGAGAGCCACTCAGCAATGGGTCGTGCCCAGCCTGAGGCACTTCTCCAGCCCTGAATGTGGCCAGGACCTGGGCGAGCAGAGGCAGGAGATGCTCTGCTGATGGCTGGTCCCTTCCAGCTCTATCTGGATGGGCCCTTTGGAGAGGGCCACCAGGAGTGGAACAAGTTCGAGGTGTCAGTGCTGGTGGGAGGAGGCATCGGGGTGACGCCCTTCGCATCCATCCTCAAGGACCTGGTCTTCAAGTCCTCCATAAGCTCCAAGCTGCTGTGTAAGAAGGTAAGAGGAAGCATCTGAAAGACAAGAGCCCTCCCGAGATGCCTCCTGCTGCTGCTGGCCTCTTTGGGGGTAAAATCCTCCACGATCCTTCTGGGAAGGAGCCCCATGGACGTGCGTAAGGGTGCTGGCCCCACCCTGAGCCTCATCCCCCTGTGCCACAGATCTATTTCATCTGGGTCACGCGCACGCAGCGGCAGTTCGAGTGGCTGGCGGACATCATCCGCGAGGTGGAGGAGGCGGACAGGAACGACTTGGTCTCTGTGCACATCTACATCACGCAGCTGGCCGAGAAGTTCGATCTGCGCACCACCATGCTGGTGAGCCTGGCCGCCTGGCAGGGAGGCTGCCGTGCTGTGCTGGGCCGTGCTGGGCCGTCTGACGACGCGCACTGATCTCTCTTCCAGTACATCTGCGAGCGGCACTTCCAGAAGGTGCTGAACAAGAGCCTGTTCACAGGGCTGCGCTCCATCACCCATTTTGGGCGCCCTCCCTTCATACCCTTCTTCAACTCGCTGCAGGAGGTGCACCCCGAGGTCAGTGCCCGGCTGGGGACAGGAGGAGGGGCACCCACCAGCCAGTGTGGAGGACTGGTCCCAGCCTGTCCCTGAGGCCCTGGAGACCTTGGTGGTACTAAGGCCCCTTCTGCCCTGAAGGGGCATGAACCCCACTTTCCCTCTGGAGCCAGGATGAGCTGCAAGAGTCAGCAACGCCCCGCACCAGCCAGACACCCCCTGCTACGGCGAGACCCCAGCTGCAGTCACTGCCCAGAGCTGGCAGAGACCCTGGGGGACGCCATCCTTCCTCCATGGCCTCAGCAGCTCCATGGGGAAGTCACAGCCTCCCCAAAAGCCTCCTCAGGCTGGGACAGACTGCTCAGCCAGCATCCATGTCCAAAGCTGCCACAGGGCAAGGGGCCAAGGGGGGCTGGGCTGGGCTGGGGGGAGAACGGGTGCTGCTGAGTTTGACCTGTTTGGCTTCCTCCTTCCCCAGGTGCAGAAGATCGGGGTGTTCAGCTGTGGCCCACCCGGGATGACGAAGAGTGTGGAAAAGGCTTGCCAGCAGCTGAACAAGAAGGACCAGACCTACTTTGCACATCACTATGAGAATTTCTGACCCTACCCCAGGCTGCCGTCTTCGTTGGAAATGTGTGTTCAACCCCAGCACCTGCGTGGCAATGCTTCGGGTGGTCACGGTCCTGGGCTCTCACCCACCAGCGTCGCCGGGAGAAAGCCATCCATGGCCAAGAACATGGATGCTGAGACCAGCACACAGTGTACCAGTAAAGCTTTGCCATCCCAGCATCACCCCACACCACCCTAGTGTGAACCTCAAGAGCCCAGGGGATCCTGCCACCATCCACACACTCCTGCAGCCCCACACCCAGGGTCGGGCTGGGGCGTCCCACTCCAGAAAATCCAGTGTTGGAATTAAGCCCAATTCTGCCACCTCGATCCCACAAGGCAGAGCTTGCGCTCCGCTGGCTGGCTCGGGGAATGTCTCTGAACAGCTTTAGGGAACAGCTTGGTGCCTGCACAACTTGAATTCACAGCACTTTGCCCCAAGACCCGGGTGGCACGCACATATCCCTCTCCTGGAAACAGGCTCACTTTCCTAATGCACTTGTTTGTGCCTGCTCCTTAGGACTCTGAGCTTTCCCTAGGTTTGCATAGGGCCATAGTTGTGTTTGCATTGGCTTCTTTCAGCAGTGTCACCAACCTTTTATCAGGCATCACTGGTGCTGGTTTAACTATGCCTGGCTTTGCATCTCTGGGCTGCCACTCTCGCAGGCTGTGATACAGCTCAAATAAAGCTGACTGAAGTTTTAAAACACTTTATCGCCTCCTGTAGTTGGGTCTCAGTCACCTCTGTAGTTGGGTCTCAGTCACCTGGAGACTTGCAATACTTGTGGCATTGCTCCCGTTACAGAATATTTATGCCGGCCCCCTGGGAAATGGGTTAAACAGGAGTGAGCTTCCCCTGCACTGGTGATGTACATGGGCTGGAAGGGGGAATGCAGATTTGAGCCCAGGCACAGACTGTGTCCCACCAGACCCATCACCCCCAGCAATGGCCCAAGCAAGACCTGGTGTGGGAGCAAATTACAGCCAAGGAGCCCAAAGAGGCTGAGCCGCGGGTGTTAAACAGCCACCCAAGACCACATGGAGTAGGTCTCCATTTCCCAGCGATGGCCAGTGGTCCCCCAGCCGTGCCAGTGGGGCTCCCCCCAGCACGGGAGTCAGGAGCTAGGAGAGCCCCAGTGCTCAACAGGAAGCACCGGCTCACACCCGCTGCCGAAAGCTGGGCAGCCTTTCCCTCCCGCAGCCATCACACACCCTTCACCAAGGTGCAGTTCAGCAATTCTCGCACGGGCTCTGCTAACACTGCGTCTGATTTTAGGGCCAGGCTCCCAGGTAGGTTTTACCTGCTTAGGCTGACACATTAACATCCCAGTTTACTCTGAGCAGTACTGTGACCGCTTCTCCTTCTGGCTACAGAAGTTCTGCTGGGTTATGTCTTAGCCCTGTAACACACAGCATGGACTCGCAGGCTTCTGCCTCTGCCAAGACAAGCCACCTCTGCAATAAAGACAAGCTTTGATTTGCAAGCGGTTGGGTCATTTAAGGTTTCATGGTCCTGCCAGCACCAAGCTCACCCGCAGCTTGGCGAGACACGGCCACGCAACGGCCCGGTGGTCTGCACAGTCCCCAGGGCCCGAAGTCACAGACCCCTTCAAATCACCCACCCAACGCTTTAATGGACACAGACACATCAGGTAGGTAGCATTTATTGAGGAAACTTCAGTACCAGCCCAAGAAAGGGACTGATCTCTCAGTACTAAAATTAACATGACTGTAATCAAAGATTAGATTTTGTTATCTGCAACCTGCTACCTCGTTAGTACCTCATTCATGGCTCACAAACTCAGCAGGAAGGCCTGATATCCCTGAAAAGTTACAATTCATTTGCAGTGGTAAAACCTTTGCGTGATGCTGTCCCCTTACTTCTCACCTGCACTCCCCTCCAAGCTAGAAGCCAGCTGTGCCCCACAACAGCAGCCCCTCCTTGGGAGCCGCGTAAGGACAGGGCTCTCTGCGGTCCCAGCCAGAGACAGGGCAGCTTCCTTGCAAACACACCGCAGCCTGCTCTGCAGCAGCCCTTCTGCCCCACGGGGAGCTGCTGGGGGGGATGACACAGCAGATAATGGTCCCAGCTGGCTTCCAGACTAGCTTCTTCAAAAAAGCCCCAGGCTCTGAGCTTTGGGCCCACAGTTTGCTATTTGCAAAGAGCATGGAGAGAATGACCTGAATGTGCAGATGCTTCCCATAGAGGTGGGTTGGCCAGGCTTTGTTCCACAGGCTGTTACAGTCCCTGAGCGTCCCCGAGGGAAGGTGCAACTGGAAGGGAGAGTATTCATATAGGGCTATCCGATGCCCAAGGATTGCCACATGGGAAAAGCTACAGCAAGCACAGCCCCAGGGCAGTGGGTGGAGCGCCAGCATCTCCATCCTCGCTTCACCCATGCAGCTGGTGACGCTCTCCCCCAGCACATCCACATGGACAAACCCCGCGGCCCCGCAGGCAGCTCTGCCCAATACATGCAGAGACACTCAGGCTCTTCTCCACGTGGGGTCTGCCAGAGAAGAGCCAACCGTGTGAACCATCATCTCTAACCAAACAGCAGTGTTTTGATTCAAACTATTCCCTATTGGTTCTCCATGTGTAGTTACCTGTTAATATTCTAAAGATGTATCCCTCAGTGCCATTCACCCTTATCATCGTTTGATTTTCTAGCTGTTATTACAAAGCAGCGCCTGCATAAGGTGACTGTAAACATGCAACAGCCGTACATCAGCCTCCTGCGGCCTCATGCTTCGCATCTCAGGCAGGCGGTGTAACGGGAGAGAGGGCCAGGCACTGCGGCAGCTCAGGGGTTGTGGTCAGTGGGGTCACACTTCAGCATGACCTTGACCCCCTCACCCCTCTTGGTGGTCTCAAACGCCTCAAGAGCCTTTTCCAGGGGGAAGCGGTGCGTAACCAAAGGCTTGACATTGATCCGCTTGGATGCGAGCAGAGCAATTGCCACAGGCCACCTGCAAGGGAAACAGAGAGCAGGAGATGAGAGCAGTCACCAGTTTGGGGCCCCAAGGAAAGAGCAAGGAGGAGCCTGGTTTCACTGCAGTAATTTCATTAGCCCAGGCAACCAAGGGGAGTTTTGCCTGCAATCTTCTGCAGGTGGAGCCTCAAGCATCAGGCAGAGGAGATGGGACAAGCCAACTGCTTTGGGCTGTTGAGCACCACGAAGGCAGGCACTGCTGTACACAAACAGTGGGACAGCAGGCTTCACCTGCAGGAGGCCGAGCAGGTGAAAATCACAGGAAACAACTGTACTTCTGAAGCACCGAATGAAAAACAAAACTGCTGTGAGCCGCTCTCCTCTCATCCAGCCTCCTTGCTTGCAGACTGATCACTGTGGAGTTCAAACTCACCGACTTGGTGCAGAGAGAAGAAAGGAAAAGCCTCAGTCAGCTTCCAACCTCTTTTCTCGCAAAGATTTGCTCAATTTGATTGCCTTGCCACTCAATTTCAATGGGCCAGATTGGAGTGATGGGGATGCAAAGGGATGCAGCAGCTAATCTAATTCTTACTTAAAGACGTTTCTTATTTTAAGAGGGAGCATGACTACATCTCATAAATCCTTCCTGGAAAACAACCTCTACAGACTAAGCAAAGATTCTTGCTCCACTAGCAAGAGACTACAGCTCTGAACAGAGCAGAAACCAGGCTGCAAACATGCAATGCTGGGTCTAAAGCCCTGCCCAAGGAGTACAAGATCAAACAGAGGAAGCTGAGCTTCCCCTGCGTTCAGGGTGAGGCCAGCTTTCAGTACACTCAAAGACCTGCCTGTCCACGAGCCATCCAGTTCAATTCTCTGTAGAGAGCACATATGCCTTCAGACTGGCTCCAGATGTATATTCAGCTCCAGCAAAATGATGAAAACTAAACAAGGCTCTTGCTCATCCCAGCATTTGCTGATCTCCAACAAGACTGACAATGTGCTTTCCTTCCATGAAGAGCAAGGAGAGCAGAGCTGGGCATGGCTTGGCATAGGATGTGGCACCTGGGATTTTGACTCTTTGCCCAGAATTAAGATTCCCCATACCCTTGGCCTCAAAATGGACAATGTAACGGTTAGGAAGCTGGATGCCAGGAGGCAGCCAGCTTTTCACAAAGCAGTGTGTAGGGTTGGGGCTGGGCAAAGCTGCTGCTTAGAGATCTCCTAGCACAAGGGGTTGAAGCAGCTAAAAGCTGTGTGTTCCCCCCTGCCATGCCATGAGCCAGCACACTTTTAGACAAGCCAG
This sequence comes from Aviceda cuculoides, assembly GCA_035590195.1. Lineage (NCBI taxonomy): Eukaryota > Metazoa > Chordata > Aves > Accipitriformes > Accipitridae > Aviceda > Aviceda cuculoides. The sequence continues at coordinate 287,045 of JAVJGG010000002.1, forward strand.
TCTCTTCCAAAACAGTCCCAGCACCTGGCCTTCCCTTTCTGTAGGGCATAACAGCTGAAGGCACAAATGTTAATTATTATTTTTTTTTTCCATTTTGGCCTGCTTGCTTGCAGCAGAGTAAGGGTTTATTTGGTCTCTTCCTTTCTTTGCACCAAATACTGCATGAAATGGGACAGTGGGACAACTTTGGGCTGCTTTGTTGTGGCCAAGTTTGCAGTGCAGGGCTCATCCAGGAACCAAGACATAAAATGCAGGACACATCAGTCAGACTACCTGCACTGCAGCAATGGCATTTCAGAGTGACATAAGGTTTAACCAACTGTAAGGAAAACCAGCCTTTTACACATCCTCTCTCCTTGTGGAAAGCAGGAATTTCTTAAGGACACACAGCAGCCCACACTGCACAAGACTCACGTGTTGCAGTAGCGGAATATCCCCCGGATATCCACCTCCCGCACGGCAGCATTCACGATGGGCACAGTGACCATCTCAGGCCCCAGCCCCACCAGCACCAAGGTCCCACCAGAACGAGTGGCCTGGAGGACAAACACACAAATACGTTATATTTTGCCAAACACAGTCACCAGAGCCTGGGCAGCAGTCTTGTGGCTGTAATGAACTGCCCGGGGCACCGCAGAAGCCAGGAGAGAGGCAGGATACTGTCAGGAGCCCCTAAGTGTGAAACATGCAATAAACAAGGCTTAAAAAGCAATCCTTCAAAAATCTCTGAAGGATTTTGGGATCTAAATTTCATTCTGAAAAATGACTGGCACTTAGGAGTATGAAAAGTACTTTTGGATTTCAATGGGAGAGATTTAGAACTAAGAGCCTGATGCTCCACTGGAATTTTTCTTTCTACAGCTTGTCCCATTTGTCTCCTGTCCTTTCATTATGAAACTCTGCACTACCTTCTCCATGTTGTCCCGTTAGGCAGTTCAGGGTAGCAAAACATCCCCTCCTTAACTGCTTTCTTCACCTGCTGGAATTATTATTCTTAATTATTCTCCTTATTTGGACATAACTTCAACTTACTGGAAGACGCTGTCCTATAGCTACTGCTGCGTAGTCATGCTTGGGTTTTGGAGTCTTACTGTAGTCTCTTTGGTAAGTGGTAAAGGACCTGAGCATCAAATCAGACAATTATCCCCATGCTTTCTGCAAAGACATTAACTCTTAATTGTCTCTCTTAGTTTGTTGTCTAATGAGCACCTTCTCTCCCCCACACCAAGCCCACTGATATTAAGCACCATGGGAGACAAGTAACTGTCATTCTCTGTGGCATCCCAGAAGCAGAAAAGCCAATGCCATCACTGCTCTGCCTTGGGAATAAGTGGTACTCACATAAATGCCAGCCTGGATGCAGGCTTGCACTCCTGTACACTCCACAGTTATCTCGGGCATGCAGCCAAGCAGACTTTCCACTTTGGAAGCCACTTCCTGCGGGGTCTCGTTCTTCACCTGAATGGTGAAATCTGCCCCCACCTCCTTGGCTTTTTGCAGGCGAGAGGCAGATAAATCTGAGGAAAGACAAAACAATTCAAGAACTGGAGCGTTATGTGAAGCAGGAGGGGAGAAAGAACCCGAGCCTGCTATCTGCTTCCAACCTCCATCTGATGTCTCAGCAGAGCCACTTTGGTGACCAGCTGTCAACTCTCTCAGGAGAGAAGACAGCATTCATTACGTGGTAGGACAAGGTGGGCAACTACAGTGCACTAGAACCTTCTCAAGAACGCACACAGACCACCCAGCCCAAAAGGCTTCCCACCCTTGATGCAAGTAGGCCACCCTAACGCAACCACCTTGATGCAAGCAGCACCTAACCAGGAGAGGAAAGGGTCTACATTCCCTCCCTCAAATTCACGCAGCCTTCGGTGAGGAGGCAGGGAGGACACCTGCTCACTTTTCTGGGCAAGCAGAGAAGGATGAGAGATGAGGACAACTTAAACACACGGGAGATGGCAAAGGCTTTCCAGCTGCAGAAGGTGGCTTCAAAGAGGCTAAAGCATAAACTCACAGCTGAAATCCACACCATGCAAAGCAATGTCTGAGTGAAGGAACAGCTGCCACCGCTAGACTCAAGGGGTGTCTTCTAAAACAATCAGTTCATAAATCTCTCAATTTCTCTTTTGTACAGCTGGAACACCGAGAGTGTGCCAAGACAAACTAGAAGGCCAAGCTTAACTCCAAAGGGCATGCACATCAACGCTGCAAGCAGGAACCACAGCACGAACAGCCTGCTGGCATGTTGCTGTCCTGACACTGCGGAGCAGAGGAACCTCAGTGCAGGCAAAGGCAAAAGGCAGCAGGAGGGCAGGACAGACAGGGCAGTGCTGAGATACACTCGCCCTGTTTGAACAGTGCGGCTGTGTCTTACCAAAACTGCCCCTGTCCAAGACTGCACTGCCCAGTGTCTCTCTGGCAATGACTCTTTCATGAAGCAGTTTCACTAATTCATGCGGACCTTAATCCACTAGCGAAAACAGACTGTAAAAAACCACGTTATACACACACTCAGCAAGTTAACCTAGGGAAGAGCCTACAACAAGGCAAAAAAAACACAATTCACTTTTGCATTTTCCTTCCCTGGCTCTCAAGATTATTTGCTGTTGCTCACACCCTCAAGGATGCCTCTTGAAGAGCAGAGGCAAACTTGCTCTGACCTTGCTCCCTGATGGCCTAGAAATCACCTGGCTATGGACAACACAGCGCTGAGAAGCCTTTCTGACAGAGTATGTGTTTTGGGTTTGTGCAGCGGCATTTTGGTAGCAGGGGAGGGGGCTGCAGCGGTGGCTCCTGTGAGAAGCTGCTAGAAGGTTCCCCGGCTCCAAGCTGGACCTGCCTCTGGCCAAGGCCGAGCCCATCAGCGACAGTGGTAGCGCCTCTGGGATAACGTATTTAAGAACGGAAACCTGCAGCAAGGGAGGAGATTGGAACGTGAGAGAAATCCCTAAGGAAACAGCAAGGCCAGTGGAGAAGGAGGGGGAGGAGGTGCACCAGAGGAGGGGATGCCCCCGCAGCCCGCGGTGAGATGGCAGGCTGTCCCCCCCCAGCCCACAGAGGTGAGCAGGGGAGCAGATGCCCACCTGCAGCCTGTGGAGGAGCCCACGCCGGAGCAGGCGGATGCCCCCAGAGATGGCCATGATTCCATGGGAAAGCCCGAGCTGGAGCAGTCTGTGCCTGAAGGACTGCAGCCTGCGGAAAGGACCCTCACTGGAGCAGTTCATGGAGGACCGTCTCCCATGGGAAGGACCGCATGCCAGAGCAGGGGAAGAGTGGGGAGTCCTCCCCCTGAGGAGGAAGGAGCAGCAGAGCCAAGGTGGGATGAGCGGACCTGACCCCCATTCCCCATCCCCCTGCGCTGCTGAGGGGGAGGAGGGAGAGAAAACCGGGAGTGGAGTTGAGCAGGGAAAGGGGGGGGGGGAAGGTGTTTTAAGATTTGGTTTTACTTCACATTATCTTTGTTTTGATTTGAGTGGTAATAAATTAAATTGATTTTGTCTTTTCCCCAAGTTGAGTCTGGTTTTTGCCTGTGACCATAATTGGTGAGTGATCCCTCCCTGTCCTTGTCTCAACCCACGAACCTTTCTTTATATTTTCTCCTCCCCATCCCACCAGGAGGGAGGAGTGAGCGAGGGGCTTCATGGTGCTTTGTTGCCAGCTGGGCTTAAACCACGACAAGATGTCAGGTTCAGAGGATTGTTAACATGGCCATTTCACTTCTAACAGTACTGGATGAGAGTACAGATCATGAGGTCTCCGAGGGCTTCCTCGGTGAACTATCAGAAGATGCTTTCAGCTGAGCAAAGTGCAGAATGCATTAGTTGTCAACAGTAAGTGTGTCACTGCTATTACAGACCTCTCCCATCCTTTTACCCTCCTTGTAACAGCATAGAGGCTGCTGAGTACCTCTCAAGCAGTTTCTGTCACAGATGAATGAACAGACAAGCCCATAAAAAAAAAGGGAGTGAATCTGGTAACTCGGTGGACCTCAGATACCCCATTAACACAGAGCAACAAAGCTGGTGATGATAAAAGTCTGTGAGGGCATGGCTGTACTCTGGTACTCTGTCCAGAAGGATCTTAACAGCACTGTAAATATCTTTTGAAGATCCATAAAATGGTTGCCCTGGCGGGTAGCCACACTGTCTCTTCTCTTCCACATCCCCTGGAAGGAAGCCACCCATCCCTCTCCAGGCACCACCAGTGACCAGGACATCTCTGGAGATAAGGAGGTGGACAGCAGAGAAGAGGAGTGGCATCTCCCAGGCAGAAACAACCTCTTTGCCTTGCACTGAAGCAGTGGTCTACAGGGGCCTGCACGTTGGCACTGGAGGAGATGTCCTGATCAAAGGTGGAAACTGAGCTGTGACAGCCAAGATTTCCTAGACCCAAAATCGAGGGGTGAACAATGTCTCCTGCCAGAAGTCCTAGGCTTGAAGACTCAGAAAATGATGCCTTTGCCAGGGTCCCACTCCTCTCCAGGACACACAGCGCACCCACCCACCACAAAGAGGAAAATACCCCCCTCACCAGGGCACAGGCTTCAGAAAAGTCAGAGATGGGGTTGGGGAAAAATCGCAAGGGAAAAGAGAAGGAAGACAAGGCCACTGCTCTGACATGAGCTGTTTTGACTCAGCCCCAGCACTGGGAGGAAGCCAGGCCAGAGGACCTACCCTGCTCATCACACAGCAAATGTGATGTTACTTACTGCCAGGGCAGGCAATGGCCAAGCCCCACCGGCAGCGGGAGGGCTCAGGGTGCAGGATACGGGCACACCCACTGAGATGAGCACCCAGGAGACCTGTGGAGGGAGTTTCAAGAAGGGATAACAAAGGGTAATAAAATGCAGACGAAGGAGGAAAAGCCAAGGCTGAAAAGTAAGGGCAGCATCACCCTGGAAGCCTCGATGTGGGCTCTCATTCCTGTGGCTGCAGGAGGCATTAGTCACGTCTGTCCCTCCCAAGCTCTGAGCGTTGGGCCTCAGGCTGCATGTACGGTCATGCTTGAGCTTCTGCTAGCTGAGCTGCACTCAGAGACCTCCCATGCAGCAAGAGCATGGGCATGGGCACTTGTGAGGCACTCAAAGTGCTAAGAAACACTTCTGCCTGGCATGGCTGGTGTCTCCCAAATCCTAGCGTATGGCAAGGAGACCACTGGGGCTCAACAGCGCTCCCAGCAATGGACCAAACTCCCCATGAAGTTTGGTCTCAAAACAGCAGCTTGCAGCAGACACAGCTGGATTCAGCCATTTACAGTATCTGCCCAGTCACTAACATATTTTATACTGTCTCATTGGCAGAAATACATCCAGAGGCAGTGTCCTGGAACAACAGGCCATGCCAGCCAGTGCATTTCAAAGTGGCCACAAAAGTCACTCTCAGGCAGGAAAAACCCCCCACACCTTTCCTATAGTTGGTCTCTGGTTTGCTGACCTGCTTGGGAAGGAAATCCTCATATCAGAGAGGCATACAGGATGCAGCAGCAATACTGTCAGACCTAGTGAGGGCTGTGATAACATCTTGGTACATGTGGCCTAAGTGAATCACCACTAAGCACTTACTGAAGCTGACAGATCTGCAGGTTATCAAATGAGAAGTTTACCGTATTGTTTAGAGCTCCAGACACTTCTGAGTCTTGAGATGGACCAAGTAGTTTGGATTTAAAACCTTACTGTGGCTGAACCCCACAAAACTCTTGGGAAGGTGGTCAACTACAGAATTAAAGGGCTGCATCTTGCCTTTAGTCAGAAATTTGTTTTCACTTCCCAGACGCTGGAGCTAATTAAAGTTTTGGCTGCCTGACTAAGAGTAGCCCATTCTTGTATCTCTGCTCCCACAGAAGTTATCAAATTATACTTAAGCTTCTTGTGGTGGTTTATGAGCCAGCTTAACAGGCAAATATTCTTGAAGCTCTCACACTTTCTATGTTGATCTTCCTTCACAAAGGAGTTGAACTCTGTCCAGTTACTCATCTTCCCTGACCTTGACTTGCAGGGTTTCTGGAGGCACTGCCACCCAGGACTCTTAATTCCCTTAAGCAGGAATTACTAAGTGTACTTTTAGTGACAGACAGAATAAGGCTAGACAGCCCAACACCACTGTACAAATACCCAAACTGTTACTTCACTTGTTAGGGAATAAGGCTGCTCTTTTACACGCCTCTAAGGAGAAAAGTGGCTTTTCAGAGCAACAGCGATGTCCACAGCCAGGCAGAAAGACAGGAGAAGGTTGCCCATAAATATCAAGCAGCAGAATGGAGAAAGCCATAGACCTTAGGGAAGAGTAGTTGAGGACCCATGAAACAAACTGATCTTCTGCACCCAACTGCAGTCCATTAAATACATCAACCCCCTGCCCCTCCAAAATGGTGAACACCAGTCTGCCAGGAATAAAGCACTTCAGGGAAAAGAGCAAAGGTTATCAGAAGCACTAATACCTTTTATCAGGCAAGCTGCCGTATTTGGGAGGAAAGGCATGCTTTAGCGGACACAAGCCTTTGGAAGGGTAGGGCTAAGCATTAGTCTTTAGCTACAGTGCCAGCTGCTCTCCAGGAATCCCAGAGAAGGGACCCAATCCCTTGGCAGAGACATGACTTTCCAAAATTCGTTGACTCCAGGTGTGCCAAAGGCTCACCACAGAAACTGTAGGAGGTGGGTTCTCCCCAGGTCAAGAAAAAGCTTTTCTAGATATTTCTAGATTTGTGTGTGGCTTGTCAAAACAAAACCAAACATTTAAAGCCTTAAGTGTTGGCAGACAAAGCTCTTCACGGACAAACTCATCATAAAAACTCCGGGCAATGCATTCAACAAATCTGGTATCAAAGTACAAGAGGGCCTTTGTGGGCAGACAGTCACCTCACAGTTGCTGGCTCCTAAGCCGACACAAAAACAAGGGCAGAAAAATCCCCAGTGGCAACGAGACAAACTAAACCCATTGCTCAGCTCATGCCATGTACAAATATTTGACTAGGGACAGCATCTCCATGGGTGTCTCTGAGCATCTCAGCCAAACTCCTCTCAGGTGAAGAGATGTCTACAAGTCAGGATCGTGACCCAGGCCAGGCATAAAGATAAGAAGGGGCTAATTCCATGTAGCTGAGCTTGCTGACCCTACAAACCAGGTACTAAGAACTTCCTATGGCCACCTGGAGCCCTATGGCACATGCTACACAGACCTGCTTGCCACAGGTCCCCATGAGCAGTCTACAGGCAGAGGCAACAGCAGCTCCCAGTGTTACAGGGAAAAATACACCCAGGCAGGACCGGGGATGGGGTGGCAGGCTGAACCAGCTGCCTCAGCCCCACCAACCACTGCCAGCTCACCAAGCCCTTCCCCACCCAAGGACTGGGTCACCCACCAGCCCCTGCACCAGCTCAGCTCAGCTCAGCTCAGCAGCAAGGTTCCTCATACATGATTCAAGAGGCAGAGCTGCTTTTCCTGCTATAGCAACCACAATCCTCAAATGACAATGCTTTGCAAAATCTGAGGCCTGGACTGATCATGTCCACCAAGCACACACCTGCAGGGTGGGGCCAGCAGAGCAAAAAATGCCCTGGACTTAGCAGCAAGAGGATTTAGGGAGGAGAAGGCAATAATCTACCTTACGTTTTGACATGAGCTACTACTGAAGGATGCTTCTGCAAAGGCAAGAGGGTGGGACCTGAACTTTGTCTCTCAACCCAAAGATGGAAACACAGTAATCGAGAGGTCAAAAATACACCTCGCCCGAACTGTGGGAGGTGGAGTAACAGCCTTCTGAAAGGCCCAGGTTGGGGCGCTAGCCCAAAAACGCTGCAGCAACCTGTGCTCGTTGTCTAGTCATACCTGTAACTGCTCCTCCCAGCCATCACCACTCAGAAGGATCGAAGAGTAGCAGCAGAAGCTGAAACACCACTTCCAGACCCTGTTCAAACCCCAGGTGGAAGTTTCAACCAGTAAACATCTTCAGGATACTCCAGCTCTCCATTCTTCTGGGCAAGCTACACAGAGAAGAGCCTCAACGTCTGAGGAGAGGTGGAGGGAGCTGGGTTGGGTTAGCATGGCAAAGAGAAGGGAGGATCGAACGGCTGTCTGCAACAACCAGAAGGGCAGCTGCAAAGATGATGAAGACTCATTTCAGTTGTTGCAGACAAGGGGAAATACCCACAAATGAGAGTTTGTGAGTGGACCCCAGAAAAACCTTCATTAAGAGGTGGTGCAATCCTGGAGTAGATACTCAGAAAGGTGGGATCTCCATTGTTGGAGATTTTACAGATGCAGCTAGACAAAAACATGGCTGCAAGTGGCAGCTGGACTAGAAACCTCCAGGACACAGTTATGCAAGGAAGGCCCATTTCTGAAATGCAGGGACCCTGAAAAGGCCATTTCAGTCATTGTGGATAATCAGTGGAAAATGAACCCGACAACAGAAAGAAGGGCAGCAAAGGAGGACTAGAGAGGCACAATGTGGCTGCACACAGAAAGGACTGTGCAAACCCTGTGTCCAGGCCATCACCTAGCACTACAAGAGAGAGAGGAAAAAACCTGCTCAGAGCAAACTTCCAAGAATAGCTCCAAAGAGGGTATAAAATATGCTGTGTTGCCTGGTCTGTGTGCCTAGGTGAAGACTAGAAGCAGATATAATCATGGTCTAAAAGCACTACATGGAAGATGAAACCTGATCCTCAAGGCTTGATCTATGAGCCAAAGGCAAAACACAAAGCTGAGGTCGTAAGAGCTCATAACAGAAAAAAAAAACAATTAGCGATCAGAGGCACCAGGAGCAAGCGGAGCTTCTGTAACTCAGAGCTTTGTCATGCAGATGCATTGCCTCTTCCCAATAGACCTGCTCAAAGTCTGAAAAAGGTCTCTAGGCTTGAACCAAGGACCACTCATTAGCCTCTGGTTTATTCTCCTTGAAGCATTGTAGTCACTCCACCCATACGACTTGTCTGTGCTAGGAAGCAGAAACTACTACCCTGGTCTGCCAACCTAGCAGAGAAGCACCAGTTGCAACTGCATCTTCTTATAGATCCCCATCAGTGCAGAGATCAAAGTCTTGTCCTGGGGAATGAGGTGTTTATTAGGATTCCCTCCAGACAGGTGCACGCTGCTACTCCATTCATGAACAGACTTTCCACTGTGCTTGGGCTGCCTTCCCTAGCAGTTACCTTGACGGAATAATTTGGACCTAGTCAAAGTGTTGTATTGTGGGAAACAGGCACATACTTAAAGGTAAGAAGGACTTACCTGTAATTACCACAGCTGCTGCACCCATCATCTTAGCAACAAGCACGTTAACAAGGCCAATCGGTCCTGGGTACAAAGCAGAGAAAGAGAACATGTGCAACTGCCAGACAGCACCAGCCGCAGACTCTGAACATGCCCAGAGCTCAGCATGTTCCTAGGCTAAAGGAGGCTCTGACTGTGTTTCCAGGTGGGCAGCTCTGGGATCACAGCATTACCACAATCCCAGGGTAGCGAGACCAGCTGCTTAGAGAGCAGCTATTGCTACATGAGGGGCTCTGCAAGGAAAATGCCACCCACTTCTCTGCTCCCTTGAGCTGGGAGGCTCAGCATGCCCAGCCACTGCACTTTGCATTTGGGCTGCTCAAAATGCACCACTGTAGCGCAGCATGGCCAAGGACAGCCTCAAGGTCCCCCTCGGCATCCCTGCATAGAGCCTAGAAGCACAGTGTGCACCTTGTCCACCCCACTCCACGCCACGGCAGGCAGAGAACCAAAGGACTGACTACATTCACCGTACCAGAGCCAGACACGAAGACTTTGCTTCCCAGAGTGACTCCCGCTCTTTTGCAGGCATGGATTCCCACTGAAAGAGGCTCGATAAGGGCTCCTTCTTCAAAGGTGACATTATCCGGAAGCCTGCAAGAACCAGACACAAGCAGCATCACCGAAGAGGTTTATGACGCGGATGAGGAAAGCCATGACACTCAAAGATCAAACATGGGTCTAAATCACAGTGGCTAAATACACTCTCACCCTTGGTCTGAGAAATGCAGGGCTGGAACATGTTTTAAGAGGTTATATCGCCTCTTTCCCTCCACTGAAGTAGCATCAAATGCACCTAAATCATCTACCAGTGAGGTTTGCCCACACACCAAACACAGGGACCCACAAACTTCCCCACATCATCTCTCCAGTACTTGGCGAGTCAAGCCAGAAACTCCTTTGCCACTTGCTCCCTTTGGAATAAACCCCACAGTTGCACATGCACCAGCCTGAAGGCTGTCCTATGGCTGGGACCCATCAGTGGGCTCCCAGACCCCTCATCTGGGTTGAATCATTCAGCTCCACACTTTCAGAAAACATCTTGCTGCCAATGGTGATTCCCCATAAAGCAAAGGCAGCCAGATCCAGGTCTCTCCATCACACCCTGGACATCATCCCCTGATGCACCAAGTGTTGCAACCAGTGGACTGGTCCTAGCACGCATCCTCCCAGCAGTCAGGGAAAATGTGTACAGTGGGTCTCAAACACCTTTTGGACAGAAACAGCACCATAATGCAGCTAGCGTAAGTGATGGAAAAAATCAGAGAGCTGCTGAACTGCTGACAGAAATAAATCTCAGCCCCACAATGCAGCCCTCCAGAAAGCCACCAGTGTGGGCTCTCACATAGTGGGTGCTGGAAGCTGTGTCTGCGAGGAAGGTCTTTCCGACAGCCCTGGGAAGCTCGAGGCCAGATCTCAACCAGGACAACACAAAGCCAAAGTAACAGAAATTACAGTTGTGGGAAGACAGCTGTAAGGTATCTATATGTCCCTTATCTCCAGGAGGCATTAAAGGGCTGACTCCAAGAATTCAGTTTTCTCAGAGTTTGGCATCACATTTGCCACTACTGGGTCTGGGCACTGCCCCGTCAATGGGGAGGGCAGCTTTGCAGCATGATCCCACCTCCATCAAATTACTCAGAGCATCTGACGCAGAGTCTGTCCACCAACAGAAGGATGGACAGTATCTGCCCAAATATGTGAGAGCCCACTGAGCTCAGCCATCATCTTTTCTTAGCAAATCTGTGCTGGCAGAGCAACTTCATGCCAGGGAATCTGGCATTTGCATCAGACAGCCATGGCATTGATGAACTGAAACCAGGAGCACCAGATGCAAGCTTTGCATTTTGAAGCTTAAAAACAAAAAAACAAAACCAAAAAAACATTATCCAAAGGAATATTTACTCAAATTGAAGAAAAATGCAAAAACCTAGAAGAAGACAGCTACAAACCAGCCACTTCCTCCCAAGCAAAAACTTGTGATGTTGTCCGAAAATGTTATTTTAACAACACAAAGGAAATCAGTGACAGCAGGTCTGGACAGTGAGAAGTTAGTCCCATCCAGAGCAACATCTCATCCTGACAGCAGCTGCTTGGGATCCACTTTGAAAGAAGCTTCCTGCCTGAGGACTCTGATGAGAAAAGCATTCAAGTGCCTCCTTCTGACTGATGTGATCCTGAATGCTTCCTCTGCAGACACCAAAGATCAATCCTAAGGACACTCCTGCTCATGGAAGTACCAGCTCCATACAGATTGAGAAAGAACAAGCTCCACAGATAGACCAGTCTCAGGGGACTACTACCTTAGACTATTTTTAACGCCTTGTGTAAATGCACTTATGTGGGTATAAAGTTGCACAGGTTTATTTGAGTTTCTAATGTATTTGCTAGAGTACTTAAGCACAGACTTGCTTTTAAGCAAATGTGTCAGTCCTGCCACAATTAAGAACATACTCAAGTTTGCAGAACTGGATATGAAAACAGATGTGTAATGCTGGCAGCTTAGTGGGGCCACTCAGCACCACAGGGAAAAGCAGTTCAGCAGGGACACCGCTTTCTATTCCTGTTCTGCTCTAAGCAGGATGACTTTGTTTCAAATGACAGAGCGAGGTGTCAGTAGTCAATGTGGCATTTCCTGAAAAGCAGCAGTAAAGTTAGCTCAGCCCAAAGAATCAAAGACCTTCAGGCACCATCCTAAGAAGGCAAGGATATAAAAAGGCAGCAGAAAACAAACCAAGAGCAGGGAGCAAATGGGAAAAGGAAAATAATTAAAGGGTAAAACAGTGGTGACATCCCAGGAAACATGTAAGGAATGTTTGTTTATGTCTGGCACCAGAGGAGACAAACTACACCTGCCTGACAAACTATTTGCAAAGTGGCTGCCATCCAAGCCTTATACATGTTATTTATGGATCAGAAAGCAATAAAACCTGTTGTGTTCAAGTAAAGAGTGCTCACTGCAATATTCAAAAGAGCCAAGAGGCAATTGTTTCAGCTACCCTCCCTCCAGGGAGTACATATTTCTCTGCAGAAGGAGCACTGACTAACTTGTAGCAGTAGCTGGCACTGTGCTTGTAGTAGCGGCACAAGTTCCCATTATCAGGAGGCGTTGCGCAGAAGAAGATGGTTGGAGACAGGTTATAGCGGCCAGTTCTACAGAACTCATCCATTTCTCTTGGGACGCCAGGCTCGATGGCCACTCGATCACCTGCCAGGGTGAAAGCAGACTGTGTTAATCAGGAAGAAGGTGGGCAAATAGGTATGAGTAGCACTGAATAACCACAGAAGACAGAATGAAACCCCGGCACAAGAGAAGCATGAGGGACATCTGCTAAATGAGAAAGATCACGCTGCACACACCAGGCAAGTTCCTAACACTTCCTTCACGGCGGCCTCATCACCAAGATCTTCACAGTTACTTGAAAAGAGCCAGTGTTTCAGAGGCACAGACACAGAGCAGATGGAAGCTCAGTCACATACAAACCTCTCTCCAGCTGCCTTGCACTCAACCTTAGCAGACAAAAAGGTAGCCCTCACCCCAGGCAATCACATGGTAATGAGATTTTTTTTCAGAATCTGTAGTAATCAGAAGAGGAAATAATTAGGACAAAGCAGGTGAGCTCCACTGGCTACCATGCTGGAAAGGGTTGTTCCTTGGGAAGGATGCTTATGGTGCAGAAGCACACCCAGGAGTCAGGCAGGATTTATCATGGAACAGAGGCATCTTGATGCTATGATGGAGTAGCCCAGATGCTGGAAGGACACATGCTGCAGGACAAAGAATAATTATTTAATTGCAATCACGAGGCAGGACAGACTAAAGAAAAAAACTGTGTGACCATGGTACAACTTGCAAGTACTTGCAAGGGACATGAGACAGCCCATTTTATTTGGCAGAGGACTCCAATCAAAGCCAAGTCTCCCAGCGAAGCTCTCCACCAACAGGCTTTCACTCAGACACAGTGACAAGCAGGAGGATGGATTGAAGTAGAAAGCCATCTAGCCCACTACAGCACCTCTGATAGGCCAACGGGGGACGTCTGGGGGTGAGAGGAGTAGGACAAACACATACTGAACGTTCTCCCAGCCTCCCATTATATTCACCTGTGGGGCCTCCCAAGCTGCATGTGGCTTCTTTGTATTTAGTAACCCTCAACAATTTCTCCTCCACCTTCCACCATGTAAACTTTCAGCATCCACATCATCCTTTGCCAAGGAGGCCTGCAGATCTGCTACAACTTAGGTGAATGCTGCACCTGGCTCCCATTGTCCCTTGCTCTTCTATTGGAGGAACCAGAGAACAGGCAACCTTTATGTGCCCTGTCCCTGCCCTCCATGAGCCTTCAGATCTGTGTCACATGTCCTTGAATTGTCTCTCCAGCTCCTAGCTCCTAATTTAGTCATTCGTCATAGAGATGCTGCTCCACATCTCGTCATCTCCTTGTCCTCCTATGAAACTTTTTCACTTCTTTTATATCCCTTTGGAAAGAAGAAGACCAGAACTGCAGCAGAGCTCCAGATGTGCAATGATGTCCTCTGACTGAGTCTCTGTTCCTTTCCTAATGCTGATTTGCATTTTTCACCACTACTGAGCCAACATTCCCATGCAATGTGTCAGAGCCAAAGGTCTCACTCTGCAGCAGTGATGGTCAGCCCATCATTTTAGATATGCAGCCGGTTTTGTTTCTTCTGTCATGGACACCACTTTATGTTTATCTGCATTGAACACCACCTGCATCTTATAGCCCAGGCACCCTTAAGGTCTCTCTGTAACTCCTGCTAGCTCTCCTGTGTCCTCTCCACCCTGCCTGAGTTGCTATCATTAGCAAACTTTGGAAAATTCACTGCTCAGTCCATTTTCTAGGATATTCATGAGCACAGCGAACTGTAGAGGTCACACCACGGGGCCTGGTACAGTTGCTCCAGTGACCTCTGTCCACTGGAGGAGGCCATTTGCTCCCTCAAGAACACACACAGCAAAGAAACATTAACAGTAGGTTGTTGTCAAGAGCAACATCTGTGGTTTCTGAAGCTTCATCTAGCTTCTTCAAAAGGTACCTTGTACTAGCATACACTCTGCTCTGCGTTAAACTACAGTCTGACCAGCCTAAGATATCCCAGGATAAAGCACACCTAAGAAATACCATGAACTACAGTGGCCAAGCTGGGTGATTAATAGCAGCACAGTGACACTCTTTGAAAGAGAAGGTCATGCTGTTCAATTCACACCTCAGAACAACAGATAAATTTACCTAGCAAAAAAGCACAGCCCCTTATCAACACATTCTCAGGAAACTTATTAGCAGAAAAACAAATAAAAAGACAGTTTTGATTCCAATTACCTGGTTTCAGATGAGTCACCCCTGATCCCACTTTGACAACAGTCCCAGAAGCTTCGTGCCCCAACACCATGGGGTCCTTCACAACAAAATCCCCGATTCGACCATGCTGCCAGTAGTGAACATCAGACCCGCAGATCCCAACAGAATGCATCCGCAGGAGGACCTCTGCCAGTAAACAAAGAAAGGTTACTTGTAGAAAAATTTACCTTCTCAGGCACTGGGAGAGCGACATGTGTGCTGTCCCTGTGTCCCACAACAAAGGCCAAGCCAGCACTGAAACATCTGAATTTACTAGCATTAAAGAAGCGCACCAGAACTGCATGTGCACACATTAGGATGGATGGCATATTCATGAGACACCCGCTGAAATACAAAACTATACAAGGATTTACAAATCAGGAAAGCTTAAGATATAGAAAGACCCCTGTCACAAAAGCTAATACAATCTAAGAGGGACGTAACTACTACTGGAGCAAGGATTAAAGAGCAAATCCATTTAATTTTTCCTTCTCCCTAAGCTACAATTTCAGCACTGGAGAGCTAGTGAATCAAGTTTCTATCAGCCCATATGCCTAGCCTACTAATATTTAGTCCTGCAACAAGATCATCTGACATGTCCCAAGAGCTGTTTAATGTGAAATACATGAACTGATGAAAGAGGAAGCAAAAAAAGTCATGAGCGTATCTGTGACTGCTCCAGCTCCTCTTTTCAAGTGGAAATGCAGCATTATCTGTTTCAGCCACACATTCTTTTTTAGATTATTTTATACTTTCTCAGAAATATTTTATCTCTTTATCATATCAAGGAGCGACAGAAGAGAATGAGGAAAAAAAAGGATAAGTAAAGAAAGCAGACAGAAGCAGTCATCTCTAGACCTACCATCAGGACCCGGTTCCGGGATTGGACGGTTTTCCTGTGCACAAAAAGAAAAAAAAAGCATTCAGCTGCTTGTGCCAAGTATAGCCATGGGAATATCCTGTTGAAAGTCAGTCCAGGTTAGCTCAGGTAAATCTGTAAGCAGATCAGGTTTTTGGTTCTATCTGTTCAATAAGACATTGCTGTGCAATGAGGAAGGATATAAATGTGTAGTCCACACTTCCTCCCTAAGCTCACCTCATTTTGCTTGTACAGTGGAGTAACATGGGCATCCATGACGAGTGAGCACAAAGCCAGCTTGTAAATCCACTCTCCAAATTATTTTGCAGTAATTTCCCCTTCCCTGTCCAGACAAGAGCCACATACTAAACTTTCCTGCACTGGAACAGCTTCAAGTTTCAGCTGAATTCTTCATCTCACTGGCTGACAAAAAAATTCATGTTCTGCAACCAGGAAGATTCTGAACCACCTATTTCTAGAAAAAGTTATATTGCAGTGTTTATATTTTTACTATAAATAATAGGAAATATTTTTACTACATAATGATAACTCTATGTATAAATCAATTGTAAACATTACTGTAAATCACATTTAAAGTCACATCCTCTTGTAACTGGCACCTTGTGGAAGCATTCTTAGAGGGAAAAAGGACGTGTGAGCAATCCAGCTTATGTAAGTGAGATTTAGGCTTATAGAGATATTGCAGGCCGCTTAGCTGAGGAACAAAACAAGTTCAAGGTTATGGT
>JAVJGG010000002.1:306695-321514 GCA_035590195.1 Aviceda cuculoides
GGCACTCGCAGCCCCTGGGGAGCAGCTTCAGCTGGGGGCCCGCTGGCCGCCCTCCCTGCACCCTAACCCCGGCCGGACGCGGCTTGGGCAGGGAGGCAGAGGTCCCGGTGATTCGGAGCGTAACCGGGTGCCACCTGGGCCCTTGTCCCCTCTCCCCTCGTGTCCACCCGGATGCACGTGGCTTCTGTGCTAAATGGAGCGGCTTGGTTCAAACCGCCGCTGGTGTGAAGCCAGTGGCAACATGGCACCGTGCACTTTGACTAAAATGCAACAAAATGTGGGCCCGTGGGCTTGCCCGGACCCAACTGGACACAGAATGGTTGGAAGATGGAGATCTCAGCTGTGAAAATGGCTTGGGGGGGGGGTGGGTGTTGTTTGTATTTTGGGGATTCTGGGTATCAGGATAAGAGGTTTTGCACCCAAACAGAGTTGGCAAAGATCTCAAGAAGATTATCCACTCCAGTGTCCCCTGAGAGCATTCTGAAGCTGAAAGCTTTGTGAGATTGACTTCCTTGAAAAAACAGAAAATGTACAGGATATATCATGCAAAGTTGCCAGAACCAGCTAAAAATAGCCTCCTCTTGCTTGCATGAATGGGAGTATCTATGAATTTCCCTTCCTTCTGGCAAAAATGTTCCACCTTCCAGGCAGACGATGGGCTGATGCATTTCTTTTCTCCCTAACAGTGTCATTCCCTGTAATGCATATCTGAGTCGGTCAGCATCAAATTAGTGGCTGTGAGCCACCCCTGTGGTTACTCTGAGGGCAGGGAAGGAGCGTGTGTGTGAGGGAAGCTGGGACAAAACGCCTTACTCAGTATTTACACAGCAAAGCAACTCCTGCCACATCCACTGCCTCAGTGGATAAAGCAGGAATATTTACATTTCTGCAAGTTACGGAAAGATGGGGAATGTCTGTCTCTTCCTGGACATACTCGTTTTCTCAAGGCACCCATTCACGCCTCTCCTTTTTAGGATATATTTGCAGCTAACCTGCTGACTTGCTGTGCAAATTGTCTGCACTGTTCTGTCTGCATCCCAGCGTGGAAGTCACTGTGAAATCCTGCAGCTCTACCAGCAATGTGCAGCCTGGCCCTTTGGCTCCCTAAATCTGAAGAAATCTGGAGGCGTGTACTGGGGGCTCTGCTGGGAACTTGGGGCTCTTGCTAGAATACAAGTCCTTTGGGCTTCATGTCGGTTTTGTTCCCCACGTGCACTGCAGGGTGTTGAGGGCTCCACTCGGTGCAGTCCCGGGAGTCATCTTCAGCTCCTGCATCACTAAATCTCTCTCTCCTGATGGTCTCTCTTCCCCAGTATTGCTGATTGTCAGATAAAACCCTGAATGAGTGGGGTTGCTTAGAATTAAGCATGTCTGGGGACACCTGGGAAGCTGGCAATTCCCATGCTTATCCCTCCTTTTCTCAAGGGAAATTTCTCCCAGGCTCAATGTTTGCCCTGGATAATTTCTCACCATTTGAAACTACCTCCATTTCTTTGGGTGCCGTTGCAGACTGCCGTTGCAAAAGCAGTGCTGGTTCTCTGCATGCTGCAGCACACACCAAGATTTCCTCTGTGTGCATCAAACAGACCAGGCCAATGGCAGATGTGCTGGGCAAGCCAAAAAAAAATGTGTTTGAGTTGCCACGGGCTTTGTCTTGGTATGAAAGTGGCTTCTGTGCTGCTTTGATCTGCTTTTGCACACCAGGGAATGCTCTAAAGAACCCAGCCTCTGGCTACTGCTGTGGCCAGGGTGTCACTGCCTTGACAGGGCGGGATAGCAGATTTAAAGTGCTTTGGTTTTGTCATCGTCTCTCCCAGGAGGAACTGATCGTGCTGGCTCTTCCTCTCAAGGCACAGCAATGGCCAGACAGCCTCTGCTACTGCCCTGCAGTGAGATGGGGAGGAAGGTGGTTCCTTGCCAGCATTTGGGCAGAGAAGTGGCTTTTTGTTGGAGCAGGAGAACTGGTTCCTTCAGCTGTTCTGCTCCTCCCTGCCATGACTGTCAGCATGGTGTCTTCGGTTTCTTCCCCTTCTCTTTCCTGCTTTCCTTCTGGATCAGATCCACTTCACATTTTCCATCTGTGTTTTCTCTGCCAGTATTTGCTGCCTGGCAGCTAGCTCCAGCATGCAGACTGGGTCTGCTCTTGCTTCAAGATCAGCTGCTACAAGTCCTCCGAGATCCTAATTTAAAAGAAGTTTTGAAGCTGTTAACACAGTCCATTTCTCTTTGTTTGCCTTCAAGACTGCCTGGCAAGTTCTTTCGACTGCCAACCAAAGAAAGCTCTAAACAAAACATACTTAGGACTTAATTCCACGTTCATTTCTTCTTCACTTATGCTTACGGGCGTCCAGCTTTTATTGACCACAGAGGTCATTCACATTCCTTCAAACACGCAATAGCGGTGTTATAAAGATCATGTCATAACCATAAGCTGACCTTGCAAAACAGTCCTTATAGCCAGCACTGTTTCACTTTGCATTAGTGTCCTGGTTTCAGCTGGGATAGAGTTAATTGTCTTCCCAGTAGCTCAACAAAAATATGTATTTGCCTTTTTAGTCAATGATCAGGATCATTGTTGCCTCACTAGGAAAGAATATAGGTGCTTTGTTGACATGACTATAACTCAGTTCACTTATAGCAGTCAAACTCAGCATGTATTTTCCTTGTTTGCAAGTTGTGAAACACCTCTCTGGACCGTTTCAGGTGAGGATAGGGGTGGCATGACCTCAGGGGGACTCATCTCCGTCTCTAGGAGGAGGAGCTCCCCCAAAACAAAGGGCAAGGCCACAGGTCGCACACCCGCCAGTTCCCCATGAAGGGCGAGGCCATGGAGGGTTTTGGACCCCAGGCTCCTTGCAGTGATCTTTCAGCAGTTCCACGTGGTGGGGCAGCCTCGGGTGCAGTGTTGGCATGGGGGCCCTGTGCGGAGCAGGCAAATATCTGCTCTAAGTATCAGATGGCAGTGCAAGCCTTTCCCTGGTCCAAAATGTAACCAAAGGGCTAAATTCCCTGTAGCCTGAGCCAAATCTCTCCACCTTCATGACTTCTCCATCTCCATGTGCAGCTCAAGCAGAACTTACGTTGCAGGCAGCTACTTCTATTCCCTTCCCCTTATTTACCCTATAAATGATTTCCATGTTTGCCTGGGAGGTGTTGTCACCCTCAGGAGGGTCCCTCTGAAGCTCTTGCACATCCCAGCATAGCAATTCTATTTCTGACCAACTAGATCAAATATTTTCTCCCAAACTGATGCAGAAAATTCTAAGATGCCTATCCAGATCTACCAGCACCTTTGACAACAGTTAGAAAAAGAAACCAATTAAAAAATACAGTAATAACTTCCTTCTCCCAAAGAGAGGAGATGCCATAACAGCACCTCAGTCATAAAGCCACCATCTTGTGACAGCCTTATCTCACCTCCAAACCAAAGTAAGCACGAGTGTTAGGGCTGCGTAAGGTAGGTCATGGCCACCGGACCTAGATTCACATTAAGTCTGCAAATGAAGTTCCATAATCCTATGGAATATCTCCAAGTGTGGGCAATTATATTCTGAAATAATAACACCAGGTTGTATTTTTAAACATTAACTTCCTGCAGAGACAAGCCCGCAGAGAATTTTATCTTGAGAGGATTTATTCCGCCCCAGAAAGAGCCTCTGTTGCTGAACGTGCCAACAGGGATGCAGCTCTAAATACCTATCAACACTCCTTATTTTTAAATGTTTACTCATACCCCCAAAACCAATTCCTTTGCTGTTTTAGGTCTTTGAGTGCACAGCCACAGAGCTTGCCCCTGCTCCTTGTCCTCTGAGCACTTCACAAGATGCTCCACTGGGAAGATAGATAGAGGAATATATTGGTATCCAACATTTCCAACCACCCAGCCAGCTGGATAAGGGCAGGAGAACATCCTGGGAGCCTTTGAGGCTGCTGGTTATAAATTTTGCAGCATTGTTCTGTTCTGGGTCAAAACCTTCAGCCACCCTTGTATGTACGTGCTCACTCCACCTTTTCTGTGGATGCCATGATTCAGTCAGTCAGATACATAGTTATTAGGATAGCTCAGATTTATAATTTCCTCAGAAACCATCCTCAGCTGATGAATTCCTTGTCCACACCTGCTGGCATCCTTGCATGCTGATAAGATATCACAGTTCGTATCATCCCATCAGTTAACGTAATTTTCCACAGAAGAGTACAGCTTGGGGAATCATTTGAAATGTCCTTGTGAGGCAATCCTTTAGCAATCATGTGTCGGCTTTTTGAGAGCGTGGAGGCATGTGCGTTCCCCCTTCCTGGGAGAGGTGGCTGTACCCTTCCCATCAACTGTCTGGGTCTGTCCTGTCCCCAAGCCTGAGGCAGGACCAGGAGTAAGGTGGCTGAACAGCCCCTCTGCACAGCATGTTTATTCTCAGAAATACAGAGCTTACAGACAACCTCTTCTGCAAGTGAGCTTTGTCTGAGTGGCGGCAGTGGATCTGTGATGTGTTGTGTGACTGGCACTGTGGCATGTGTCAACCTTCGTGTTTTCTCCGTCCTTCCCTGGACTAACCCAGGCCCACAGATGCAGTAGTGTGAGTCACCTAAGAGGCTTGCAGACTGCATAAGGGCAGGGTGCAAACTGCCACGTAGTCACCCAAAACAGTTTGGTGGGGTGTAGGGTTTTGAGGCCAGGGCCACAGCCCAGAGAAACTCTGCTTTCCTCTGTGACTAACTTTGCATGCCCAGAAACACCCCTCTTCAGCCAGATTTGCTAAGACATCGGACAACGGCAGAGCTCTATACCTTTACATAAGTGCCTAGTGGTTAAAGCGCGGCTCAAGTAAAAGTGCAGAGGGGACTGAACCCAAGACCGATGGGAGCAGAGAGCCCTGGGCTCTGGTCCTGCTCCCAAGAGCTTATAAGGACAAACCACTCTCCCAGATCTTCTTGCTAATGTATTTTGAAGTCTCCCGTACCGCCTCCTTCCTTGCTCTGATGCTGCCACCCCGTCAGCAGGTCAATCGCACGCTACCATATCCATGTAACAGCATTGTCCCGTTAACAGCGTTGCTGTGCCCCCATCTGCCTGCTCTGATCCCCTTCTGTTTGAAGTACAATTTTACTGACTTTATGGCCGCTTTTCACTCAAGAGACTGCCAAATCTCCTCTGTGTCGTGGTTTAACCCCAGCTGGCAACTAAGCCCCACACAGCCACTCGCTCACTCTCCCCTGATGGGATGGGGGAGAGAATCAGAAGAATAAAAATGAGAAAACTCGTGGGTTGAGATAAAGATGGTTTAATAGGGAAAGCAAAAGCTGCGCAAGCAAAGCAAAGCAAAGCAAAGCAAAGCAAGGAATTCGTTCCCCACTTCCCATGGGCAGGCAGGCGTTCAGCCATCTCCAGGACAGCCGGGCTCCATCACAGGTAACGGTGACTTGGGAAGACAAACACCATCGCTCCAAATGTCCCTCCGTCTTCTTCCCCCGGCTTTATATGCGGAGCATGTTGTCATATGGTCTGGCATGTCCCTCTGGTCAGTTGGGGTCGGCTGTCCCGGCTGCGTCCCTCCCGACTTCTTGTGCCCCCCCCAGCCTGCTCGCTGGTGGGGTGGGGGGAGAAGCGGAAAAGTCCTTGACCCTGTGTGAGCACTGCTCAGCAGTAACAAAACCATCTCTGCATTATCATCAACACTGTTTCCAGCACAAATCCAAAGCATAGCCCCATGTCCTGGCTTCAGCCCAGCCGGTAACAAAGGACCACGCAGCCGCTCACTCATTCCTCCTGCCCCCCGTCGTGTCCCCCCCCCGCCTCCAGTGGGATGGGGAGGAGAATCGGAGGAGAGAAAAGAGGGGAAAAAAACCCGGAACTTTGAGGGTTGGGATAAGGGCAGTTTACTGGGACAATACAAGGGAAAAAAAAGTTACAATAACAACAACGGTACTAATAAAAGAATACACAAAAGGAGTGATGCACTGTGCAACCTGAAATTAACTCTATCCCAGCTGAATCCAGGACACCCCATACAAGCTACTATAAATTAAATTAACTCTATCCCAGCCAAAATCAGCACAGTCTATCAACTACCTCGCCAGCCTCACTGCCACTCATGGGAGCCAAGCACTACTGTCAGTTCCCTAGGCTGGTAGTCTGCCTGCATGTGCTCGTGCTGCATGTTGGTGGACTATAACCAGATCTGCTTCTTGGTCCAAACCATCAGAACATGGCATTTGGGCATCAGGTGTTCAATACAGGAGACTTGCCTGGATTAATCATTAATGTTTAATCCACCACCCTCCATATGCTATAGCTATGCAATACCCTACTGAAATTCCTGCCTGAATGAAAATCTGGTATTAACCTTGCACAAGTGAGTAAAAGACACCAACGGTCATGTTTTAAATGCCTCTAAGAGCCCAATGTCCTTTGCCTATATCCTCTTTCTAGCTGTGGCTAATCTGCAATGCATCACAGCAGCAAAATAAAACCCAACTATCTGGCTGTTTCTGGCCCCACAGGAACCTTACTCATGGAATTAACACAAGATAAGCGGGTCAAAGAAATGCAGTCATCAGAACCTATCACCGTACAATCACAGAGACATTTAGCCTACAAGGACCTTCTGGGGGTCTCTCATCCATCTCCTGGCCAAAGCAGGGTTAATTTCAAAGCCACATGAGGTTGCTCAGGGCCTTGTCCAGTCTGGTGGTGATGTTCTCATGGTTGGCGATCCCTTTGCAAATCTTTGGGCCTGTCCCACAGATGCGCCATGCTTAAGGTGAGCAATTTTTTCCTTTCCTGGAATGTCCCTACTGCAGACAGAGCTGTTACCTTTTGTCCTTTCTCTGGGAGTCTCTGAGAAAAGTCTGGCTCTGTCTTCTCTATATCCTCCCTCTAGGTAACTGAAGGCAGCAATTATATTCCCCAGAAACCTTCTCTTCTCCTGTAAGACAAGTCCAGCTCCTTCAGCATCTCCTCATATACTATGTACTTCAGTCTCAACCATCTTAGTGACCCTGTGATGGACTTCGCTCTTGACCAACCTTTCCAACACCCCTCTGTAAGGATATACTCAAAGTCCTGCTTCCACAAACACAGCCAAAATCAAGTGGTCAGTGATGTTACTTCCATTGCAGCATCCCTTTCTCCATGTACTACTCTGAAGCTATCTGTCTGCATGAACATGATTATCTTGTTCGTGTCTTTGGCTTTTTTCTGTTTTTTCTGCTACTTGTCACACAGCATTGACTCTAGAATGGTTTAAGATGCAGCCACATGGTACTCATGTTCAAATCCAGAGAAATGGCTTGGTCCAGACTCACCAGTGCAGTCAGCAGCCTATGTTTTGGGCTTCAAGTATTTCTATTTTTCCATAAGAAAGGACCATGACTTTTGATGAAGGAAGGACCGAGAAGCTGTCTGGATGCTTTTCAGAGCTTTTCCCACATTCATGATATAGCTCTCTCTGAAATCATCATGAAGTCCTTATGGGCAGCTGGGCCCTGATAGATCCATGCAGGAGAGATGAAGTCAGTTTTGGGGGAGCTGTTTCATACCTGGGGGACCAGCTGAAAGAGCAGAAAGCTCCCTGTGAGTGAAGCAGAGAAATGGGACAACAGAGAACAAAACAGGTGGGGCTTGGTGAGAGATGTGGGTCAGTAACTGGAGAAGGACTAGCTACAGGGAGGTCTGAAGGCAGAGAAGGGACCCTGGACCATGGTGTGATGGAGAGACGGATGGTGGTAAGGATCAGCAACAGAGCTTGGATAATGCATAAGGAAGCTACTACATTCTCCACACAGGACTTTGGCTATGCGGAAGGTCCAGCTACTTCTCAGCAGGCATCAATACTCCAAGATAGGCGCTGGGCAATAGGAGATTTTTGCACTTTGTCTCTCTCTCGTGCTGGGTCATTCCCCAGGGTGTGTTTCCTGTGCAAGCCTGGCCTTTTTTTAGCACTAGCAGCACTGGGCTGGAGGCAGTTATTATTTGCTTTGTTTTGTAGCCATATCTAATCCATGCCTGCACCATCCACTACTAAGTTCAATGCCAGCAGTACGAAGCAATACTAAAAAAAAAAACCCCACATGTCTTTAAACACATCTCAAATAAGTAAACACTGTAGAATGAATCATAAACCACACTCCCTCAACAGATGAGGAAACACAAGGAAACAAAAACATCAAGTTCGGCAAGGAAGCTAGGTACTAGTTTGTTGCCCTACCCCTCAAGGTTTGTCTGGGAAGTCAATAAAAATGTGTTGACATTCTTTCTTGTTAAACAAGGTGACCTATTTACAATAAATCAAAACACCCAGGGCTAGAAATGAATGCTAGATCTCGCAGGGGATTAAGTAACTTCCTCTTCTTCAGGGGGTGAGGGTGTAAAGCTCTTGTTTCTGATGTGGCATGGACCCCATTTCTGAGACAGGTATGAGCAGGAGGGCAAATATTGGTCCCAGTGGAATCTTGGCCCTTGGATAGCATTAATAGCCCATACGGGCAAAAGAGGTTGAGACTTTAACAAAAATGATTTAGGATATCTAGGTAAATGTCCAGGGGGAAGATGTTGAGAGAAGAAACAAGCTCAGCACCATGAGCAGATGAGATGAATACAAGTGGTCCATGCTGTGAACATTCCCAGGAACAGGGACTTGGATACAGTAGGAGCGGGGACAGGCTCCTAAATCTGTCCTAGGTCCGGGGGAGATTGGACATCAGCGGGGTAGGATGCAACTGGCATAAAAATCTATCCAGACAGCAGGAGCCCTGCTTGGAGAGTAAAACCCAAAGACAGACAGAAGACATGTTGTGAGTCCAGTGATAACCTGGGTAGCTGCAGTGTCCAGTTTTCTCCTTCCCCTGGCAGCACCAGACGCCTGGAGATCTTGCCCAAGGTCACCAAAAAGGCCTCAAACAGCACAGCAGTTCCTTGTTCAGTGGTCTTCCCAGAAACGTGGAGAACCTAGCACTGAAGTCTTCCAGGAGGGTTTTCCTCCTTGTTTAATCTCATCCTGAGTACAGAGGCGTGATATTCTTGTCCTTCTCTGCTCTCCTCCCCAGGAGGGAAAAGATTAACCAAACATCATAGACGGTAACCATCAGGGTGCATTGAGGCAGTGCTAGTCTGTGCTCCAAGGCAGATGGATGTTAAGAGCAAAGAGCACCTCATGGCATACATTTCTGCAGAAAGTACTCAGAGATTGCTCTAAAATCAAACAAGTGTGGACAAACCCTGGTGCCACCTTATGTCTGGCTGATTGTTGCACAGAACTCCAGTTCCCAAAGCATCAGAAGGACTCAGAGAAACCTCTCTTACTGATAAGAATAGCAGCATTTGGGGCCAAATGAATTCCTCCTTTCCAAAGGCTGTGAATCTTCTAACAACAGATGTTTGTGTGGTTCTTGCTTGCTGGCCAAACTGCTGGTGACTTGAGGAGCATCTCTGCCAAGGGGAGGGAGCAACCCAGGGAGATCACAGAATCACTGCCCACCCTGAAATCTTCAGCCACAGAGGAAACATGGTTCCCATTTGGTCCCTCTCTTGTCTACTGCTAAATGGCCATTCCCGTTTATAAGCTTGGGATGATATCCTAGGGATAGGAATGGCTTGTCCTACATACCTTTCATGAAAGCAATGCATAGTTTCTGCCACCTTCTCATGCAAATACCTTAGAAAATAAGTCAGCATTAGGCAGAACAAATGCATAATAAAGTCAATATGTGAGAGTTGAAGAAACTGCTGAACTCTCACGTATTGGCTTTGTTATGCATTTGTTCCATCTAATGCTGACTTTTTATCTAAAGTGTTTGTATTAGGTGGTAGAGGAGACTATGCATTAGTTTTATGAAAGGTATGTAGGATTTGCATACTCACCTTTACACTGTGATCAGCAGGAATGATCAGGAGCATCTTTATGGGGCCAAATAACTAAGAGCTAGGTGTGGTTGGAAAGGCGTCCTGGGCTTGGCATGACCAACCCACTGTCCATGTACAAATGGCATTCCCTCAGAAATGCAATGGAAAAGCCGCTGCTGAAGGAGGAGGCTGAGCATGGAAAGCTGGCTCGACTTGAGCTGGTGAGAAAGCCTAGCACACTAATGCTGGGAGTAGGCTGGAGCCTGTTAAGTCCCAACCCAGAGGTGTCGGGCTGCCAGCTGGAACACAAGGTAGCTCTTCTGCACCCACCTGAAGACCAGTGGGAATGCAACTGATGAATGCTCGGCTTTTTTCAGCATATGAGCTACAGACTTTCTCCCAGTGGCAGAAGGCTCTCGTGGGCTGTGACTTTGCTGCTGCTGCATGGCTGAACTGACCTGCATGAGCATGGTGACACATCCCACTCCAAAACTTGCTCTGGAGACCAGTCTAACAGCTCATCTGCAAGGCTTCCCCCAAACAACCCTCAACCCTGTGCGATTTGCTAGTTCTAATTTTGCACATCATGTTCCTTTTGGAAAGGAGTGACTGGTTGGCTTCTTCCCTGGGGAGCAGCTGAGCCCAGCTGGGGAGAAAGCCCAGGAGTCATAGCCACAACGAGGAGTTGGGAAGGTGCTTCTCCAGAAGAAGCTGCAAGGAGGAGCAGGGAGCAGGCATTGGGGTGATGGGGAAGGACCAATGGCCTTACATGGAGTTGAACTCAAAGCTGCAGAGCTGACTAAACCCAAGTCCGTAAGCAAGGACACCTGCAAGGACATAGTGCTGGAGGAAATTTTTGGTAAACTTCTTGTTTTTCTCTTCCAGCCTTGCTACTTTGAGTTTCTTTTAGGCAAAAAGTGATCTGTTCTAGTTTATACCTGGATTTGTTACAGTAGCAGTCTTTGTGAGGTGTTGGGAAGTCTGAGATCCATGCCAAGGGTTTGGCTGACTCAGGGTCGCAACATGCCCTGGCAAGAAGTAGAAGCCCAGTGCCAAGAAAGAAACAGGATGATGCCTTGAGAAATCCCATAAAGGCTACATCAGACTTGACTGGTGACACAGGACGGCAACTGCTCTTTTAACCTTTGGCGGCTGGCCATCCTTTACATCCCTGGGCTAAGGTGGAAGGAGGCCAGGAAGATGTCAAGTTTGGCCCCGACTTGCAGACTACAGATAATTAGTCTTTAGGATGCCGAGTATGGCCTCTTCATTCCCTTCATCTTTCCAACATACCCGTTGGCTCACACATGAGATTTCAGAGTTGACTCACTCCTGCATTTTCTTCTCTTCCAAAGCAGTGATGGAGTTGGAAGTTGCTGGTCCTATTAAAGAAGCTGTTTTGTAATTGAATGCTAGTCCCGTCTCTTGTAAGGTGGTGTGCTCCTGCAGCTAAGTCCATTGCTTCTGCTTATCACCACCACATCTGCATGCCCCAGCAAAGCAACTAGCAGTCATTACCTGTTTCTTACATGCATATTGGTAGACACAGCTGTTAAAAAGCTAATCATCTCTTACACGCTGGCCTGTGAAGTCTGAGCCGCTGTCTTTACCTGCTTGCCACTTTCACTCCACAAAACAAATGTGACAGAGCACTTCAGATCTTGCCTGTAGTTTGCATTGCCAACCCATTTTGGCAGGGCCGCACCACTCCTTCCCAAGACCTGCTCGTTTCTGCACACGGGTATTCTTATGATGTTGGCCATGACTGCCTCTGCCAACGATTCGGGGTAGAGAATTTATTTTTCTGACATTTTTGTCATTATGGTTGTCAGGTTTTTCAAAAGACTCGTTAAAAGTACACTTTCAGTTCCTTTGAACTGGATATTTACAAGTGGCTTTGCACAGCTACTGCTGTGCTAAGTAGCCTCCGAGGCAGGGAAAACCATTATGTTAAAAACTTTTTGATGCAATTAGCTCACCTCAGAAATGGAGCAGCAATTATGTCATCACTAATTTTCTTACTTTCAGGTGCAAACCTGTTTCAATTATGCTTTTCTCTGTGAGGTGTTTTAGAACTGCACAGAAGCTGTAATATATTGGTGGTATAGAAAATGTAGTTTTAGACTTGATTACAGTACGATTCAAATCTCAGCTGTCCTCCAAAGCCTTCATGATCTTGGCAATGGCTCCTTCCATGCAGTAATTTTGGCAGTAATCTTTAAAAGCTAAAAAGCTCACTGTAGTGACCCTCTGAAGGTATTGCAGTTCGTGTTTTTCTAATGTTGTTCCCCCGGCCCTGCCAGGAACCCATTTGGTAAGGATGCCTGTGTACCCATCACCAGCTGAGGGGTGGCAAAAGATTTCAACAGGACGATAAAGGTGATTTCAACAGATGTTTGTTACCATGGGACCTGGCATTCAATAGGACAATCCTTTGTTTTCTGTCCGGGACTTTAGCGGGGTTTTTTTGTACACAGCTGTTTCTTGCCTGAGCCTTGGGGCAATTCTCTAGTTAACAAACTGAGTTTGCTGTACCAACTTCCCCGGCAAGAAGTCCTGCAGGATTAGTGTGCTTAGCACACGTGGAGACTCCATGTCCCAGGCACAGCCTGGAGCACAGCTGACACTCATGATAGCTCCTAGCTGAAGTCCACGTTGACATGGATATAACCAGGATTGTGTTTCTTAGCTGGGAAACAGCTGAGAGGGAAGAGGAGCCATGTGGTTTTGGAGGAGCAAGGCTGGGAAGAACCTCAGGATGCAAAAGCGTTGCCGGGTTGGAAGAAAATGGTTTCTCAGAGCTGCGAATCAGTCCGGGGCCCTGCTGGAATACTCCAAAAGACTTCAGCTGAGGAAGATGAGAGGATCCCGGTGTTGCTACAGGCAAGGATGACTCAAAGGGAAAAGCATGGTGTGGCTCCATGGGTGGAGGAGGGTGCTCCCCTCCCAGAAAGCAGCAGAGGGGTTTTTTTGTTGCTACTGTGAGCTGGGCCAAGTTGCCTGTTGTTTTCATTGGACTGAAGCGGAAAGGTTGCTTTGAGACACCTAATGAGCAAGGTGGCAGCTGGGAGGCAGCGCCAACCTAGCAGATACCTGCCGTTCCCCATCACCGTCCAAGTGCTCAGCCTCCATCGGGTCCCACCTCCTCTAGTCCCTACAGCTCTTCTATAAACCTCCTGCTCCTGCAGGTTGCTACCGTTGGCACCGGGATGAGCATCTCCAGGGCAGAGCTTTCACTTCGGTGCTTGAGCCTCACCCGGGAGCGCTGGTTCTGGTCTGCCGGGGCAAGCAAGGAGCAACGAGAGCGAGGCAAGGGACAGCAGGAGTCACAGAGACGTACTGAATTGCCCGCAGCAGCCTGAGAGTGCTCATCTGTGGCAAACGAAACCCAGTCCTTTAGTTCTGTAATTTTTTTTCGCACTGGAAAATATCTAGAGCAGCCATTTTTGTGTAAGTCAGTCAGTCAAGCATAACCTAGGTCCTGGGCAATGTGCCTGACTCACCAGCTCAGCTTCTGCTCTCTGCTGGAGATCTTTGTGCAGTTATTAAGAGATTTAAACACATAATGGCACAGATAGGGGGTTTTGTCCTAAAATGAGGAAAATACACTCTGTGTATTTGCTTTTACTTTTCTATATTCATCATCTTATAAGATTGTTTTCAATGACCTTATTTAGAACCAAATTGTCCCTGTAGCATTTTCCTAGCAAAATACATGTTTTCCTGCCTAACACTTTGTCACTTGTTACCCGAAGCTTTGCCCCTAATGGCCTCGGTCACACAAGCATGAACACTTGTATAAGGTCTATATTTGCTCTTCCCTAGAAGAACATTTTCAAAATTATTTAAAACAGCTGACCATTTTTCCCCACAAAGAGTTAATGCACATTTTAATAGCGACCAGAAATATCCACAGTAGCAGAAGATCCTAGAAAAAGAACAAAAGAGTGGGATGCAGGTGCTGGAGACAAGGGATATGGAAATCTGTCCAAAATCCATGGGAGGGAGAGGTCCAGAGGAAGGTGTATATAACAGCACTTTCAGGTGCTAGGGTGCATGTGCACATTTCTCCAGCCCCATAATCTTCACAGAGCAGATTGGTTTTGCCCATGTTTACTCTAAGGCTCTGCTTTAAGCAGCAGTGGGATTTCTGTGGGCAAGTCAGGACATCTCAAAAGACTTCTCTGTAAGTATAAACAAAGACTGTCAAATGCTTTCTTGACACCAGTTGCATTTCTGAGGCATGTCTACCCGTGAGATGTGTTACCAGGTAAGAACAGGGTCCCACATGGCTTTCTGGGTTGACATGGAGCTGGTTTCCCCCAGTCGATTCCTCTGTTCTTTCTGGCACAGTTTTGTGGACCATCTTGTCCAAGGAAGGGCATGCATCCCTGCTCCATTTTCTCAGGAAGGCAGATGTCTTCTCTCCTAGTACCTCTCCTTCATCACAGGCTCTGGAGAAGGTGTTCCTCAGTAGTTCCTGGCAGTGCTTTATCACTTGGGTTTTCTCATGTGACTATCCCAAAACACTGCCTCGCATCCTTCCTTGTCCATGCAAGAAGGTTATACTGGGAGGAAGAAACACGAATTTAAATGGAAATAGCTATAACAATATTTTTTTCCACAGTCCACTGCAAAAAGCATTAGATGTGGTGGCTCAGGGATGGTTTTAGCCTGAACAGCTCAGCCCAGCTCTCCCCTTTCTCATCTTGACTTTGACATTGGCCATTTCTTCTCCGTCCTTTGGAGCTGCAAATGCTTCAGATCTAGATTCATGCCTAAGACTGCCGGGAAATGAAAGGTCCATAACTCTGACTATCCCTGCTCAGAAAATCATGAGAAAACCCATCTTATTTTTTTGAGTTCAGTATGTGAAGAATGTTGATAATACCCTGATGTTTTCAGCTGTTGCTCAGTAGTGTTTAGTCTAAAATCAAGGACTTTTCAGCTTCTCAAGCCCAGCCAGTGAGAAAGCTGGAGG
>JAVJGG010000002.1:333612-358798 GCA_035590195.1 Aviceda cuculoides
GCCCCCCCCCCCCCCCCCCCCAGCCCTGTCACCAGAGGGTGCTTGCTCAGCAGACCCGCATCTCCTCAGCAGCCGGCAGTCCTCCTCCCTGGCCAGTTTCTCCACCCCAGCACCCCTCCCCTCAGCAGCTGGAAGTAGTCTTCTCCTGCCCAGCAGCCACATGAAGCTCCCCCCCCCCCCAAGTTCACAAGGCTGCTTAACCCCGAGAGCTGCCCCCGTCCCACAGCGGGCTCGGCGCAGGCAGCACACCCGTGCACAAGCAGGCACAGCAGTTGCACACACGCAAGACCCCCCCCACCCACGCCTGGTGGCTCTTCGTCCCCTCCTCGGGGGGGGGGTCTGAGCCAGCTTCTGCCCCACACGCACGCCCCGTGCCTGGCCAGAGCCTCCGGCAGCCCCAGTTTCAAGAGAAATGCTGCTTTTCCTCCTGAAAAACGCCCGCCGTTTGTAGCTCTGGCACTAACGAACCTCCGCTTCTGACGGACCACCTCTCCCTGCCTCCCTCCCGGAGGTCTCCGACGCTCAGACACGCAAGCCCGGCCAGCCCGACCCACGGCGGCCCCACCAGCCAGTAGCACAGCCCTGCAGCCAGCGGGGCTCAGCCCGGAGGCCGGCAGGGGCTCCTGCAGATGCGACGGTCCCGAGCACAAGCCGAGGCTCTGACACGCTGGCAGGGTGAGGAAGCGACCTGCCCGATCTTTCAGCCCACAGAAAGAGCGAGGGCTCGATGGGATGAAGCGGGAAGACCCCCTTCACTAGGACGGATGTTTCTGAAGCCAGCAGAAAGCACTGGAAGCACCAGATGGGAGGCAGCAGCTAGCCAAGAGGACGCGCTCTTTAGGACAGTGGCACACGCCGAGGCAGTTTTCCTTCCACATCCCTCGCAGCGTCTCGGACACTTCGCTTCTGCCAGGGAGTAGAGAGGTTCTGCAAACAGGGGACTGCCGGAGCCGTCTGGAAGAGGAGACCAGCACTACAAGACACTGTAACATCCCAAGAGGATTGCAACCCAGCAGGCCAAGCCAAAGCACTTCCCTGTAGGGAGCAAATTTCTCTGAGGGCTTTTGGAAGATCTGTTATCCCTCAAAATACTATGACCGTCGAGGAGGAAGCCGAGAAAGAGTGAATGGAGACATCCAACACTGGGCAGGGAGAGCAGAGCAAGGGAGGCTTTTACTGGAAGAGACGCAGTTGTTTCTGGAGCTGCGTTAGCTCACAGTTGGAAAGGAGTCTGGCCACACCACTGCAAATATCTCCTGCTTGCCTGCCTGTAGGGACGAGACAGACATTGCCAGCTGACTGGGCCAGCCTCGTGCTGCTGCTTTCAACATCTGTCCCAGAAAAAAGCTGGAGAAGAGAAATTTGTGCCTCTGCCTGCCACCTTCCAGAGGCCAGGTGAAACATCCAGAAGTGAACAGCCCCTCCCTTGCTGCAGCACAAGACCAGCACTACCTAAAAAAAAAAAACCACAAAGAAATGATAAATGGGGCAGATAAACACCCCATCGGCACTTCACTCCCCTTGTCAAGTCCTCCACTGTGTCTCCCAGTTACCCTCAGAATTTAAATTTCCTATCTTGCTCACAGTCCATATGGAGAGCAATTCCTTCAGCAGGGAAAAAAAGGGGGGGGGGGGGGTCGGACTGAATACACAGATCCATCCTCAAGCCACCTTTAGCTTGGATGGCCTGCCTTTCCTCCTCGGTTACTTCCAGGTCTGCTTACCTTTGCTCTGCAGTCAGCCCCAGCACCTTGTGGAGCTCAGAGCTACCCCTACAACGGGAACAGACCCAGCCACCTCCCCAGGGACCAGAAAGGCTCCCTGCGCAGGCAGGGACAAAGCATTCCACTGCGCTCCTGGGAGCTGGTAGGACCCCAACCAGCACGTCCAAGAGCTGCGTCTAGTTAGCAGCTGCCGACGTGCAGAGTGGCACCTTCGATCGCGCTGCTGGGACGGCCTTACCTCGGCAAGCCGCAAACTTCACGGTCACCGCTTCCCCCGGGCTGCGGGTGTCACTGGGTGCAAGCCTTGGGCAGACTACGTGGGTGGCTGGCAAGAGCTGCTCTGCTCCAGCTGCTGGGAACGCGACTCGGGGCAGGCAAGGACAGCCTGCAAAGGTGCACCCGCAAGGCACCGACATCCATACACACGCTTCCAGCCTCGGCAGCGGGCACTTCACCCAAGCCACCCGCTTCCAGGGTCCTTCAGGGGGCTGGCTTGAGGAGACAAGCGTGCAAACACTCGCATACTGTGTAAGACACAAGCAGCTCAGCCCACCACCAAGAAAACCTTGCTGAAGTGGAATCGAGCACACACATCTCCCCAGGCGGCTGTGGTGAGGGAGAGCTGGAAGACCAGCGCGTCGTCTCACACCACACTGAGGAGCGTGAAGAACATGACAGACACTGACCCATCCTGTTGCTTAGGAGTGTTTTAACAGGCATCCACCCAACGCCTTGTACCCCTCCGGGCCTGGAGGCAGCGTATGCTACAGCTCGTGGAGATATACCCATCTCGCAGACCACAGCAAACAAGCAGTTCTCCTTTTCCCAGAGCAGAAGCAAGCTGTGCTGCTTTCCTTCGGGTTGAGCTAGCCAGGGAGAGCCAGTGCTGGCCACAGGTCAGAAAGTCACTTCTGATGGCGGCTCGGTCCAGTTCACTCATCGGGTGTGGTTTAGCAAGAATGGCTGCTCAGCGGGTACCTGGAGGAGCCAAGAACATCTCCTGCCTGCTTTTCACTGGCTAGGAGGAAGCTGGTGGCTTGGGGACAGCTTGCCCAGGGCTGCTCGGCCAGCTATGCCAGCACTAAGTCACTGGAGGTTAAGACGACGCCATAACCATGGAGGTCTTGAGGAGTGTTTCGTACCTCCGGGAAGCATGGAGATTGCCCTGAAAAAATAATCCTGGGAAGTCCTACACGACAGCCCAAACAAACAGGCAACAAGTTATTATTAGGCACAGAAAATCCATCACCGTCTCCAGCCTCCCAGCCCAGGGAGGGTCTATCAGAGCTTAGCTGCCACAAGACAAAGTTCAGGAGATTTTGCAGATGGGACCACGCAGTGAGTCCAGAGGCCAGTGGTGCAAAGGCAGGATCCCCATTGTCCAGCAGATCCACCATGGTGGCCATTGCTCGGTGCTCCAGGGCTCAGCCAGGCTGGTGGCACCCAGGTTGTCACACACCCAACAAACAGCAGCATCCCAACAGAAGGCAGTATTCAAAGAGGAGCACAGCACCTGAGCCCACCTTAGCAGATCTTCCCCACATTCCCAGTTCTCTAGGGTCAGCACCAGATCATAGCCACTGGGATCTGCCTCATGTCCATCTACAACAGCAGCCACCACTCAGGAGATCCAACTCGCTCTGAGCCATCCCAGGTATCAAACAAGAGGGAAAGGGGTTGTTTTTGAACACTGATCTCTCCTTCCATCAATGGGATCCACCTTAACTCAGTTCTAGGAAGCCTCAGGGTCCCGCTGGGCTCTTGCACCCACATAGCCATGATCCAGGACTGCTTCTTCCACCCACCACTCACTTGAACAGGTCCCAGCTTCAGAGGCCCACCTCCACCATCTCCTCAAAGCCTCCAGACAAAGCTGCTGCCAGCAGCAGCAACACGGATGTCCTGAGGGCAGCTTGGGCAGCCCACCCCCAAAAGGATTGGGATCTGTGAGCTTTTGGCCCATGACCTGCTTCCTGCCTTGGAAGCATCTACCACAGACAGTCTCCTGGGCTCTGGGTACCCAACACATCAGCCCAGTCTCCTACAAGCACCATGTAGTAACCACCACCAGCCTCACCCATGTTCTTACGAAACAATCCTGCATCCAGCCCCTGCTTTCCAGGGCAAATCCTGCCCCTCAGGGGTGCTGCCCCAGCTGAAAGCATCCCTTTGCAGAAGAGTTCCAAGAGCACTGATAGCTCCTGGTGTCTCCTACTGCCCACTCGAAGTCCAGCTTACCGGCGCTCCAAAACAAGTGGTTTCACATTAGAGACGCAGTGCCGCCCGACTCCGTCACACAGGCAATAGACAAAACTGTTCACCAGGTCCAAGCGGAACAAGACAAGCTGTATCACTGTCTCTGTGCTTGTGGCAAGCTCTCCCCATCTTCCCAGGGGACCAAGTCTGCACATCTTTGCACCTCACATTCTTCCAGGGGTAAAGGCAGACCCGGGCCCCCATTTCTGATGACTTCTTTCCCCAACATCACTTCCACAAAGAGGAAAGAAGTCTACCCAGAGCCACTGCAAGGAGAAGCAAGCCAGGACTCTGGTTCCTTCAGTCAGAGCTGACCACAGCAACCATCCTCCCTACCAACCAGTCCCCCACCACCTTCCCTCTTCCCAAGCTCCCAGTTTCCTATGCTGTTCCCATCTTCTCTCCCAGGCTGCCGATTCCCTTCGTTATGGCTCACGAGACCTGTGTCCTGCCTGTGATTTCAGGTCGCAAGAGAGAAGCCAAGCTCCAGGTAGGAACTTGCTCCATTTCCAGTAACTGGAGAGGAAAGAGGTGAGATTAGACCCATGATTAAGGGCAGGGTCTGTCCCGGTATGCAATTCTGGAACAAAGTGACCGGCAAGTGCTGTTGTCTAACGTGCCCGCTAGAATTTAGTTGTGTGCTATCACTATCACGTCACTCACCTCCCCCACCGTGTGCCAGGAGTGAGGTCAAGGTGTATTTCTGGTTGCCCTCGAAGGGTCATGGTTGGGGAGAAACCAGGTTTCTTTTACGCCAAGTGGCAGGGTTGTCTCTGCCCCCCGGCTCAACCAGGCTGCTCCCCTCCCACCGGCAGGGCCTGGCTGAGCCTGGCTCAGCCGGGGGGAGTTGATGTAAGATGGTGCCATGCTGTGTGCGCCATGTCATGTGCTGCCAAGTTGGAGATGTGGGTTAGAAAGAAGGCCTGGTATCTCATTCCCCAGGCTCTGGTGGGTGGGTAGCGTGAGGCCCATGCACTGGGTTGCCAAGGAGATACGGGCTACAGAGATGGGCAGAAGCTTGCAAATCCCATGGTGCACCTTGGAGGAGAGATGGTTACCTTACCAGTCTTTCCAGACGTGGCTGCCATCATGCTTAACACTTCTAGGAATGGAGCTGTAGTACAGCCACTCCACTAGCTGCAATAAGGCATCACTAGGGTGTCCCATCTCCAGGGACAGCTCTGAGCTTCAGGGCTAGCCTGCGCTGGCATCATGGCTGGAGTTCACTAGGGACATCAAAGGAGGGATTTGAGAGAGGGTGGGAGGGAAGGCAGATGGGACAATCTTAAAGTCAGTGGAGTCCCCACAGGTAGAGGCTCTTCGCAGGGCAGGGTCAGGCCACAGTCACATCTACAGCAGCCTGGTGCCTGCCAGGAGCATCACCACAGCTCAGCAGTGCCGGGAGCACCAGCCGTCAGTCTCGTCTGCGACCAGCTTACCGACGGCTCCCAGGGCGCAAGCTGAGGCTGGGCCAGCCTCACGCCATCTCCTGCCCCTCGTCACTCCTGCCAGCCCTCTGGGCAGCTCTTCAGGAGGTCGCATCGGTGCGTCGCAGAGGGCGGCCACCTCCTCTCCCACTCGCTACCAGACTTGAACACAGAGCTGCGAGAGGACGAGCACTTCACGTTTACACCTTTTTGCGACGAGCTCAGTTTAGCTACAGCCTCCAACTTCATGCCTGCTTCAAGATTGGTTGCTATGGAGCTGCTACGGCTCTGGCCATCCCCATGAACGTCCTCCAGCCAACACCAGTCTCAGAAGGAAGAACTGCAGCTGTCCTGGAAAACAACCCATGTGCCCACCTCCCTGCCAGCAAGGCAAACCAGCCCCTGCCCGGGAGTGCAGAGGGCTCAGCATGCCAAGACTAAGGTTACAGCTTTTATCCCAGTTTGTGAGCAAAAGTCATCTCACTGACTTGCTCCACCCTGCCTTGGCTCTGCAAGGGAGAGGGCTCCAGCCTAGAGGCCAGGCAGCTCAGAGCTGCCAGCCTGAGTAATGTTTAACCCCATAAAACTTTATTGGTAACATATACTGCGCCAGAACGTCTCCCTGCAAGGTCTCCGCTGGCTCAAGCGCGACACAGCAAGGAGCTGCTCGGCCAGCCCAGCTGCTCTTCAGAAGATAGCTGGGTCCAGCCGCGGCCATGGGCCCAGAGGGGCTGCACTGGCTCCCTGAGGCTTCGGGGCACATCACCACTTAGGGACTTCCTCGGGCAGGGAGTTCTACCCATGCAGGGAGCTCCCTGGAGCCTCAGGGTCATTCTTCAGGCCAAAATACCTCTTTGAAAGCTAGCAGCTTGCCAGCTGGAGGGCAGGAACTAAGACTAAGAGGGAAAAGATCTGGCTGAAGGCCTCCTCGATACCCTCCACTTTAGGAGAGCGGAGTTTTTCTCCCCCACCACTCACCATAAAGTTTTGGTGTCTAACCCTTAGGCTCAGCATCCCCCATACAGTCACCGATACATCATCCTTGAAGGAACTGCAGTAATGGTTTCACCTCCCTCAATCACCTCAGCCAGGCCAGAGGGGTTTTACCCTGGTCCTCCCTGCCAGGGGCAATTCAACCAGCAACAGCCCTTGGCTCCACCACCCTACACATGATGAGTAGGGAAAGGAAGCCACCCTGGGCTACCCAGGAGCAGATCATGCTCCTGTAGTAGTTGTGGGCACCATTAGTAACTTTTGGAGAACACCAGCAAGCACGACCTCCCAGTGAAGGACCAGCCTGGCTCCAGAGGCCCTTGGAAGAATGAGCCAGTGCCTGGTCCTGCCCTGGGCCCCACATACTTCTTGCCTACCCTGCAGGAGCTTCAGCCCAACACTAGCTCATCAGTAGAAGGGCAAGCGCAGCAGAGGCCTGCAGGTGTGCGAGGGGCAGGACAGACAGACAGGCCAGGAGCCTGCACCCCCTCCACTGCCTCCATCTTGCATTTGGGAAACAAGCTTGGGTTGAAGCGGGGCAGCCAGAGTCAAGATGCTTGCAGGAAGCAAGAAGATGCCAAAGGGCCAACTGAGCTGACCGTGTGCCGGGTGGATGAGGCGAGGGGACACAGCTCTTCTTCCTCTCAGTTTAAGCAGGGAAGAGTGGAGCCGGACACCCTGCTTGGCAGGGCAGAGAGCAGAGGTTAAGCCCCAGCGGTCCGAGGTCTAAGCCCCGAGTCCCACTGCCCTAGTCCCCCACTGCCCTACTACAGGAGCAGAGACCAGAGCAGGCAGAGCACAGCTGGCTGGTAACACCAAGCAGGGCAGGGACTCCGGGTTCTCCTGTCCGAGTGCTCCAAACCAAGCACCTTAACCTGGAATTAGGACACTACTTCTGTTTTGGCTTTCCCTTTGCCTTTCCATAGTTTCAGGGACTTCATGGTCAGCAGGGGTGTTGGTCTCAGTCCATCAAAGTATTCCAGTTTCAGACCAGTACAGGCGACCCTACACCTCCAGCTGTCAGCAAGCATACCCTGGGACACCGGGCAGCTAGCTGCACCATCACCAGCATTTCCAGAGGCTCGTACAGAGCGACTCTAGTCTGCACCCAGGGTGGCCAATACCACCGTCACGTCAGAGTTCCTCACTGTGGCAAGGCTCTGATCACTCCTCTCCTGCAGGACATCCTCCTCCAGCTTCAAAAGTATTTGAGTCGCGTGGCCCAAGGGGGTCCCAGCTGAGACCCTCAGCTTCAGCACTGAGCTAAGCCTGTCGCCTTTGCTCTGACTTCAAGGAGGACATTTCATAGCTATTTTACTTGCTGGCAAGTAGTGTTTCCTCACAGTAGTCCCACAACACTGTTCTCCAGCCACAGGGACCAGCAAAGCCAGACATAAGTCAAGCCCTGGCTCTCTCCCATCTGCTTGCCTCTTGCAGGGGAGCAGGCTGGACCTGCAGGGTCAGAAATCATCTTCCAGCTCTGACTGCTCTCGGCCATGTAGACCTCTCCCCTGCAGTTTGCTGGGGCCTCCCCCCCCCATACGCTTCAGCCAGGAGGAGGCTTTGCCCAGGAGCCAAGGTGCAGAGGCCAGGGTTAAACCAGCCAAGCAGAGACCCACGGGAGCAAGCGCCAGGACAGGGGAGAGAGGAGAGCCCAGTTCCCGGCACAGGACACGGGGAGCGACTCACCTGAGCGTGAAGAGCAGCAGCCGCCGCAGCGGCTGCCGGGTACGTGAAGGCGGCGTGGGGGATGGCAGGGGTTAGCTCCGTGGTGTACAGCGGGTAGGGAGCCCACGCTTCTGGGGATGCTGGAATAAGAGCCGCTCCAGTCAGGTCATCTAGACAGGAGGAGACAAGGCGACGGCATCTCAGTAGCTGGTCCCAACAGCCTGTGTCAGGGACGGGCTCTGGTTTTCCGACCCCAAAGTGAAGCGTTGCACTGCCATCTCGGTGAGGTATGAAATACAGCACCCCTGCAGCGTCTCTGTGATCGGCTGCTCCTCCGCCCCCCCCAGCCTTGCCGAGAGAGGCAGGAACACGCTCCATCGCTGCTCGGTGCCCCACACAGGCTTTGAGCAGGCTGGTTCACACACACAGCGCAGGGCTGGTGCCACAGGATGGCAGGACAGACAGACAGGGCTCGGCACCACGTTTCAGGCTGCCCAACAAGCCTCAGCAGGGCTGCTCGCCCCACCAGGCTATGCTGAGGGTGCGTGGCACAGGACTCAACCTTTCTGTTTCACACCTAGGGATGGTTTAAAGGACTTAAAGTATCACTTGAGCTACCAAAGCCAACTCTGCTCTCCCAACACTTCTAGTGTTGGCCAGAAGCCTTACCAGATGCCCGTTATTATTCTGCAACCCTAACATGCTGGCCTTCCTGCACCGGCCAGATTTCAACAAGAGCATACAGGGGTATGGTTTCCCTTCTACCCTCACAGCATTCCCAGGGTTAGGCAGCTCCCAGATTGGACCAGCCATGACCTCAAAGTCCCTCCCAGCATACTCACAGGGGTCCCGTGCAATGAAGTGTGCGCCCAGGGCAGGGTGGATATTGGTGGGGTTTGGCGTGGCCATCAGCTTGCTCTTGGCCATCTTTGTGTTGGCTTTAGCAAACTCTAACCGCAAGGTCTGGGGGTTCTCCGGGTCAAAGCGGATGCCCTGTCACAGAAGGAAGCACAGGAATCTCTCAGAGGTGAGGTTTCCAGTCCAAGCATAGGCTGTATCTATTCATGAAGCAACCAGGGAAACAAGGCCATCACGCTGCAGTCACACACCCAGATTTTTGTCACCTCACTGCAACACTCCAGCGCCCACATGCTTGTATTTCTATGTTTAGCTGGCTTAGGACCACTGCTTCCAACACGAGGGACACAGTTTTGCTCCTTATGTGCAGTCACCAACCAGCATAGCAGTGATGGCTACCAACACTGGACAGGAAAGATCTGACTGCTGGAGCTGGGATAGCCCCATCTACACTGGAGCTCCTATCTATAATGTGGTGCTGCTACATCTACTGCCAGCCTGGGCAGAGACACTAGTACATGCCCCAGTGCCCAAGGCAAGGTCTACAGCAGAGCAGAACCAGGTCAGCATGTCTTCCTGCCTAGATCCCACTAAACTCTGCAGGCCCACATGGGATGGAGATTGTTTTGGGTATGCCTGCCATGTTGACCATCCTCCAGTCTTTTTTTTGAGCTGCAGCAGTTTGGAAGTGCTGTGAATGTGCTGAAGAGCCCGTACCAGATAGCTTTGACCCTGCCTCCTGGCCTGCCAGTGACGCAGCAGCACGGGAAGGCTGGTTTCCTTCCCTTCTGAAGGAAGTACCTTCTGGCTGCAGAGGTCCTGGACAAGGACCTGCTCTGCTGAACTGTCACAATGTCAGCTCCTTTTCACCAAGGCATTTGGTAAGTGAGGCTTTAACAAGGCCACTAGCACCAAGCAAGTCCTGTAGCCACATGACAGACCAGCTTTGCAATGAGCCTGCTTCACCACCCACGTATCCCAACAAGCTCGGCCCAAAGCCTCAAAGCTGATGCTAAATGCAAGTTGAGCTCCACACGCCTCATTAAAGCATTACAGTGCATCACCTGGGTATCGCCCTATGCCTGTATATGCCTGGGAACCACCTATGCCCCCAACACCTCTCTTCTCATCCGTTTGCTAATGGTTGGTTCCCCAGAGAAGACCTGCCAGCTTCAGGGACTTCAAGCCAAGCTAGGATGAGCCCCCACCTCAGTGCAGACAGCAGGAGGAAAAGCTCCTTGAAGAGCAGCTCTGGCCATACATTGACACACATAGGTAATCCACACTCATTTGAACAAGGTGGGGGTCCACAACTCTTCCCAATACAGGGGGGAGCGCTTAATGGATAAGGAACAGGATTCACAGCCTGGTTCCTGTTATCAGAGACCAACTGTTGAGTAAGGAGGTACATGCCGACCCGAGAAAGAAGTAGCTGTTCTTTCCCCACTCTGAGAGGCCCTGGAGCAGTCCTCCAGCGGTCGGACACCACACCTATACCAAGCGTGGGACAGTTTGCATCCATTTGCTCAGGCTGATGTCAGCCTTAAACAAGCTCATCTGCTTCCCTGGTGGGATGCTGCAGGCCCATTTAGCTCCCATACTCAAGGGCACAGTTGTGACACCCTGACCCTTCTTATGCTATGGACAAGCCAAGACCACAGCTCCAGGTCTAGCTACAGCAGGGCGTATGGCCCCCAGCGCTTCCGACACACCGGGTACTCACATTCAAGGCGTTCTTTGCTGCTTCAGCACCAGCCCGGCTGTCAAAGGTCACAAAACCAACTGGCTAAAAGAAATAATGCTGATTTCAGTTTGGAAGCCTCTTCCAGCTCCTCAGACTACCCTGCCACCCCCTCTGCCCCAGACAGCTTGCAGCAAGCAGAAGAGACCATCTAAAGCTGCAGAGGGCCTTCAAGCAGAGCTTGAAGGGTCTTGGGTCATCAGCCCAAGATCCCTCCTCTGTCTGCTCCCATCACACCATAAATGCTTTGGCATTCCTACACGTGGGGGCACCATTCACCCTGGTAGCCACCAGCACGGGTACCCCTTGCCCACAAGGGGAACCACTGCCTTGATTAGGATGGGACTGGGGAAGGCTTCTGGCAGCTCAGGGTTTGAGGCTGAAGCATCAGGTCTCACCCAGCACATGTGGCCCTGGGCACCAATAGAGGACATGGAGCCATCCAGCACATGCTGGGAGCTTGGGGCCACCAGAACGGCATGGGTAAGCAGAACCCAGCTGGGTACGTGGTACGGAACACAGACAATGCTTTACATAGTGAAGTGGCATCTGTCCCCCTCCCCTCCCAGGATGTCTGGTTTTCTAGCAAAAGCCAAAAATGCCCAAGCTGGAAGAAGGAGGTACCTGCTTTGAAGTTAGCTTGATCAGTGACCCTTCATAACCCTGCAGAAGGGAAGAAAGCAAGTCAGTGTCAGGTTCCTGAAGGAGCCAAGCTACAACCGAGGCATGACGTGACAGCTCCAGGAGTTCCTGTAGCACCAAACACTTCATAAGGCAGACTTTGCCACCAGAGTAGGTATGTTAACACTTCTTCCCACCAAAAGAGAAGGCTGAGATTAGACTAAGGGCAGAGCAGGTATCTTAGCTAGTCCATTCTGGCCCTTTGGGAAGAAAACTCATTTTCTAGCTCTTCATCAAGCTACTGAGATGAGTGAGCACCCTGCCTGGCTAGTGCCTAGAGAGCACAGAGCACCCTGATCTAGGCAAGGGCAAACAAGGGAACATCACTTCTCCCAAGGACATCTTATGTGGTGATCTAGTGAAGGATGGACAGTTAGGGGATCAGGACACATCCTCAAGGAAGGTCTGGTCCAGTTGGGCAGCAGGGCTGGCCAAGCAGCCTTCATCAAGCTTGGAGACAGCAGGATTTCAACAACAGGCTCCAGGGGAGGTTACCCAGCTGAGCGCAAGCCATGGGACACCATGCTGGTTTCACACCAGGTTCCTCAAGCTTTCACAGAAGGCCTACCTTCCCACTCCATCCTTGCTTGCCCTCTGACAGAGATCTTTGCTGCCAGGTTGGCCACAAGACAGCATC
Organism: Aviceda cuculoides; assembly: GCA_035590195.1. NCBI lineage: Eukaryota > Metazoa > Chordata > Aves > Accipitriformes > Accipitridae > Aviceda > Aviceda cuculoides. The sequence continues at coordinate 345,598 of JAVJGG010000002.1, forward strand.
TTTCCCACCAAAGACCAAATTTGAAGACCTTCTTACCTTGAATGGTCGGAAGAGTAGGTAGAGCTCTCTGGGCTTGATATCCACAGGAAGGCCACTGACAAACAGCGTCCGTACCTAGGAGAGAGGTCAACCAGGTCTACTGAAAGGAGATGCTTATTACCAAACTGGGAGTACAGAGCACGGTTCAGAAGCTAGGTACAATAAGAGTAAGACACCTTGCACCAAAGGTGGCCTTGCAGGCACTAACCCTTCCCTACATTAGAGGAGTGCTCTCCAGGATAAAATACACCCAGTCCTTTCCTCACCGCCACAAAGTATTTAGACCTTTACAAAAATTCAGTCTCTAGCAGAATAGTCTGGGTTGATTAGGACATGAACACCAGCTCCACAGTCTGACTGGACCTTGGTGACTAAAACTTGAAGAGACTGCTAGAAGACCATACACTGCCAAAAGCACTAACACAGAGTGTGACATGTATCAAAGATCCAGAAGAGACTAGTACAAACCCCAGTTGTCTCTCTAGCGCTTTCTACAGATCATACACTAGGTCTCCTTTCCTTAACCTACCCTGGCACTTTTACTTCAGTCACCAATTCAAAGACAGCCCTCAATTTTGAAAAACACCTCACTGCTACACTCGCATCTTTTGACTTCTGCAACAGCCTCCGAACATTATTGAGAAGATGACTTTGGGGTCCGTCCCAGGTCCTTCACCAAACACATCAGACCCTTCAGAAGTCACTCCCAAACCAGCTCTTACAGTGTTTTGTTCTGTTGTGCCCAGCCAAAAGCCAGCTGTGCTGCACCAAGTCCATGTAGGCTGCTGTTCTTTCCAAGTTGTAGAAGTCGGGTACTAAGTCCAAATGCACTGTGTGTATAAGCAAAAATACAGTACCAGAGGAAGATTTCAATAGATAGTCTGTTGGAATTATCTATAGTAGTTCACATGAATAGCCAGGAAGAGGAAACAGTGTTGAAAGTTCATGGCCTGCGAGAATTCTGCTCAACAGTCAGACCATCATGGCCACCTTCTCCCTGCACTGGGAGACATTGGCCAATAGCTTATTTCCATAGGAAGCAGCATGATGAAGCTGCCAAGACTTCTTGTAAATCAGCACAGACCCAGAAAGGGAAGTTATGCACAACAGAGGTCACCAAGACACTAGTCATCACTAACAAGGACCAGGAGACCACAAGCACAGCTCAGCCAGCGCTGACAGATAGCCAACGGAATTCAGAGGGCTATGGGAATGAGATGGAGCTCCACGTTGATTGCTTTTCATTGCGTGGAGATGCCACCCACCAAGCCAGTCCCAAACAAGCCATGAGAAGGTCACAGGACAGCCCCGATGCCCAAACGCTCGGAATGGCACCAAACAGTGCCAGAAGCTTTTGAGCTGCAAAACATGCAGCAGGACCAGGAGCACTAAGCCAGAGCCCATCTCCTGGCCTGTCTCCAAGTCTGCGGTGACCCCACTACATTTGCAGGGCAGAAGCACTCTGCTCCCACATTTTAGTTTTTGCTCGGCCATTTCCAATTCCCCAAAGCGGGTCGTATCCGACGCCTCATTAAACCTCTTCTGCCGCCAAAGCGAGCAGCACACACTTGCTCTGCTCCTGGGCTAGAGACAGCAGCCACCTGAAAACACAGAAGCGTGCAGCACAGCTTCTGCACCCTGTAACTCTTTGGGGGCAGTCAAATTCAGACTCCTCCAAGCAGGGAAGTTTCTTCTCTTTACAGGAGAAAACGCACACCTCCTTGAGCTCCTGTGCCCGAGACAGTCCTGCTAGGGCAGATACCCTTCACATTAACTCAGGGGGGGCAGCTTAAGCCCTCCGGGATGGACAGTGATCGTGGAAGTCTTGGAGTCCTCTGCTCCTCTTGCTCTCCATGCATGCTGAGGCTAAGGGCTGCCACCACCTGGTAAACACCCCAGTGGGTGCTACCACCCTCCATTAGCGTGCAGAGCCCTTCTCCAGCCTGGCATATCTCCAGACTGCTGTGGAATGCAACCGCTGAGCATCCTTCCCTCCAACACTGGCATCCTTCCCATCCCCTCCCCTGGCCCCACCGTACACCCCAGCTTTTGCCTTGCCCCACCTAAGGAAGCACGATGCTATCTGGAGCACTCCAGAAACCCTTTCTACGCCCAGGCTCACGCCTGCAGTCCCCCCCACCCAGCCCAGGCCCTCATTTGACACTTTGGTGCATCACTCCAGGACCACCTCGTGCCCAGACAGAGCGGGCAATGGCACCATCTCTCAGCGTGCTGGCTGCATCGAAGACTCCGGCACTTGTGCTTCAGCGTGAGCTGCACGGAGCGCCCGCAGTGCGTTCCCAGAAGACGCACGGCCATCTCTTGCAGGGGAGGGCTGCGCAGAGTGTGGTGGCACACATGTGCCTCGGCCATGTGAAAGCACCATCCCTTTTCAATATTTCAGGATCTCAGTGTGCTCAGACCCCAGAATGGATGTTTCTTCCAAGCAGATAGAAATCTGCATCCCTGTTGGGCCTCTAAATGGTCCCGTGATGTGTCGCTCCGTAAGTCCTGGCGACAGGCGTGGCAGAATGGAAGATGCGCGGTTGCTGAGGGAAGGGGAAGTCAGCTACTCGGAGCCCTTGCAACAGCCAGAACAGAGCAACGCGAGTGCCTCGGAAAGCTCTTTGTCAGAAGGAACAAGCTCCTAATGCCAGCCCCATAAGTTGCTGCCAAGGACCGGAGCAAGAGACCTTCTCTCCCAGGCCAAAAGCTTCCCTTGGCCTCCAGGTCCAGTCTGTCACCATACGCGGCATTGGAAAGGGGATCCCAGCCAATCCACAGCACCCGCCGAGGGCTGGCGTAGCCCCAGAGAAAGCCTGGGAAATCCCAAATGCCACCAGCTAACATCTTCAAACAAGGTTTCCCCAGGGGTCTCAAGACAGACTAAGGAAGGTCCCTGCTTAGAAGAACTTGTTAGAAGAAATGAGACTAAGTGGTTGGTTTTCCAAGATCTCTGCAGTTCAGCATATCCCCAAGTGATCTAGAAAAGTGTAGGGGGAAAGTGAGACCAAGTTATTCAGGGAAGCGAGGGTGAGGCTGGTAAGGAGAGACCCAAGCAATACATTCGAGGGACAGCGAGGTAAGCCAGAGGGAGACCACTTCTGAGACCAGGTGTAATCATGGGGTCAGCAGCAATTGGAAAGCAAAGGAGATCTGTGTTATCCCACAGGAGAAAAGCAGGAGGCAACTTGCCAGCCTGAGCATCTCATGCACTGTGGGCAGCCCTGGTCCAGCCTCCTGCCTCTGCTCCCAAAAAGAGCAAACTGTAGACGAGGGCAACAGGGTCTGGACAAGCACCTTCCAGTGGATTAAGCAAACTGGGATTCTCAGTCACCCCTTTGCAGTCCAAGTCCTGCAGGCTTTGAGAGGCCACTAGGACCACCTGGGGCTGATGAATCCAGGCTTCCAGCCCTTGCACTCAGCAGGCCGAGACAGGGTAGGCTTCTGCTTAAATATATTTGCCCTGCTTCATCTCCCTGCCACCAAACACCAGATCCATGTAGATATTCAGCCTCTACACAGAGCAGCTGGAAAAGCCACAGGACAAAAAAAAAACCACAAAAAACCCCAACAACAACAAAAAAAGAAATCCATCCAGAGCTAGATCAAGAACCGCCTGGGCCAAACTGCATGTTCAGCAGGAGCTTGGAGAAGATACAGCAGAAGCAGATCTCCAGGAACACCTTGTTCTTATGCTCACTCTTAGACTCTGCTGCCAGCCACTCAAGGTGAGATACCAGGTGAAAGCAACCCCATCTCAGCCAGGACAACCGCTCTTAACTGGACGCACAGTACGGAGATAAGCAGGGCAGTGGGGCAGGGAGCTGCTCCCACCTAGGACAGCCCAGCAGGGTCATGCTGCTGGAGACCCTGCAGAAAATGCTTTCCCTTCCCCATCCCTGCTGCCTCTGGGGATGTCCCCTGTCCAAACACCCAGCAGAGATGGAAGAGAGCCATGGAAAACAGGATTTGTGCCAGGAGGGAACAACACCATCGAGGCCATCTCAGAGAGGGAGGATCCCAGCATAGCTTCCTGCACAGGAGGAGGGAGGGACAAGGGCAAACCCATTTAGTGGTGCAGTCCTCAGGGGCTCTAAAGTAGTCCTTATACAGCTGCGTCTCCCAGAAGAGACATACACCCAAGTGCAAGCACAGCCGGGTACTTCGCACCAAGGCTTTAAAGAAGCCAAGCAGCAACACCTGCCTCTTCCTACCACAGCTCCAGCACTCCCAGGAGGTCAGCATGGGTCTTACAACACCCACATCTCTTGGCCAAGCCTGCTTTTAAATAACAGCTCTTGAAAGGGAGTCCCAAGCAGAGCCAGACTCTGCCCTGCAGCCCAGTAAGGGTCAAGTTATGTCAGAAATGTCAGATGCAAAGATGTAAGTACCCACCTCCAGCAAGGCTGCTCTGGTAGGTCTCCAGCACTGGGCTTTTGTTAAGAGACCACTCCAAATTCCTGCAGAAGCCAGCGAGGCTGACCCTCCCCTTCTGCAAGATCAGCCCTTTAGCTGCATTACCCACAGCCCTGCTTTTGCACAGCTGCGGCCACTCCAGCCCCCCCAAACTGGCTGGCTCCTGGGGCCACACTCCCAGCACTCAGAGCACACAAGCCTTTACCACCAGCGGTTAGGAGACATCCAAGGACACCTACAGCAAGAACATGCTCTAGTCCCAAATCCTCACCATGCCGCTGAACATCCCCCCTCTTCAGGAAGCCCCCCCCAGCTACATGCCATTATTTTCCCCTGAAGACAAGCCCTTTCCCACTCATTCACACCAATACGTCCATCGAGCCCTCTTTCTATGCCACCAGCAGAAGGGAGCCCCATGCCATCCTGCTGAGGACGGGGACAAGCTCTGCCACAGCATCCCAAAGGCAGTCCCCGCTCCGGGCAGCCACCCCGAGGTCCCAGCAGCTCAGGCACACAGGCTACAGCTCTTCCCATGGGAGAGCATCTCAGTGGGTGCCTCTCAGGCACCCAGGGCCACCAGCAGAGCCACCGAGGGGATACAGAACCCTGGCCCTGGGCCACGGCGACGCAGCTAGGGCCACTTGACTGGAGGCCACTGGAATGCGGTGAGGCTGCTGGCTGCCCCGGGAGCCGGGACTTATAAGGCACAGCAACAAAAGTCAGGGAGGCAAGCTTGCAAAACAGGGCTGCGGGGAGGGCAATGCTTCAGAGCCCGGCCACGGGGCTTAAAAACGGGACAGCACCTTCGCCTCACTGCCCCGTACGGGACGGGGGGCTGCAGGGTTCCTGCCGCTGCGCCGAGCTGACCCAGCCCTGGGCAGTTCTGCTTCTCAGCACATCGAACTCCGAGGAAGCGCAAGGGAAGGGGAAACTGGGGGAGAGAGAGGTGGCTGGTCTGTGCTAGGGACAGCTCGGCAGGCAGGAAAGCAGGGCAGCCTCAACACCAGGGAGCATATGCCTCCCAAGGGGAAAGGGCTTGCCAACAGGCTCCTTCACCACTCCGTGCCTCAGTTTCCCTCCCCGCCAGCAGGGCTCGACAGCAGAGAAGGGCATCCCCCCTTCCCCCGGACCAGAAAGATGTTCGCCCACCCCCAGAGGGGAAAGGAAGCCTTGAACCTCCCCCAGCACTTGAAGCAAGAAGGGTTTCAGGCATTTCCCTCCGAAATTAGCCTTTTGCACAAAAGGCACCCCAGGACCAACATCCTGCTCACCCAGAGGGGAGGAAGGCAGCCTGACCACAAGCAAACCCAAGCGCACAAGCATTTTGTCCCCAAGGCTGGGGTGTTTCACAAGTGACACTGCTTATAGCTGGGTCAGCCCCTCCCCGACATTGCTCACCCCCCACGACAGGCAGGGGGATGTCAGTGGGGCTCAGCCACCCCTGTGGTCAGGGCAGGAAGACATCCCAGCAAGGGGGAAGCTGGGAGAGGCACCCGGGGGAGCCGATAAGTCCAAGCACAACGGGGCAGCACCCAAGAATAGTCTGCGGCCTCGGCAGAGGAAGCACCGCTGCCGCGGCTCCGCGATGGAGACTTCCCCCTGCTCCCCGCTATCCAGTTCTGTCCCCTGTGCCTCCGCAGGATCTCATGGGAAAAGATGGCACCCGGCGGTGCTTGGGCCACAGCAGGGGTTCAAAGCTTTTGAAACATTTGGGGAGGCCAGACCCACAACTCCCAGGAGATTACTGTCCCAACAGAGCAGTTCCCCGGCTCAGGGAGATGTTGGTTGAGCATCCTCAGGATGCCATCACAGCCTTCCACCTCGGCAAGAGGTCTGCTAAGCTAGAGGAGACATGCCCAAGCATCACAACCGAAACGCTGAAGGACACTCACATCCATGCTTGTACTACCCAGCCCACTGCATTAAGCCCCTCGCTACAGAGACCCAGCAGCACCCTCTGATGTTCTGGGACCTACAGACACCTTTCACCATCAGCTGGAGCCATGGACCTTACCCAGGGGACAGGTCTCACGCAGGGTAAACCTGCTGCAGAGCAGCTCCTCCTGCCCATACCCAGGCATTTGCTCTCCTGGCAGGAGACACGGAGGTGAGATGAGTTCCTGCCATTCTCTGCCCTGAGCAGAAGACATTGGTCTGGATGCAGGACCCTCGCAAGGTACCTCCTCACCTCAGTTCCTTAAGCAAGCACATCTGTCTCTGCTTCGCCCTGCCACAAGGTGATTCCTGGGCACTTTTCAGTCCTATGCCTCCTCTGCCCACAGAGCCAGGACACATCCAGAGGCACATGAATCTCTCCTCAAATCAACCCGATTCAGGGTAGCACACTAGTGGCCACGCCACAGCCCCATGGAGCATGCCTGGTATCTCCATGGCCCAACAGCAAGCAAGTCTTCCACAAAACCCAAGTGATGGCAAGCTGAAAGTTTGCAGCAGCTCTCCGCTGTTGACAGCGGTTATTGGAGTGTCACCCCAATCACAAGGAGACCTTTGGGGACACTAGTAGGATGACAAGCACCCACAGGGCTAAGAGGCCATCGCATCAGTCCAGGTCTTGGCAAGACAGGTCCACTAGACAGTGGGGAGGGGCTGCACTAGACAAAAATGGACCAGAAATGCCAACCCTAACCACCATCACGCCCTGGTCTCCCTCTGCACCACAGGGCACTCTCCCCACAAGACCCCAGGCAGGCACCCAGCCCATACGACAGAGGGCAAGGCAGAGTTAAGACCACCAGCCCAGACGGAGAGCCTGGGGAGCAGGGCAGAGGATGCAGCAAGAATGGGTACGACATACAGTCCAAGCTTTAAGGCCCCCACTAGAAACAGGTCACATCCCAGCCAGCTCCCCACCGGCATCCTACTGCAGGCAGGGAAATCCCAGGAGGTGAAGTTTCCTTCCCTCCTCCAGTACCCCCCAGAGGAGCTGGGTGCTCTCTCCAAGCCCATGGCTTGCTCTGCACTTCAAGCCGCTGCTATAGGCAACACAGGGGAGTCACTTTCAGACAGACACTGGCCTCCTGCCCTTGAAAGCAGGTGGGAGGGACACACGTCCCCAGGCCAAGAGCTTCTGACACAGCCACGTACCAAGACCCAACCCCACACTAATGCGAGAACCTATCGCCTCATCCTTTGCAGCACAGGAGGGAAGATACCATCCCAAACTAGGAGGTGCAACATTTCCATAGCCTCTTCTGGGCTGTGCAGCAGGGCTGGAGATCCTCCGCATGGGCGAAACCGCCCTCCTGGGTCCTTGGGTTTCCAGCAACCACGGCCTGAAGCCAGGTAAGCTTGGGCTCAGTGATCAAGGAGAGCAACGTGCAAGGCCAGCACGTGCAGTCCCACGCAACTGTCCTCTAGAGAAACCCACCCCAGCAGCCACTGGGCCATCTGGAGGCAGGATCTCCATGGTCTGCCACCCTGCCCTACCACTGGCTGGTTGGGCTTGAGGCAGTTCCTCCCCATAGGGCACACAGCGGAGGTCAACATCTTGTCCCCCTCCACAGGACTAGGTGCAGAAGGTGATGTTCGCTAGATGGAGGGGCAGAGCAAGCCTCAGCACCATCCCTGCTCCCATCTCCAAGCAAGAGCCAGTAGGTGGGCCCTGGGGCCAAAGAAAGCCCCACCACCCCAGACACACCAAGAAAAGCCCAGACCTTGTGTAAGCCTCTAGCTCCGCACTCACCAGCCACCATCCAAAGCATCACAACACCCCTCTCTGCTGGGGCTGAACCGAGGAGGACAGCAGGTCCTGGGACAGGCAGCCTCTCAACCATGCCATGACCGTGCAGCGGTCAAAGCGTCCTTGCCAGGCCTGCGGCATCCACTCTTGTCATGCCAAGGGCAGGGTCACCTGGCACGCATCTCCTCACAGTGCTGGTACCACCGCCTGCCCCAGGGTCCCTCCTCACCAGTCACCCTGGGCTGGCTCAGGATTGCAGCTACGCGGACCACCTCGGTATGGCCAGGTTCAGCAGCTCCAGCGCTGGGGCTGCCTTCCACTGCCCCGCTCCCTCACCAGGTCCAACTTCACAGCCCCGGGCACGCAGGAGGAATTCGGTTTCAGCCATCCCACGTGGCACACAAGTCTTTTAAAGCACAAATGGATTCTTTCCACTTACAGCCTCTGCCACATGAGCCATCCTCATGTAATGGTGGCTGTTGCTGCAGAAGGTACTTCCCTGCTCCAGGGATGGCCTATGATGTACAGGCATCCCTGGGAACACACTTCTGAGACTGCTCACCTCCAGATCTGAGAAGGCTACTGGGTCCCAGCTAGTGCCTGGTCCTCCTGGAGAGAAGGTGCTGAGCACCGCAGGCGAGGTGCTGACCACCTCGCTTCCACACTCATGCCCTGGTGAGGCTTCAAGCTGAAGCCTTTACTTTAGGCGCTCAGAGGTCCAGGCCAGGCAGAAGCATCGCTCCATGATCCAAGTAGCAAAGCCTTCATGACTTGGTATGGCCAAGACCAGCAAGCCTAAAGGATCTTCTGGCCCCAGAAGCCTTCCGTACCGGTTCCAGCAAGAGTCATACTTGACTTCCCACAGTGCCAGTTCCACTAGCAGAAGCATGAGAACAGGCAGCAAAGCCTGAACCACTCTCCGCTACCTTCCAGACACCTCCAAGGGCATCCTTCCCACTTTGGGGAGGGGAAAGCAGAGTCCCTTGCTAGTGAGGGAGCCTTTGGGTTTGGCCCTTCATAACTTACACAGGCATCACCAGAAACCCTGTTATTTTGAGGCCAAGGAGGGAAAGCTCTGCTCAGCAACTCCTCAGATTAGTCAAGGAGGAAGACTCATTTCTGCAGCTGGGTCTCATTTACTAGACCAGCTAGGCAGCCAAGTAGCAGGCAGAACAGTTACCCCCATCTTGGGGACTAGTTGGGATACTGATGTTCAAAGCAACTTACTCATGTCTAAGAAACTTAGATTTGAAAGAGCAAGAAAGGAGAAGGAAGCTCCTTTACAGCGTATTTACATAGGCACCAGGACATGAGGCGATAACGGGGAGATTCCCACATCCCTCCCCCAGTAAGAGCAACTCATTGATAGACCATGAGGAGGTCTGGGAACACACCAGTTCCCAGAACCTCTGCATGCATGGCGACTTCGGGGTATTTGCTCAGCCAACAATCTGTCACTAACAGAAAGCTGCATCTAACATTGAGGGGACTTTTATGATGCACGAAAACAGCTCTGAAGCACCATCCTGGTTCAGCCAGACCAAGTACAAAGAGATTAGCAAGCGGTGTCCGTAACTACTACACCCTCAAGTTCTTTGTAGCAAAGAGCAGCATCGCAGAGTCATTTGACTTCAGAAATTATATTAACCTTATTTGTTTCAAGTCAGAGCACTAGAATCCACACATGCAAGAGGTATCTAGGTCCACTCAAGCAGAGATTACAGAAATCAAGAGATGCCTGGCACCAGTCCATGAAGCGCTGCAGACATCCAGCACATAACACAGGCTGCTCACCAGTGGCATTCCTGGGTGGTTCTGGCAGCCTCCGCATGCGACAGCCAAGAAAGGCCAAGGATGAAGCACTCGCTACCGAGGCGGCCGTAGGGGAGCCGAGAGCTTTCTGCCTCCCCTAGCAGGACATTTTCTCACTCTTAACAGGTAACATCGCTGTGGACCAACAGGGCAGATGATCCTCTCCTAGCAGAGCTTAGCCAGGCAGCTTCTCCTTGTCCTCACCTGGGCTCTGCCCACCCAGGACCACCTCCTGTTTAATTGCTTTCCACGTTCATCAGCCCACAGTGTCCAAGCTCTACCATGGCGGCAGCAGCCACCACCCGTGGGGCTGCACGCAGGCCCTGGAGACCAGCCAAGGGAAGGGGCCAAGAGGACACACGGGATAACCCTAGACTTCAGCCACCCGCTTTGGATATCTAGGCAGCCAGCTCCAGATTCCCCCCCTGCTCCCCACGGACCTACAACTTCCCAGTGACCTCCTGGGAGACCAAGGGTGAACTTCCAGAGTAGAAGCAACACTTCTGCATCAGACACCCAAGACAGCAGGGTGAACGCGTGGGGTCCTTATTGCAGCAGAGCCACGAACACAACCCACGGTGTCCCTGGTAAGCAACTAAGCTCCTCCGGCTGCCAGAAGAATCTCTGCCTGCACCAGGGGTGCGCAGCGCCCAGGCAGCTGCCCGTCTCGCGCCAGCCCTCCGTAGCGGCGGGACATACGCTGTCACGCAGATCGGCGGCTGCCTGGAAAACTAAACAGAAGATAGCAGCAAGTGGGGAGGGATCGGGTTTGGGGAGGTGTCTGGTGAGGAACAGCAGGGACTGACATTAGGCCCTGTTTGTTTAACATTCCCCGTTAACGACCTCAAGAGGAGCGGGAGAGGCATTCCTGTCCTCCGCATGTCACCGGGCAGGAAGCGGCTGCGAGATCCAGGGGCGTGCAGATAAGATAAAGGGAAAGGCTGAGTTTAGGAGCTTCTCCCCATCGCGTCTGGGGCACACAGCACCCTTCTGCAAACATTCGGGGAGACGGCGAAGGAGGCTCATGGGGGGAGGCGAACGGAGGACTGTCCGCAGTGCCAGGATCTGGCAGCGTTATCCACACAGCGTGGGAAGATATTCCACAGCACACCCTCCCGCGTACATTGGGACTGAAGGATTCCACTTCACACGAAACGTATTTATTGCTCTGTACCAAGGGGAGCTCTAGGCAAGAATTTGGGTGGGAGGTGGGATTAAGCCCCCCAGCCCGTGCCGGGACCCTGAACACGAGGTGACTCCTTGTGCTACCATTAGCTTCTGCTGCTGGGAGGAATGGCTTCTGGTCAGCCGAGAGGACGCACAGGAAAAACAAGCGTTCAGAGGGCTCCCCTGGGCTAAGTGGCCATCAGAGCCCAGCCAGCAGCGCATCTCCCACAGCATTATTTGTGACGGGTCCTGGCAGAGAAAGGGCTTTCCAACAGCAACCCCACCAGGGATGGACACACACACACACACACACACCCTGCCCCAGTCCCAGCCCACCACCTCCCAAGCATCCTCGACCACCTCCAGGGTGGTCAGTCCTTTGCTGCACCCCCGGGTACAGGGTGACGAATGCGCCCAGTGAAGCTGCAGACCATACAGCAGGGTGGACTGGACCACCCCCCTCCCTGCACACACCTGGAGGCGACGTGATGTAGAGCAGGGGCCATTTCTGTTCAACCCCTGCCCTGTTCCCCAGGGATGCAATCTTTAACTCAGTTTTCCAGCCACCAAGCATCACTCTGGGGAGGACCACCCTCCCTAAAGGGGCTAGCATTTCCAGGCTCCTGAAATGCAATAGCTTCCAGCACCCACTTCACCAAACCACCACCCAGCAGCGGGGAACGAGCCGCCGGCTCTGCCCCAGCACTAAGAGCTCACCAGGCCACCACCCACGAAGCACCAGCCCAGCCGGAGCAACGCCACTGGGATGCACCAAGCAGCATCAACCTCGGGGAGCTTTGCAGGCCAGTGGATAATTGGATCAAGGAGCTGCATTGAGTCTCCTGCGCACGCGTGCACAGCCCATGAAGCCCCCCGGTACCGAGCCTCCCTGCACCAGAGGAGCAGCTCAGGGCCCCAGGTACTCCGTCTCTCTACCCACCCACACCAGTGCCACCCAGTGAGGCTGGGACATGTCACCAGCAGCATCACATCTACGTCCCATTGCATCACCTAAGCCCCGCTCCACGCAGGGGAGAGAAACGCTACGGCCACCGCCTGCCAATCCATTCCACCCCATTACCCCAGTCCCCCCATGCCAGACTTGAAGACCAGTGGGTGCAACGGCCCCAAGACAGCTGGTGCACGGGGACCGTCCAGCCCCGGCGGGTGGCGGAGCAAGCCAGGCGCCATGTTGCGGCGGCGCGAGCGCACGGCGCGCTGGAGGAGGGCGAGGGAGGGGGCGAAGCACCTCCCTGGTCCCGAGGGCCAGGCGCAGAGGACTGCAGCAAAACGCTACCGAGGCCAGGCGTTTTCCAGCGCCCTCTCCAAGATGGAGGGCAGCTGGCGACCCACCGCGCCATCGCCCGCTCGAGGGGCCTGACGAGAAAGGCACCGTGCTAGCAGCGACGCTGCCGCCCAGCCAGCGGCTCCGACGGCCGGAGGGAAAACGCGCAGGGCTGCCAGCTCCGCTTCGGCATGTGGCTACGGACGAGCGACCCTCGCAAGCCTTCCCAGCGCAGAGTCCGGCACCGTCCAGGCTCTCTGGCTCGCAACGGCCGTCCAGGGGAACGGGACTGCCGGCAGGGCAGCCCGCGGCCCTCCAGCCCCGACCAGGCTGCTGGCACACAGGGAGCAGGGCAGGGTCTCCACCACCGGGGTCCCAACGCGTTCCGAGCAGCCCGCAGGGGCGAAGCGGTGCCTGGATGCCGGAGCCTGATGCCCCCCCAGACACAGGGACGGGACGCCGTGCCCACGGGCGCCGGCTAGGCTGGAGGCAGCAGGGACCTCCCTGTCCCCGGCCCCACGGGGCTACCGGGACGCTGGGCTGACAAGGGGGCTCCCAGCCCCGGCCCGACCCGCGCCCCCTCCCCGGGGCGGCCCGCGGGGCTCCAGCCCCGGCGCCCCGAGACCCCCGTACTCCAGCTCCCATAGCCCGGCCCCAGTTCTCCAGCCCGCTGCGGCTCCGGCATCCCGTCCCCGCTCCCCCGACGAGCCGGGGTCCGGCCCCGGCGCTACCCTCCGTCCTCGGCTCCCCGCCGCCGCGCCCCCCCCCCCCCCCCCCCC
>JAVJGG010000002.1:359386-385810 GCA_035590195.1 Aviceda cuculoides
CCGATCTCCGGGCCGCCCGCCGCCAATCCCGGCCCGGCCCGCCCCCCCGCCGCCTCAGGGGGGGCGCGGGGCTTTTTTTTTTTTTGTAGTTGTTGTTGTTGTTGGGCTCGAGTTATGTTAATTTCCCCCACACACACACACACTTTTCCACGAAAAAAAAAACTTTTCTCAACTGTGCTGAACTTTCGGGCTTCGACTTTCTTAAAGGGACAGCCGGCCTCGCCGGACGCAGCGGGGCCGGGTTGCTCCCTCCCGGGCATCTCCGCGACTGGGGGGGGGGAAACGGACCCTGCGGGGGTCCGAGCGCCCCGGGACTGCAGCCCCACAGCCCCGGGACGGCAACGTAACCCCCGATGAAAGCCCCGAGCCCCAGGAACAGCAGGCGCCGGGAGCTCAGGACACGGGTCCCGTAACCCCGGGACCGTGGCCCTACGAGCCCGGCACGGTGGCCCTGAGACCCCAGGAGAGCAGCCCCAAATCCCCCCCCCCAGCAGCAGCCCCCGGTTCCCTGGGGACAGCTGCCCAATTCCTCCTGCCAGAGCCGCCCCGCGTCCCTGCGGACAGGCGTCGGGTGCCAGGGGCACAGCCCCGCGCTCAGGACCGGCAGGAGGAGCGGAGTTGAGGCATGTCCATCTTCTCGCCCTTCTCCCTGCCCGCACCAACACCTAACCAGCCCCATCTACCAAAGCAGACGAGGAGGTCGGCACGGGTCGGAGCCGGGCTCTGGCAGGGTTGCTGGCTCCCTGGCACGGCGGCGTGCCAGCCGGCACGGAGATCCCCACCATGCCCAGGGAGCCGCCCGACCCGTTCCCATCTCCGCTATGGCAGTTGGAGAGGATGAAGAGGGTCCTGCCTTCTTCCAGGCCTTTGTGCAAAAGGGGATGTGTAGTGGGAACAGAAAATGGGGTATGTGGCTCATTCCTGCAGGCTGCATCCCGACAGCTTGGTCCCTGTGCGAGGCAAATGTGTAAAATCCCAAGGGTTTGGGGTCAACCCACCAGGCGGGAGATGCTCAGGGGATCTGAGCCGCATTAGCTTAACCAGCGTTTCTCGTACCCAGTCCTCGCTGCTTCCTCAGCACTGAGGCTGGGTGAAAGTGAGAGGAAAGCGAGAGTAACTGGCCAGGGTTAGCCCCGGCTGGAGACGCTCCATGGCCTGCGCTGTCCCAACTGCACTGAGCGTCACTTCAAAATCAAACCGAGTCCACGACTGGCTCTGAGCAACCATTTGCTTCCAGCAGTAGCTCAGGGATAACATTTTGCTCATGTGCGTGTTGTGAAGAGGCGTGAGCATGGCCTGGGGCAATCGCAGCTGATTTCTCCACTGACACCTGGGTTGGCTGCCCTGTTCAAGCCCCAGCCTCTGACTCGCTTTGCCACCTGGTTATGCAGTGGCTCCCCATGAAAATTTAACCCTAAACTCAGCCATCCCCGTGCACAAGCATCATCCATCACAACCCAAGGAGCTCCGGGTCCAGCACCGGAGAGGACATGCAGGCAGCATCATGGCTGCAGTGGTTCCCCTAGCCGAGCAAGTGCCTGTGGGGCCACGCGGTTTCATCGCGGGAGGTGTGTTGGAGGGGAGGAAACATCCTCCTGGGAGCAGCAGCTTTGCGTTTCCCTGCTTTCTAGGTTAGGGCTTTTAGCAGCAGCAGCTGTTTGCAGGCAGCACCGTGGATTTGTGTGTTGAGCTCTCATACAGACAGCGGCAAAGCGGCTATTTCTTTTTGTAAGGCTGTGTAACAAGCCGCTAAGCCAGAGGGCCCAATCCCTGCCAGGTCCTGCAAGAGGGGAGGAAAAAACCAACTTTTTAATAAAAAAAAAACAATTTACTTATTTACAATGTTGTCCTACAGGGTGGGTTTTGGGGAGACTTTTCACACAAAGAATACACCCAGCCTTGCCGAACCACAGTGAGAGCCCCCAGTCTACCCACAGAGCTCAGCACACATGGATCCTCATGAGAGCAAGGGCTTTCTCCAGTCTTTGGTGATGCTGCGCTTCACCATAACGTCATCCTCAGCGTAAAGCTGCGCAGGAATAACTCCCAGGAATAGCACTGCCTGCCATGCCAAGAAGACTCGAAGCAAGCCTGCCCTGACAAAGACCAGGAATATTTGCTTCCTGGGCTAATTAAGCAAAAACCAGCATAACCTTGTAGAGCTTTCTTGTTGTTTAGTTTTGGTTTTGTTGGTTTGGGGTTTTTTTGTTTGTTTGTTTTGTTTGGTGTTTGTTTTTTTTACTTTCTACAGACTTTGAGTCAGGACACACAGAGCCTGCAGCAAGCAGAGGAAGACACGAAAGGGTGGAAGTCAGAAGCAGCAGCGGGTTTTCGTCAGACCCCCGAGGAAGCTGGGCTGCACGCACACACGGAGGAAACATGCCGCCTCTTCCACAGCAGGAAGAACGCCCGCCGCAAGTGGAAGAGCTGCAGCGTCCCTCGCGCTGGGGCAACAGCAGCAGGTCCACCACGTTGCTGCCAGACGTCACTGGGCTTTATTCTGTAGGCAAGTTCATCGTGTCGCTGTCGGGCAAGAGAGAAGCAGCCTCCTTGCACGACCACCTCTCAGAGCTGTATAAGGCGGCAGCATCCCTATGTCCCAGCATCTTGTGGCTCATAACCCCCTTTGATATCCCCATAAACGTCACACCCAGGCAGCCTCTCCCCTCCCAAAGCGCTGCAGCACACGCAGCCGTCGATGGGCCAACCAACTGCACGGGGAGATGTTTCCTGCCCCCAGGAGCTTGCAGGTGGGGACAAATGAAGCCGTCACTGATACCACCTTGTGCAGGTGAGCCAGCCTACCAGAAAATTGTGATGTCTCTGCAGTGGTTTTGGCTGAGGATTTTTTCTTTGGGTGGTCCTCCACTTCCATGTGGAGACGCTCAGCTTTAACGGTGTTATCGGAGCCCACGTCAGCTGAACCAGTGCAGGACCAGGGTGACGCTCTGCTTTGGACCATGCTTATCCAAGTTTTACAGCAATGTATTTTTACACCAACACTTTTCACCCTGAGGCATCTACCACCCAACAGCATCTACCCCTGCAGTCTAGCCAAGGTCTGCATCAGAGACCCTGTCCTTGCCATACCACATCCACTGGGATGCACTGGTTAGAAGAGCAGAGACAATGCTGTCACTATCCAGCCTGCACTCACCCAGCTCTCCCACATCGGTTTGCAGTCAGGGTGGACGAGCTGCCAGCAAAGCCACATCCACACTGATGAAAAGCACCTAAGCAAGACCAAAAAGTTACTCTCACGCCCACGACTTCATGCTCTCCTGCAGTCATTTGAGCGTGCACTTCACCTGCAGTGTTGTAACCTTCATCGCTTGCATGCAGCAAGCCTGGACTAACTCAGCAGCAATGCCCACCTAAAACCAACTGTGCTGCCACACAGCAGCACATAACGGGGCTCAGAAAACAGCTTCCTGGGGACGCCTCCAAGCCACAAGCCCCAGCCAGGTCACAACCAGCTGGAAAACAGCATCTTCAGCTCCAGAGCAACTTCCAGGTCTTCTCCACGCTCCTTCACATGCAGGGATGGGCAACACACACAGGGCTATCCCTGGCC
Organism: Aviceda cuculoides; assembly: GCA_035590195.1. Classification (NCBI taxonomy): domain Eukaryota; kingdom Metazoa; phylum Chordata; class Aves; order Accipitriformes; family Accipitridae; genus Aviceda; species Aviceda cuculoides. The sequence goes on from JAVJGG010000002.1 coordinate 362,961, forward strand.
CCACCTGCCCTGCCACAATGCCCCATGCAAGCAGCTCCAACCGTGCTGTCCCGCCTGTAAATGATGGGAACTGCAGTCCCTCACCAAGAAAAAAAGAGTAAAAGCTACAAAGCACTCACAACCATCAAGCAGCTCCTAGCAAGGGGATAACTTAAGTACTTGAGATAGAAACAGGTTGTAATCAGCTGAGAAATCAAGGTGGGCCTTGAAACAACAACCACCTGCAAACAATCTTGTGTTTTCACACAGTTTCTCAGCTTAACATTTTCCAAGGGCTCTTTCTCACTCTTGAACAAGCAGGTCACCAGCTCAGGAGACAGGATAGCCAGGAGCGGGGTCCAGCCGCGTGGGTGCTGGTTGTAGGCGATAGCAGAGGGACGTCTCTCTCCAGCTGGGCTCCTGCATCCTCTATCTGCTGCCCGCTCGTTTTGCGATCCCAGGACTTATTCACCTATCTGTAGTGAGGTGATGAATTCCATTTTGGGGATCACGGTGGTTGTCATAGGGGATACCCTGGGTCCCTGCTGCCCCCGAGCCCGTTGCAGGCTGTGCCACGCTTTGGATGAGGTGCTGGGTTGTTTCGCTGTCTCCCACTGCTTACCTGGGACAACAGCTGAGTCTTGGTGCTTGTCCCAGGGCAGAGAGGACGCTCCCTTGCCAATTCCAACAAGTTTGAGGTATGGCAAAGGGAGGATTTCCTCTGCGCACCATCAGCACCAACTTCTCCTCCTGTCCTTGCCCGGGAGGCCCCACATCTCCTTGGACCATGCCAGCTGGCACTGCTCTGCTGCTCTCCTCCATCCTGCCCCGGAGACGACCCTGTGCACCCCTCCATCCATCCCAGCTGCTCTCGCCTCATGCCCTTAGTCTTTCTGGTTAATTATTCTGGAGCAGGATTTGCAATGCCAGCTGGAAAGAGGCTACTAACCACGGGACATGGAGAAATCCTGATTTCCAAGTAAGCAGTGCAGACAAGCCGACCCTGCTGTGCCACAGGGCTGGCTGACGCTGCTGCGATGAGTGATGGGCACCAAAGACTCTTTACAGGACCTCAGACGAGTTCTCAGAGACCATTCTGGCCACAGGCAAGAGAAGGCTTTAGGACTGAGATTCTGCTTTTGGCATGGATCAGCATCCAAACATCTGGAAACTTGTTACAGCATCACACAGTGATGGTGGGAAAGAACCTCTGGAGTCTCCCATCCAACAGCCTGTAGGACAGTCACCAGCACTGGATCAGGTTGGTCCTGCCTTGAAAACCCCCAAGGACGGAGCAACCCCACCTCTCCAGGTGTCTACCCTAAGGCTGCACCATTCCGCAGGGAAGAAGTCTTCCCTAACACCCAACCCAACCCTGCCAAGCCACCATCTGTGGCTGTTGTCCCATGTTATTTCATGTGTCACTGTCAAGGAAAGTGTAGCTCCACCACCTTTGTAACTACCCCTCTAGGAGTTGTAAGCTGCTAGTAGACCCCCTTTCGATCTTCTTTTGGCCAGAATAACCTAGCCCAGCTCCTTGGTGACCCCTCGCTGGCCCCTTCTGTGGTTGCCCCACCTCCCAGTCCCCATCTCTGCCCAGTGCAGAGCCTACCCAGCCATTCCTCCTGGCCCCACAACCTCCACTTTGGCCCATCTGTCTCCAAACAGCAGGGATGGCACTTGGCCAAGGTTGAAGAGCAGCTCCCAACCCTTTCCATGCATTGGACCAAATGCCACGTGGCTACGCTGGTCCTAAGCACCACAAAGGTTCAGGTAGTGGAGGGCTGCTCCTGCCCAGTCAAACCGTTCAGATTCTTGCTGGTCCCGGTTCTTCCGCTGTATTTAACTGTGATAGCTGCAGGACACATCAGTCCTCCTGGGAGAAGGGGATGGGTGCCCTGGAGCATGTGCACGCCAAGTGTGGTTGGAGGCACGAGGACTCCAGAGCAACAGGAGGATGCTCGAAGTCGGGAGAGCAGCAGGTCACCCCATGAAACGGCCAGAGCGACCTCTCGAGCATCCGCTCTGAGCCCCAAACCGACTAGCGAGGTGCTGCCAGCCCCTCCTCTGAAATCCGTGACGTGCCCAGGATTGATTTAGGAGTACCACCAAAGGGAAGAGGATGAAAGTCGTGGCAGGAAAATTGGGAGTGGGGACCGCCGATGTTTGGGTACTGAATGACGGGATGCAAACAGCCCCACCCCAGAGGCTGTGCAGGATTTGGGGTGGCCTGGTGGGTGCTGGGCAGAGACAAGGAGGGGGGGAACAGCAGGGCTTATCCAAGATCACATGCTTGGAGTAGCTGCTTTGAGGACAGCGGTGAGCGCTTTCAAACTTTAATTCCTTTCTGTACGTCACCACTCGTCTTCTCCAGCTCTGCCTTCCCCCAGGAGGATGAGCTGAAGCTAACCGAGAAAGACAAGGGCTCGGAGGTGTGCGCAAATGTTTGCTCAGACGCACCGAATTGCTGCAAAGCTGCTTTTATGGGCATTTCAGAGCGGCTCCTGGCAGCGCCGCCAGAGCTGGGCTCTGAGGACGCTCACCGCGCCCTGTGACGTGAACCCACCAAGTGGGCTTCAGACCAAAAAGGGGCGAGGAGAGCTCATGTTTACAAAATTTAAATAAAAAAGTGCCGCCAAACAGAAAAGCCTGTTTGGAGCCAGGAGCGGGAACAATAAACCCAAACGCTTTCCTCTGATGGGTTGCAGATGCAGCATGCCAGCAACGTCCTGGTGGAAAAAGCACTGCTGCATGGAGGGCTTTTGCCATTTATTCACCTAGGAAAAAGACAGTACTTTAGTCTGCCCCAAAACTCTTTGGTTTTTTGCCTTGAAGATGAAATACAGAGAAAAAAAGGGCAGCGCTCCTCCTTGCTTGTACAGTGCTTAAACAATGTTTAAGCTGTTTTCTCTTTAGTTTCATAATTAATGTGTCATTTGCACTGTCTGGGCGTATTAATTATGGGGGAACGAACCAGTGGGAATCTTTCATGCAGGTGTTTGTTAAAGGCCCCAGAGCCAGCCCAACCCCACGCATGGGGCGGCTGCAAGCCTGGCTCCAGCACTCATCCTGCACTGAACCACTGCCCAAGAGGCGTCGATAGCTGGTCCTTAACGGAGGCAGAACCCCGCTTTGCCAAGCTGGTCCTTAACGGAGGCAGAACCCCGCTTTGCCAAGCACAGGGTCCGCGCGATGTGCCCAGACCCTACAGAGACATTTGGGCCTCAGGGCTCTCTCTCCGTGCCCATCCCCTGGAGCTCCTTCCACCACCGTTCAGCCAGGAGAGCAGCCGAAGCCGCCGTGGTGCTCTCGGGGGCCAGATTCTCCCCATATCGCGGCTGGAATTCACCTCTGACAGGATCACTACCATGCATCATCCGCAGAGGAGCTGGGAGCCGCCCAGGTCGCTGCGGTCCCCCGCAGGCCGTACCGGAGGGATTTCTGCCGTTGGATCTGTCCCTCGTCAGTTGAGCCATCGTGGGAGCTGCCCCGCTGCTGGAGGGACAGGCTCTCAACCCGGCAGGGGGGGAAAGGCTCCCCCCACCCCACTATCGCCGCCTCCGTCAGCAAGCGCGGCTCTGCTTCGGCGCCTGGCGCTCGGCGCCGACGAAGTGGCGCCGATGGTCTCCAGATCTGTCCCAGCAGCAGGGAGAAGGCACAGCGTACTGTGGCAAGCCTCTGCCGGGCCAGATCCTGCCCCTTCCCACCCTCTTTAGTTGTCTGATGTTTTGACAGGGTGCTCAGTGAGAACACCAGCTTCGGCGCCCACGTGGGTGGCTGGAGCAGCAGGGACGGGACGTGGCTTGACCCAGGGCGTTGAGAAAGGATCAGTGTTATCGGTGTCCTGAGCCCTCGCGTGCTGTCCTACCCCCAGGACCTGGCCCGGGCACCCCTGGGTGTCAGCAAACCCAGGTTGCCCAAGATGGGCTCCCTCAGCCAGGTGCTACCAAGAGCAGGAGCCACATCCCATTCTGCTCAGCAAACCCACCTCTGACCATCAACACGGCCTCCCCAGACCAGGATCCCTTCATCCTCTGCTAAATTATCTTAATACCTAATTAACAGACAATATGGATCGTATGGAGGGTAGAAATGCTCCAACACTTTGCCATTAAGCATCTAGACAGTCAAGGAGGGCCACCTTTGTAACAGAGGAGGCGGGCAGCTTCGAGCCCTGCCACGATACGTTCCCTGATCATCACAGAAAGCATTACCCAAACTCGCCCAAGAGAAAAGGCGTCCCATTTTCACGAGGGTTATTAATGTCCAACCCTTCTACACACTGGAGACCTTGTCAAATAAAACAAAAGGACTTGTTGTGGAGGAATCCTTGGCAACATGACCAACATACACATGACCTTCCGAACTGGAAAACAGATGGCCAAAAACCCAAATGAGCAATCCCACCGCACGGGGCATGGCTCAGCGCCTCTGCCGCCGCTGCCGCTGGTGACAGGTCGTGACGCACCGCAGCGCCCAAAGCCTGATGGAGCAAACCAGTGGAGCGAGGGGGGACGTGTGGGATGAGCATCGCTCCTGCCTGGACGTGGCTCTTTGTGGCAGCCACAAGCCTGGAAAAGCCCTGCGTCGCCTTATTTATCGCGTCCTTCCCCAGGACACTCCCCGCTCCCATGGGTTCCCCTCAGCACCTCCACCACAGGGCTACGCGTCCATGGCGGCTTCAAGGGTAGGGAAGAAATCTCCTTGCAGCCTCCTTCCTCCTCCCCACCGTTCTCCAGGCGAGCGTAAATTCCTGCAGACGGAGCACTGCAGAGGGCAGCCTGGGATACTCCACCATCAGACCCTGGGTGCTAATGCCCGGCGCGGGGGAGATCCCAGCCTACCAAGCACGGCACGGAGGCGACCTCCTGCTGGCTCCAGCCTCTCACCTTCTCTGGTCAAGGAGGACCCCTGCCCTCCTCCTGGAAGTGACGCTCCCCGGCCAAGGAAGCTCTGCAAAAAGCCGCCGCCAGCGGCTGCTCCGTAAAAGCCGCCGCCAGCACTTCGAAGGCTGCTCCTCCGTCATGTGGATAACGAGAGGGATTAGCGAGTCAGGGGAGGACGAGAGCTAAATGAAGCGTCTCCTCGAAAGAGGCTGCTCCATCTATCCCGCTCGCCTTCGGACGGAGAAGGGAAGGCAGAGGACAGCGCCGGCAGGCAGGCCGGGCACGGCAGCGCGGCTCCGCGGTCGCTCCTGCCCTCCCGGAGCTGGGGGGTCCGAACGCCGGCGAGCCGCGGCAGCGCCCTTCTCGGTGCTGTGCTGGTGCAGAGGATGCTCGCCACAGCGCAGCCGGGCAAAGCCAAGGAGCCTGCATGGCCTCCGGGGTTTTCGAGGGCTCTTGGGCTTGGTCAGAGCCAAGGGTTCCCAACAGGCACAGCCAGCGGCCCGTCCCCAGGGCACCCCAGGTCTCACCCCTCAGAGTTTCGAGCCTTGGCAGCAAACCAAAGCAACGTGTCTTCCCGATTCTCGGTCCCAGAAATGCCAGACTTGTTTAAACCGGACTGTTTAGATGAATTCACGTACGTCGGTGTGTCGGACACCCAGCATGAAAGACTTCAGCTCAGGATTAAAGTTTGGCAAAACCCTAAAACCACAGAAAACAAAGAGTTTTATCATGGGAAGCACTGGTCCCTGGCACGAGCTATAATTATTTCTGTTCTGCCTCGACCACAGCACGTAAACACCGAGGATGGACAGCAGCAAGGGCTGATTTTCCAGAGCTGGCCATTGCCGATCGCCTCGGCTGATGGGATGGGAGGGAACGCGCTGTGGTACAAAGCGCCCGTGTCCCCGTGACTGACGCACTGGGCTCAGGCCTTCGGTCTAGGTATTTCCCCCAAATTCTTGCCTAACACCCATTGCATCACTAACCATCGCCAGCGCTAACTTCCCAGGAAAAATTCATTTTCAGGAAGGGAATACGGCCTGGAAAATTCCAGCCTTGGTGAGGAACGACAAGCGAGGGGCTGTGATGGAAACTGTTTTGCAACCTTAATTATTTTACCCCAAACGCCAGCAGCCCAGGCAGCGCCTCTCACCCCGTAATCTCATTAGTCTCCTTGGGAACGCCTGCCCCACGAGAGCCCCTCTTGCCCTCTTATCGCTCCCCGTGTACGCCTGCTGCCCCCCAGGCACTGAAAAGAGCTCCCCGGGAAGCTCGGGGGTCTGGTGAGCCCCCCACGTGCACGGCCTGCCAGGCAGGTCCCGGGAATGTCTGATTTATAGTCTTATGCCTCATTCTGTTTACGCCAGGCGAGTTATTTAAAATGAGGAGAGCGAGAGGAGCCTGGGTTTTGTTTAAAAGTCCGGCGAGGAGATTTGCCTTAAATAGTCAAGAGCTGAGATTGGAGGGGAGGCCGCCCAGCAGCCCAGACCTCCAGGGTGGGAGTGGAGCTGGCACCCGCAGGAGGAGCTGGCTGGCTGGAGGAGAGGTAGCGGGAGTCTCGCACTTAACCCCAGGGAGTTAAACCACCCTGCGGGACCGCTTGCAGCCCTGGCTTTGCGTGGCCCACGGCACCGGAGACACAGTTCACCTCCACAACATGAAACACCTGAAATGGCAGTCTCCGGAGAAACAGCACCAGTCCTCGCAAGCCAGTGTTCACTCTGAACCCTAATGACGACAGTCAAAAAATCTGCTCCAAGGACAGGATTGGTGCAGCTGCCCCAAAGGAAGCTGTCCGCAGCCTGGCACGGCCCCAATTATGAACCCTCCAAGCAGCCCCCCTCCAGTCCTTGGGGCCTCCTCCTTAGGGGCAAGGCTAAACGTGAAGCCACGCTGATGTAAGAGCCTCCCACGGGGGGACGACACGAGCTTGGTTTGCTCGATGCTGAGCACAGATCTGATTGCTCTCTATAAATACATCCGGGGTCAACAGCAGGGACAGGGAAGAGCTATTTAAACTCAAGGGGGATGCTGGCAAAAACAAAAGGCTATATATAAACTTTCCATGAGCAACGCCAGGCTGGAGGGAAGGTTTTAACTCCTGGAGCAGGGAGGTGGTGAAAGAGCCCCCCAAGGAGCGGGGTGAGGCAGTGGGATGGGGCCAGACACGTTTCTCTGTGTCCCCAGGGTTGGGAACCCCAGTTTCCCTCCATCTCCCATCCCTGAGACCAGCAAAATCAGCGGAGAGGCCGGCAACCAGCCTTGGCACCGCAGCGATAGCTCCCAGCCCCGCTCCAGGCAGGAGAGCGAGGGGCAAGAAGCTCTTCAGATATTTTTCCACTTTCTTGACTTATTTGGTCAAAATTGCTGATGAATTAATCAGAATAATGAGTAACTTATTGCCTCGAAGCATTCAGCAGCAACGGTCGAATGCCGAAAGGCAGAGCTGTTGTGCAAAACCTGGCACCCTTTGCTAATCCCTGCATTGCTGCTAATGCCTGCGCCCCCAACAATCCCCGTTCCTCCTGCTCGTCCCTGCACCCCTGCTAAGTCCTGCACCCACTGTTAGCACATGCACCATCTGCTAATCCCTAATCCTTGCAAACTTGCTCATCCCCGCAACCTTGCGCATCCCCGCAACTCCTGCATGCTAATCCCTGCACCCTACCTCTCCACTAATGGCTGCACCCCACGGAGACCTGATGCATGCACCCCACCACCCACCGCACCCAAGCCCACCTTGGGCAGCACCCAGTGGGACAGGCAGAGATGCCCCCACCCTCTCCCGATGCCCCCGCTGGGTCCATCCGCTGGATGCTTGAGCGCCAACAGTTGCTTGTGGGAATGGCGTGGGCAAGAAATACTGCGTTTGGGAAGCGTTATGGAGACAGCGGGGAGAAGAGGAGGCGGAGGGGGCTGTGTGGTGGGGCAGGCTGGTGTCACGGCCCCAGTGAGCGGGCAGGCTCGTGGGGCACCAGCCTGCCCTTTTTTTGCGGCTTTATCACGGAGGGATCCGAGCCCAGGGACATCGCCAGCTCCGGCAGAACGGTGGTACCGTTCGCGGGGCGGGGGATGAAATATTCAGAGAGGTTTAGAGCAATTCGCTGTCTCCCGTGGAGCTCACTGATGAATATTGCAGAGGAACAGGCACCCAAAGGAGGGCTGGGAGCCGGCTGAGCGCTTTGCTAAACAGCCGCCCTGTAACCGCGGTGGCCATGGCGCGGTCTGGCAGGGATGCTGCTGGGGATTGACTGGGAGCATCAGGCCATGCCAGCGGAGATTCCTGAGAGAGCAGAGCTCTGGGACAGCCTGAAAACAGCCGGTTGGGGCAGTGACCAAGGAGGACACCTCTCCTTGAAGTGTCTGGTGTCTTTCCACTCCGCTCCCAGTGATCTGACAGCAGCAAGGCCTTGTCCCTATACACACGTCCACCCATCCACCGGCCGTCCGACGTCGCTTGAGAGCTGCTTCCCAGCAAACGCCGAGACAGACCCCATCTTCCCAGTTCCTCTCAGCTGACCCCAGTCTCGCTCACCCCCTCCAAGCGGCGTGGCCGCCGCGCTCCTGCGCTGTCACCCCGCGTTTCGGGCTCACTCTAGGGGGAAGGTGACAGCGTTTGGTACAGAGGATATGCACGCTGTCCTGGGAAACCCCTCGCCCGGCACCGGCCCACAGCGATCTGGTCCTTTCTAGGCTGTAAGGGGAGGACACCGACCAATAGTGATGGTGAAGTACGGGCTTCACCACGAGGCCCGTAAACGTTTGTCACTGCAAATTGAAACAGAGCTGCCATGTCTGCCGCGCTCCCAAATCCCCTAAGCCGCAGCCCCGACAGCAGCCCCACCGGCGCCGCTGTTGCAACGACCAGGAGGGTGTGCGGAGTCACGTCCTGGGTGAAAAGTTCAGGTCCAAGCCGGGGGAGCCTCTGGGGCAGAGTAAAGGCTGTGGGATTTTTGAGATGCAACACCCAAGGATGTGCTGCCACCCCGCTGTCCCTGATCCGGCACGGAGCTGCAAGCCACCACCGGACACGCGTCCTCTTCATTCCCAGCGAAGCCAGCACAGGGCAGGACCCGCAATGTGCTGGGAAGGGGCTTTGATTCCTGCTACATCCCCCGGGTGTGGCAGCGGTGGGTCCGGGAGCCGGTGGAGCAGGGACGTGGCCTGCTGATGGGAAAGTCTGGGGTGTCAGAAGGGGAGGCAGCACGGCTGCTGGCGGTGCCGCTGCAGGCTGAGCCGGTGCCGGGGCCACATTCCCCAGGGACAGATAAAAGCTACCGTAAAAGGGGAGACCTGTCACTCGGGCTGGCCTGGCTTGTCTCAGCGCGGCGGGGAGAGCGGTGAACCGCTCGGAGAGCGCGCCACCGCGGCTCCGGTGGCTGAGGGCCACCTTATCGGCAGCATGCCACGGCCCCCGGTGCCCACCGAGGGGTGCCGGGGAAGGCACCGACCCACCGGGGCACCTCCAAGCTGCCCCAGCCCTGCCCACCCCGTGATGGCCACCTGCAGCCGCATGCCCGGCTGGAGCCATCACATCCCATCAGCTGCCGAGGCTTCACTCCGCGCACCGGCTCCCCGCCACCGCGGCCCTTCAGTGGGAAGCTGGGATGGCTCCTGGGGGAGCCCAGAGTTTCCAGGGGTGCAGCCCGTGCCTGGCTCCTTCCATCGCCCTTGCGCGCTCGAGGGAGCGGGGACCTCGGGTGAAGGGAAGGCAGGAGAGAGCAGCCCCTCTCCAAAAAGCAAGAAAGGCAACCCTCGGCGCCGCCGGAGCAGAGCGGGGGCCCGGCGGGAGCTGTAGGGGGGGCGCCGACTGCAACGGCTTTTGCTTACGATGGGCAAAACACTCAAGATCCATAAGCAGGAAGAGGCTCTTCTGGAGTGAACCGCAAAATATTGTCTTTGCACAACTGAACTCCCCCTCCCGTGCCTTCTCCTTGAAGTCTCGGCAGCTCTCGGGGAGAAGGTTTCCTTCCTCCTTACCCCTCCACGAACAGCAATGTGCCTCCCCACAGCCAATTAGTGAGCCGGGGTCAGGGGCCAAGGGGCTTCCCGAGTTCATGGCGCTAATCACCGAACCGCTGCCGAGCAGAGCCGGCATCGAGCGGCACCGGCATCGAGCGCCACGGATGGGGCAGCCCCCTCGGGCGTCCCTGGGACGCCCCAGGGACAGCCAAGTCCGCCCCCCCCCCCAAGGGGGGCTCGGAATTTCCCCCTTCCTCGCCAATCCACCGGGTTCCCCCCTCTGCACCCAGCTCCCTGCTTCATTCTTCCCTCGACCTGACAGCCTCCAGCTGCCGTCCCGGCCCCCACGCATCCCTCCGCAGAGCCGTCACGGCTTCATCCCACCACCGGCCGGTTTGCAGGGCTGGAGGAGGAGCCCACATCTCTCCAGCCCCATCTTGGCACAGCCACGCTAGCCCGGGCAGCCCTGCTCCGTGCCAGCCCCATCATCAACCCCCCGCCACCCACCTCCTTTTCCTCCGCAAGCCGCGCTGCAGCGGGCCGGTGGCCGCTATCAAATATTCATGGCGCTGCGTGGTAAATAAGCATTATGAATTTATGACTTGCTGAATTAAACAGGCTCCATCTCAGGCCGGCTGCCGTCCGGCGAGGCGGAAGGAATGGCGGCGCTGCTGGCACATGCAGCAGCAAAGGGTGCCGGCGTGGCCCCGAAAGCCAACCGCATCCAAACCCAAGCCAAGCCTTCGGGAATACCCAGAGCGCTGGAGCCCCAGACAGCTTGCGCCAGGGCTCCTTCACCTCCTGCAAATCCTTCGCTGCCCTCTGCGTTCCAGCTCATCCCGGGGCAGCTGACAGCCCAACCTTCCCCCTCTGTGCAGCCACAGCACCTCGGAGCAGAAAGGAGCTAGTGAATTGAGGCTCGGGTTCATCGGTTTAAACAATATTTAGTCCAGCACTGTGGCTACATGGCTAACCAGGTTAATTAATAACATGGCAAGTGTTTGCCTGACACAGGAAAGAAGCATAAAATGATTCTGCTCAGCATGAAGTTGCCGGCGAAAGCTGCGGGCGGCAGCACCAATGCAGGGAAGGAGCGATGCCCGGCTCTGCCGGAACAGGCTGGTTTTCCCCAGCTGACCAAACACGCTGGGTACAAGGCGAGGGTGGCACGGCTTGACATCCAAGCCCGGTCTCCTCTCCAGGAGATGTTCAGGTGTCCTTGTGAACATCTTCATGAGAAGGGAGATGTCGGGACGGGATGGGAGGAAAAGAGACGGGATAAGCGCTGCAGCAGCAGCAGGTGAGCCGTCACCCGACCCGGGCCAGGGGTGCAAATACCGAAGGAAAAGCTGGGGGATGGGATTTCCAGGATCGGCACGACAGGGAGCACAGGGAAATATATAAAGGGCAGCACGAAAGGCTCCCTGCCAGCACCGTCTCCCAAGGGAGCACCGTTCAGGGCTGCCCCTGAGGATCAAATCCAGAGGGAAAAACATTTTTGCCCGAGCGAATGTGGCACTTGACACCTCCCTGCCACACCGCAAGGCCAGGAGGAGCGTCTGGCTGGCACCACCGTGCACTGGCCATCCAGTGAGGCCCGGGACATGGCTGGCCCCACGTCCCCCGTGACACGGCAGCAGGGTGTCAGCAGGCCCGGCCGGTCCCCACGCTCAGCAGATGGGACACCGAGGAGGATCGCCAGCGGGGTCTGGCTGGCCGGGGCTGCGCGTGTCAGCGCTACCCCCTTCCCACCCCATCCTCCTGCCCCTCCAGCTGGGATCTTCAGGGCTTTCTGGCAGGGCTTTGCCACCCAACGACGGCAGGAGCCACGCGCGCTCCCGGCACGCTTGGCTCATGGTGCGGCCAGCCAGAGCCAGCTGGGGTCTTTTGCTGCCACCGAATTTATCCCCGAAGACCCCCTCCTCGGTGCGGTCGGTTCCCATCGCCGGGCGATGCTTCGCTCCCACCTCCGCATTTCCCCCACCTCCTCCACCAGGACGGGACGTTCCCACATGGTCGCGCATGCCCGGGTGGGCTGGGAGAGGCCACGTTCACACGGGACTGCAGCGTGGCCGGACCCCCTGAGGATGCTCCAGCCTGGCCGCCCCCGGCCCCTCGTCATTAGGGAAGAGCCTGCGGGCTTCAGCCTGGCCCCCGGGGGGCCTTGTTGTGCCCACCGCAAGCCAGACCCACATTCCGCGGTGGCATCAGCTCCTCTGCCCAGCTGGGCTAGGTGCCACAGGGGACGTGCCGGCAGGCCAAGGATGGGTCGGGTGGGTCCGCGCCCCGCTCACACCGGGAAGGCGTTTTGGGGACTGCCAGGGTGGGGGAAGCAGCCGGAGAAGGGGCTGAGATGGGCAGGGGTGAGAGAAGGGGTGGAGCACAAGCTTTGGGGAGATCCCCCATCTCTGTCAGCCAGGGCAGAGCCACGACCTTTTTTTTTTTTTTTTTTTTTTTGCTGCTTTGTAATTATATTTTCCACTGGCCCTTTTGGGAGAAATCATAAGTCCGGCAGGGGGGGAACCAAACATGGGATAAGCCCTCCCCACCGGGAGCCCAGCATGGTCCTGGCATCACCCCCATGTCCCAGGACCACAGAAATTTTGGGGTGCCCAGGAGGAGGCTGCAGTGACCGTGACAAACACCATGGCGCGAGTCCATGTGCCAGATCCTGGGATGACGCTGTGAGCTTAAGCCACATCACTCCCTCCCCACCGATGACAGCCAGGAGCGGCCAGACAATGAGCAGATCCCACCTCCCTTGCTGGATCCAGACCCAGGGAAGCCGAGGGAGCTTGAACACTAACTCATCGAGCTTCTGAGGCCACATAAAAAGCTTATTCCCGTGTGGCTGCGCTATTTAAAATCAAAGCTATTGCTGACCCTGCGTTCGTCCAGAGAACACAGTCCCGAGAGCTGGAAACCCCAGCCGGCACGCTGGTAACAGGATGCAACGCTCAGAGTTTGTCAGATTGGAAAGAGCAACTCGGGAGAAAAACGCTCGTTGTGAAAGAGTGACCCCAACCGTCGCACTGGAAGGAAACCAACCTCTGCTGTGTCTCAGCCGGTGTGAGCCGACATCTCCGGGGCAAAGCGTGAATCCACCGCAGGGAGACGCAAGGCAGGAGCGAAAGTTACGGGGTATTGCAGGTGCCGCAGCTCCGCGTCCTCCTCCAGCAGCGGTTTGCTGCGGGGAGCGGGGCGTGAAGGAGGCTGGTGAGAAGAACCTGGGTTTGCATTACAACATCTGAAAATACATTCGAGCCCCCAGAATAGCAGGTGGGATTTAAATGCAACGATCCCTCCATTTCCACCACCAGCAGCGTTGGGACACACCGCTGGTCCTGGTGTCACCTTCCTGAGACCGGGAACCCTCCTGGTCCACACCTGCCACCGGTGCCACTACGAGGCCGTGGGAAGATCACGCGGGAGTTGATTTAAACCTCATACAATGGAGGAAAATGCAATCACTAGTGGGAATGTAGGGGACGGAGGCTCACGGGAGAGCCACAAGGCCAGGTAATGGATGGATCGATAAGTGACGCTGACCAGAGGCTGCCTGGAGCTGGGGCACAGGGCGAGCAGGGTGGCTGTGGCCCTGGGTCTGGTCCCAGGGACCCCACACCCCACGCTGTTCCCCTCCAGCAGTGGGGCACACAGGGTGCAGCCCCCTCAGCATCACTCTCACACCTGGATTCACTCCATCACAGCCCAGTTTGGACACCCTCAGTGACCGACACCAGCCAGGGAAATACTGAGCGGACTGGGAGCGCTGCAAAATCATAAACCCACCAAGCGCCTGGAAATCCACCCCACGCCTACCGGGCATGGTCCCGCACAGAGAACACGCTGCTCGCACCAGCGCTGGCCGGGGGCCCAGACGCGGCGGAGCCGGACGGTGCTGTACGTGCGAGAGCACACCGCCATCCCGTGGCTGCGCCCACCCCACAGCCCGGTGGGCTGACGGAGAAGGGCAACCACAGCTTCGGGCCAGAAAGTTACTATTTTTTCACCAACACCAATAGAAATTTCTACAGAAAAACTCTATCTGCGTTTTACCTTTGCTTCACTCCCTTGTTGCTGTTCCCTTCGGCTTCCAAGCAATCCCAAATAAACCACCCTCCCTGCATGCATCCAGCCCTGCTGCAAGAGAAGTGAGCTAGAAACGCACTGAGCAAAACAGCCAGGAGATGGTGGCTGAGCTGAATATTCCCTAAAAAACCCCACAGGGCCATGGGGGAAACAGGCCTGACAAGGCTGTGCTCGAGGACAAGGACGGGGTACTGATGTGCCCACGTTCCTGGGGCTCTTTCAGCAGGATGATGGCCCCAGCAAGTCCTGGGAGAGATCTGGGGGATGAGGAACTCCAAAACACATCATTTTTCAATCAATTGAAGCAGAACTTGGCAAATAGTTTTTAAAAAGCTTAATAAAAGATGCTGGCAGCGCCAAAAGTGGCACTTTAATTTTTCCCAAGTACTCAGAGGTTTTAGTGTTCAGAAGAGCCTCCTCACTTAATAAAAAGGAGGGAAATATTAAAAGGCACATGAGACATTTCAGCTGGTCCATAACAACCTGCCCCTTTGCCCAGCTTCATGCAGCACCCAGCGCCCACTTAGATGGGGGGTATGGCTGGTAGGAGCACCTGCTGAGAAGGGACCAGGGTGAAGACGGGTGCTGGGCGCCCACGCTTTGGTGAGGGGCACTTGGGGTGCAACCGCAGGAACACGCGCACAGGATGCATCCAGGCGCGGTGCCGGCCCAGGAGGGGCCGCGTGCTCGAGCTCGCGGCGCGCGTACCCTGCGCGCCGCAGCTCCTCGTGTTGTTTCACGCTTCCTCGCCCGCCGCAGCAGAGGCGGCGTGTCGGGGCGCTGCTCTCGGCTCCCGCGGCGCCCCAGCCTTCTGTCCTCAGGCCGGTTCCCACGACCCACGGCACTTCCTGCGGCTGGCGGCCGCTGGATGGCTCCGGGACGCGGTGGCGGAAGCGCTGCGATTCGGGTGGAAGGAGAGGCTGAGAGCTGGCCCCAGCCTGGGAACGGCCTCCGTGCAGCGTTCCCCCCCAGCCATGACACCCAGGGCGGGATCCGCTCGTGGCCAGGAATTGATCTGCCCGCTACCCAACCGGTCTGCGGATGCCCCAGGAGAGGAGGCCTCAGGAAATTTGGTCTCAAGTGATGTCTCCTTGACGTGCGGACCAACGCTGAGCCCTGAGCAGAGCCGCTATATGACATTTTGCAAAATGCCCAGGGTTGGCTCCAGCCCAAACCCACTTCCCCTCACTCCTGAAGGGCCGGCTGAAGGGGGCACTCCGGGAGGCGGATCTCGGTGCTGCTGGGCTTGCAGTGGTTCCCATCCCTTCTTGCAGAGATGTGCAGGAGGAGGCAGGGAGCAAGGATGCTTTTCTGGTCAGGCTCAGCCCTTGCGCACCGGGCACCACAGCTGTTAGTGGCATCTATCTTAGGTATGTTGCATGCAACCCATCCGACCCATGGCGAGGCAGAGCTATCCGAAACCCAAATCCAAAGGATACGAGTGCCAGTTTCCCTCTGAGAGGCTTCATGCGTCCCCTCCACAGGACAGCATGCTCTCCTACCAGCTAATACGGTCTGCAGTGAGGCTTCCAATGGGCATAGTACCTTTATCCACACCCTAAACCTACGGGCAAGCTCCAGTATCACATGTACACTCAGCTTTTGGTACTCTCTTTGGGAATGTCCTCCATGCAGGGAGCTCGTGAACCTTTTTATCAGCGTTTCAAAGGACTACAGATGGCCTGCTCGTGAATCCCGTGCTCGGCTGTTTGATGGGCATTTTCTCAAGTTCCTTCCTGCAAAACATTTAGACCTTTCCCGAGCTTGGGCTCGCTCGGCAGCTGGAACTGAAGTCCCAGGGACAGCAGGCTGTCCCTGTACACGAAGGTACCAGCATTACAGCCCAGCCGTGCACCTGCTCTGGGTCTCCTGAAGGAGAGAGGTCTCTGGAAACACTTTTAGCTCTAGGGTCTTGAAGAAAAAGGCATTTGGTTTCTCAGGGACTCCTCTTGGTGGCTGCCACACCAGGACAAATCCAGCTGGCGTCACCTGCAACACAAAGGTGTCTCTATCCCAAATCACAAGCTAAGCTGTGCAGAGCCCGGGGAGGCCCTTTTCCTGTCTCCCCCTTGTTTCTTTCCTCTCTCCATTCTTCATGCAAAGCTGTGTTCAAATAACACTTCCCTGGAACAAGAACTGCAAGGTAATCGGTATGAAAAAGTTTGGCATCTGGACGTGTTCTGACCTGACAAACCTTCAGCCCATTTTCCATTGCTATTATAACAATGCTGGAAAACAATGCACAGTACACACCCCTGCGGCGAGCCCGCCAGCGAAAGCGCTCACACGAGGCAGGGCAGGCAGGCACTGCCCATCAGGCAGACGCAGGCAGGGGCGCAGGGAACATCACTTGAGGCACCCACGAGCCCTCACGGGTGCTCTGTGTACAAAAGAAACGCTCTGGAGATCCTCTTCTCCCGCCTCGTGGGTGCACAAAACCTTCCCAGCAGTGTTCCCTGCTCCCACATGGGTGCACATCCCATCCAGCTTGCTACAAATGTGCGGTAACAGCCCCCAAAAGGGTCTGCAGTCTTCTTTGCAAGATAAAAACTGAGCCATTCGTCATCAATTTTAAAAAGAAATTGAGTAAGAAACCCAAATTTTACTTCTTTTCTACCAGTTTGCTACCAGAGTTACAGGTGATCTAAGTTTTAAGCTTTTAACTCTTTTACGAAGATAGTGCAGACCCTGGTCATAAAAGAGCTCACAGAATTTTTCTCATTCTTATCAGAAACTGCCCTCCATCCACTAAGTTAAACTTCTGACTCCTCCAGAATCCAAGACATTTCTCCCCCTCTGTGTGCCCAAGCAGTGATTTCTGGGGTTGATTCAAATAAAGAATGTAATTTTTAAATCACACCTAAAAAACACCAGAATACAGCAATTTCTGAAACACGAAGGAAAGGTGTATTTGGTGGATTTGAAACAGCCAATAGAAAGAAAAAGATTGCAAGTTTGTATCATATGAAGCAATTTAGCTATCCATATTTTTAATAAATAATTGACCTACATCATTTGGAAAAACATCCGTTAGACTATAAAGCACAAAATTCTAGGAGACAAGCACCTATGTATGCATACATCCATAATAAAACTATCCAGAGAACAGTTTTAACAGTATTTGGAAAATATAAAGGAGCTCATCTCCAGAAAATCAGCAACTTGAGGGTTAGCAGCACCCTGGCTTGCAGTTAACACACTGCAACTGTAGAGAGGAGCCAGAAACCATGCTTCAGCTCCCAGGCCATGAGCAAGGCAGGCAACTTTGTGGAAAAATTTTCTTCCATCAGCTCTTTGCCTCCATTTGCAAACAATCCGGAGGGCTAACACCCAGCCAACCTCAGCAGGGAGCCCCCAGCAATTTCACTGAGCCTGCAAATTCCTGCAGGGCTGCGAAAACATGAGCTTTATGAATCCGACTGCACAGGAACAGAAACGCACTGAGCAGAAGCCTCACACGCACAGAGAGCCACAAAAGAGAAGAATCCAAGCACGCGGGTTTGGGGTTTTTGCTGGGAGTGCGTCCCCAAGCCCAGGTGGCGAAGTCCATGTTTGTACGTGTGACACAGAAAGAGAGGAATGACATTACCTTTTTGCAGAGGATGGGACAGAGGCAGGATCAGGTTCTAGAAATATCTGGATACCAGACCTCCAATGAAGCCTCTGAATGATCCAGTGCATTAAAACAGGCCTGGACACATTACTCTGGGGGTGTAGAATTGAGAAAAACAAAATTATTAAAGCAAATGGAGGAGGTGTTTTGCCTGGACAGGTCCTCAAGCTTCTCAGCTCTCTGTTTCCAACAGTTTCACTGTCAGCTCGAGAGGTGTCAGCAGACAGGCGCTCTGCAGCCATGAGTGAATCCTCAGCCCTGAACCACCTGCGCTGCTCTGCGGGAACGGGAATGCCGAGGCATCCAGCGCTGCTGCGCAGCATCCCCAAGACCTGCCTCCAAACACCAACACATGGGCCCCACTGGAGGATGGGACTAAAACCCAGGTGTCATACCCACGGGACCCACCCCTAGGCTCAGGCTACTTAAATCTGTGTTGCTAAACCGATGGGAGAGCAACGTTTACCCTGCTGCCGGTGTCACCTCACCACCACGTACCCTCTGCTTAGGGAGTTTTGAGATGGTGCTTTCAGGATATCAGATCTGCAGGGACTCCAGATGTCCCTTCCGAGATTCCTAGTTTACAGTATCGCCATAGGTTAAGACAAATGATACAAAACAAGCTCCTCCAGGACAGTTCTGAATGCTTGTCACGTGAAATTTCTAAGAAGCCTTGCTCAGATACTGAGAAATGCCATGAGCAGATGCAAGGCTTTAACATTTAGATTGTCCTTGCAACGTGCAGTCAGCTTGTGGTCTTAAAAATGCAACTCCAAGATGCCTTTCAGATTTTTGGCTAGGCTAGCAGTGGCTCCCATCATTGTCGTGCCTTTTCACACTGACATACCGCTCAGACACCCTTTTCCGCAACCCATTTCCATTCACGGGAATGTATCCCGAACCACCAAAACCACACAGAAAAGTAAAACCTGTTTCTGAGCAAGTCCCATTGTACAGGGGCAGTACATGGGCCTGATTTTTGGCTAAGTGCAGGCAGCTGTATTAGAAACAGTGCCAGCTCCATTCATCCCATCTTCACGCAGCATCTGAAAGGAGCCAAGACAAAGACACCTTGAAGGTACTTGTTTTTCTCCAGGGACAAGTGGAGCTGCCCGTTCCTGGTTCACATGCAGATGACTAAAGAGAGGTGAAACGAAGCCTGCCAAGCCTGTATTAAATGAACAGGGGAGCAGAGATGTGCCAGAAAAGATGAGCCCATTGTAAAAATAATTGAAAGAGCTTTTACAAAAATCAATACAAAGACCTAGCTGAATTCAGACTTGTAACATGCCAGCGGCAAGACACCTCCTCACTGCCTGCATGCTTTCCTGTGTGCTCTTTTTCACCAATTTGTCCTCAGATTTCCCCCCTTTTTGTCTCTTGGGGCCACACACCAGACCCTGCACTGGGAGGCTTTGGCCATGTCCTGAAGCGTGACCTACTCCATGAACAGCCAAGGAAAAGAGACACGGGCACAGAGGAGCAGGGATGACGCAGAGAAGCAGCTTCCTTCAGTGAAAACAGAGGCAGGGAAACACAGGACCATTTATTTTGACCAGGAAAGAGGTGACCATCCCAAGCTAACCTCTGCTGGGAGAGCGCTGCTCCCACAGGTATGTGTTGCTGCTGGCTCTCGGCTGACGCAGTCTTGAGCTGGGAGACACATGCCTGAACCTCACACCTACACGTTTCCATCTTTGCTGTAGGCTTTGTACTTCACGGCTTACTTTTTCCATCACACTCCATTCCCAGGTTCTGTTATGCCAGCAGATCACGGGTAGAGGGACCGCCTTTTTTCCATTGTTTGCCGGTACAACCCCTGCCTGCCTCTCCAGGGCAACCCATCCTGACACTCTGTGCTTGGAAGGACAGCAGGTTTGTTAGGGACTTGCTCTGGCATGTCTTCTGCAGTAGCGTCTCACCCCATGCCAGTCCCATCATCCCAACAGAGCCCTCTCTAGTGTCTTGCAAAGGTGCTGGTGCTGGCCCAGAGCATCATCCCAGAGTGCAGGGCTCATCAGTGCCACACAAGCCCAAGTTACAGACCCATCTTGTGGTGTCACATCACCAGCCCTCATCCCCCTGACACCATCCAGCTCCTCATCCCACCCCAACACACCCCAAATTCATGTTGTGTGAGAACACCTTTGATGCACATCCCACCGGCACAAAGGACGATGCCTCTTCAGAGCACAGCAGAAGCAAGTCATCCCCTGCTGTGATTTCTGTATTCCTTCTTCTGCCCATACCCCAGTTCAAGGCCTTGGACGTGCCAGTTATCGCCCAAGCTAAGCTTGGCACTCAGCGTGCTCTGAAACACGGCGTTCCTTGACCTGCTTTTCTCTCATCACTAATTCACACCTAGCAGATTTTCAACTCAGCTCATGTGTGAACTCTGTGCTGGCACTGCTTAATGCCTAAACAACAAATTCTGACAAAGCTCATTAAAAAAGAAAGCCATTGATGTCAGCAATGTGCCTTAAATCTGACCCCCAGCTCCAGGCAGGCCTGCCAAGAAATCAACTCATCCCATTGGAAATACAAAGGAACAGCAGAAAACTGTATCAGCACAGCTTGGAAGGAACCTCTTCTTTTTGTTACAGATGTGAAGCAGACAGGAGACACCCGTTAGTGATGCTAAACAGTCCAACAGTTTAAACAATTAAAATCCACCTCCAAGATGGACACTTGCATGAAAACCTCAAGACATGATTCCAGCCTCATGGCTGCACAGATGGACCGGCTTTAGGGAATTCATCCACTGTTCACCTAGAAACACAGGGAGCAAAAATCCCAGGAACACTCCTGGTGCTGCTATGGCTGTTAACACGATATAGACATGTTGGCACAGGAAGACCAAACTGGCAGCTGGGCTGGGAGGACCGAGGTATGAAAACAAAATTCCCTGGCAGTGTTCATTTTTATTTTTCCCCTAGCAAAACAAGATCCTCATGTTTTTAAAAAAAAAAAAAAAAAAAAGCAATCACAGAACATGGGATGAAAAGGCTGCTGTTAAAAACATAATTACATTCCCAGATATCCATACAGCCCTAGAAAGTTCCGAATGACACATTTCTAAAGATGTTTTTAAATAACTACAGGGTATTAATTACATATAAAGCTACCGACCCTTTTCTATCTTTATTTTGAAACTTCTGTTTGGAAGTGTCTTCCATTAGGCAACACCTTTCTAACAGAGCCAGCTATGCAGCGCTGCTGTAGGTGCTGAGGAACTGCATCCGAGGCTCCGGCTGGACGTGGCACCTATCGTGCATCCCAAAGCTGGCCACGCTTCGCTCTGACGGGGAGGGCGCAGCCAAAGGACAGGCGTGCAGTACTCGCTGGGGGAACGGGCACAGGGAAGGGCTACAGCCCGCCGCTTCCCTGGTACAACCGCCTCTGCAACAGCGCCGTTCTCCTTATCTGAGCGGCTGCATCACTGCAAGGTCAGCAAGAGACCCTGTGACTGCATCGCCATGGAGCCGGTCAAGCGGGTGAACTCGCTTCTGGCTGTTTCTCACACAAAGGCAAAGACAGTGCGGCCAGGACCGCAGCCAAGGAAAAGCATGGAGCAAACGTTCAAGACACGGCCTGTCCCGCAGGGACCCCGCTTTCCTCCATGGCCCTCAACATCTGGGCAGCGTCTCTGTTTTCCATCCCATGCACAAGAAGGCTGTGACCGAGCGGTTGTCCTCCTGTTGTCTTATCCTCGCCTGTCTCCATCTAGCGTCTTCCATCTCACTGTCAGGCAGCTCCGAGAGGCTGGAGCTACCTACCTGCCTGCTCAGCCCCAGCCCATGAGTGGTCACCAGCTCCAGGTGCGGATGAGCTCTGGGTCTCCATTCCCCAGCTGTGGAAAGATGTATCGCTTCTCTCTGTAGTTCGTCCTGACGGATTGTTTAAGAGCTACATAGTCCACAATTAATCACAACAAGTAATGAGATGCATGACTACTGTTTGCAAGCCTCTAAAATAGAAAGGTTGCAGATGTCATCTGTTCTGCATCTAGAATTTGGAATAATTAATCCCAAAACACAGTGTGACAAGCAGCAAAGAGAGGCGCCCATCCTACATCAGACTGGCTGTACGAAAAAAAACCCCATACAAAACCAGGGTGCAACAGCACTTATTGCCAAAACCCTGGGCAGGGCTATAAAACTGTTTCCAGGCCAGGAGAGGACATGGCAGAAACGATTTTACAAAGGAGCGATGCAGTGTTGGCAGAACTGAAGCACAGCAGAAACAGCTAGTGTTCCGCTGGGCTGCCGCTCGGGGTACCAGGCTTAAATCATGCACAGAGCTCTCAGAACTGGGAAGCTGCTTGCAAATGGCTTTTATTTGAAAAATACAAAAGGACAGAAGGGTGACAGTTCAGCGGATAGAAGGGTGGCAGCACCCAGCAGAGCCTCACTGCTTATAGCGAGGGCAGCAAACAAGGGACACCAGAAACACCCTCCTGTGCAGGTGAGAACGAAAATGGTGCAGGGCCTTGCAGAGCAGAGAAAATGAAAGCCACAAGTGCTGCAGGCAGTGTTGCCAGGTGACGAGCGAGTGCCTAAGGAGAGGACAGGCAGGGCGTTCTGTCTGCTGGAATCAGAGTCCAAGCAGGGTGTTTCGTCGCTCTGTACCTGCCGGCCTGGGAGGTGTGGGGCCTGCGGGTGCTTGCCGGGAGCTCAGGGGCGTCATGGAGCTGCCACAGCCCGGCCACGCACAGGACCCACTCGGAATATCCCACAGCAGCTCCCTGTGTGGGGAATGGCCTTGCATGGCCAAGAAAGGCAAAAAAAGCGCCCGCTGGACTCCGCTGGCAGGAAAACCCCAACCAATGGTGACACTGTGACCCAGTTGTCACACCCAGCCTCACCTGACGGCTCTGCGCCACCCCAAAACTGCGGCGCAACGGCACTTCTCAATGCCAAAACCCCAGGCAAGGTAGTAACGATGAGCCTGTTTCTCTGAGCAGGATTACGGTCTTCCCTTCTCTGCACACAAGGAACACTGAGGCACAAAGCAAGAGACAAAGAATCAGAGAATCATTTAGGCTGGAAAAGACCTTTAAGATCATTGAGTCCAACCGTCATCCATGCCCACTAAACCATGTCCTGAAGTGCCTTGTCTATGCGTTTTTTTAATACCTCCAGGGATGGTGACTCAACCACTTCCCTGGGCAGCCTGTTCCAATGCCTGACAACCCTTTCCATAAGTAAATTTTTCCTTTTATCCAATCTAAACCTTCTCTGCCACAACTTGAGGCCATTTCCTCTCATCCTATCTCCAGCCACCCGACAGAAGAGACCAGCACCCACCTCACTACAACC
>JAVJGG010000002.1:388045-398286 GCA_035590195.1 Aviceda cuculoides
CCTTTGGCTCCTCTCCCCCTTTTCTTTCCCGAATTCAAATCCCCATCGGGGCGCCGTTTCGCCGTGGGGGGAGACCTTCCCCCCCGGGCGGGTGTCTGGGCTCCCCGGGGCTGTGGTGCGGGGCGGGGGGGGGGCACCTCGGCAGCGAGTGTCTGAGCACCCTTTTGCTAATAAGAAGGTTTTAATGCCGGGGAGGGTTTGTGCTCTCCCTTCCCGCAGTCCCCACGCATCTCTAAGGAAAGGTGATTTCTGCTGGCAGGTCGGTTACTAGCAGGCATGAACTCGCTTGATTTGTGCCTTGTTTTCCTCAGCTGACCAAATTATCTTTCTGTGTCTGTGGTTTAGGGTCACAAAAGTGTTATTTCCCGAGCCTCTGTTGTACCATGTAGATAAGCACCCAGAGGATGTGTGTAAAACAGCCTTGTTTTTTGGCTGCTGCATGTACGGTCAATACTTGAGCTATGCTGCGTTCATCAGATGGTTATTTACAAGTTGCACCTCAAATCGGGTTCCTTAATATGTGACTTGCAGTGGCTGGCAGCATAATATCTTATTATTATGGGCTAAGTGTTTTGTAAAGGGGCAAAAAATAAAACAAACACAGAAATTTCATTTCTGTAATGTCAGGGGAGCTGCATGGATCATTGTGTCTGGTCCAAATGTTCAGCACAAACGAAACCCCCAAAACCAAGAAAATGTGCATCTTTTAGACCCCAGGGTGCTGGTGGTTGTCGTGGACAGAAAGCAGTGCTGGCCTGGGGCTTCAGGTGCGAGCTCTATTGAAGAGCAGCAGTGGTGGGGTTCAAAAGTTGCCAAGTTGTCCTTTGCGCTTCCCAGGGACAGGGCACGGGGTTGAGATCGCTGGAAGCTTAGTGAGTTAAAATTATACCCGCTGGCTGAAAATGTACACTTGCTTCCAGCTCCCGTTTCAGGCAGGACTCTGTCAAGAAGCTTCTGCTTGGGAGTTTCTTCAGGGCAAGGCCCTTGGTGATCTAAATGCATCTTGATCTAAACCAAGCTGCTGAAAAGAAGCTTCTCAAAGGAGAAGAGAGACTAGAAGGGAGCACAGTCCTAGTATTTAAGCTATAAACAGGCCTCAGAGAGCAGAGTTGCAGTGGGCTGCTCACACACAGATGCACGAAGGGATTGGACTTTGTCGGGTGCTTGCATAAACTTCTTCACGGGGTGCTAATGTGCATCTGGAGGAAGCAAAACCTCTTTTAATCTGTGCCCCCCCCCGCTTGTTCCCCAGCATTGCCTGATGGTGCTGCCCTGCCTGTGCTGCTCTCGGGACCCTAGCTGGCTTCCACTGAGAAGTTTTGGGGAGCGTAGCAGTGGTGTGCAGGTCTGGGCTAGGCAAAGCCCCAGTGCCCCAGGCAGGGCTCAGCAGCTGAAGGGGTCTTGTGTTTTGACTTCTCCATGTGCCAGAGGAAGCAAAACTGGGAAGTGTCTTGAACTGCTTTGCATGAAAACTACAGCCTCTTTTTTTTTTTTTTCTTTTTTCCCCCCACAACTACACTTCATTATCCAGCTTCTTGATGCCTTGGCCGCAAGTTGGAGAGAGCTATCAATAGTACATTGTTGACTGGGGGGTGAGGGAGGAGGGAAGGGAAAAACAAAGCTGCCAACAGCTTTCTGGGGGTGGGGAACAGCACAGCAAAGTGCTTTGTCATGCCTCTCCAACATCCACTACTACTGAATACACACTGGTCCATTGATAGCCCCAGTCATGCCGTGAGGAGGGACTGTATTAACACAAAACACCACTGAGCATGTGTGCAGAGGGGTTTGCCCTGAGACTTCTTCGCTGCAACTGCTCAATATCTTTTCCTAGTGTATTTAAACAGCCTTTTCTCCAAGACGTGTCAGCCGTAGGCCGTGGCACATGGGAATGCTGCTGAAGAGCCTTGTCTAGTGAACCTGGAGAAGGAAATATGTGGAGGAAGAATATATGTGTTTCCTGTAGAAAGATTATTTTGGTATGAGGTGGCAAGCCAAGATCTTAGCAAATTCTGCCTGTGTCATAACTGCGTTTGCGAGCTATTTTTTGGCATTCAGAAATGCCAAATTTCAGTAGTTCGTTTGCAGTCTGGTATCCGTTCTAGCATACTGTATAAGCGGTTCAGGTGATTCTGATAGTGCAGCTCAGTACTTGTTCTTTGGATACTTAAACCTGTCTCCCTCATGGAGAGGGATTAGAGTGGAAAAACACTGTCTCTGGAACAGCTCAAGTGATGAGTTTTAGGGCAGACAGTAAGTTGTCAATACATCTGCAGAGTCTGTCCATTATAGGCTTGTTCCTTGCTCCATGTGCTTATTGAAAACCTTCACACCCCCCTTTATTTTGGTGGTGTTTACATAGTTTTGCACTTGTGGGTTTCATAATGAGAACACTGGGGAGTGACAGGTTTCTCTGCGTTGCCTTTGCAGGCTTTGTTAGAGGAATACTGCTTCTGTGCTGTGTCTCAGCAGAGAGCTTTTGTGGTACTGATAAAGGAGGCAATGCTCCAGAAGTAAAATAATTTGCTTTCATGAACTTCCTAGAAGCTGGAGCAGATATTAAAGCCTGTGTTCAAAGTGATCCTGAAAGACTGTGTGTAGGACATCCAAACAAACTCAGAAACTGCAAAGAAAACTTATTTTCTTGCTCTTAAAAGTAGATCCGTGGGGTGAACTTGTAATTTTTAGGGCTGGGGTGAATGATGCTTGTATGGTATTTCATTTGCATGTGAAAATGTCAGCTTGGACGTTGTAGAGTGTGTTGAAAATATCTGAAGAACCAACCCTTTCACTCCTCTTTTTTAAAATGTGAAACTTAAACCTCCTCCTTCTGGGTCCTGTTGATCTATTTGTAGATATTTGTCTATAGAAAATGTGTGCTCATCTGGTCATGCGTTTCCAGCCATCTGCTATTGGCAGTCTTCCAGGCATCCCTTATTAGCATGAGGTTGCTCAGCACTCTCTCCGGGTTCTTGGCTGCAAAGCCCCTCCTCCATTTCTAACAAAACACTGCTGGTTTCTGATACGACTTGGGCAGCGAGCATTTTTAATGTACATGTCTGGGTGCTAAAGCCCTGATCTGCTGCCTCAGAGGTGCTGTGGAGGAGCAGGGATATGAGCGGTTTGGGGTTATGAGGAGCTGTAGCATCCGAAATGTGATCCCTGCTAATGTAACCTGGTGTTCTCTCTCTTTTTCTTGCAGTAGTATTTTACCTTTGAGTAACTGTCCCCAGCTGCAGTGCTGCAGGCACATTGTTCCAGGGCCTCTGTGGTGCTCCTGATGCCCCTCACCCACTGTCGAAGATCCCCGGTGGGCGAGGGGGTAGCAGGGATCCTTCTCTTTCAGCTCTGATATATAAGGTGAGAAAGATCTGATGTCTAAATAATGACCTGTACCCATGTTGCAACTGTGTTTGGTCCCTTTCGCAGTCTGATGGGGATAAACGCAAATAACTCCAAGGTAGTAAGTGGAAGAAGAGTTAATTTTTCAGCAACCCTCTTGGCAGGTTGCTGAGCTGCATGCGGTGCTCTCCCTCTCACGCTTAAATATCACCTGTTTATTAAGAAACAAGAGACCTTTTCTCAAAGGTGTGCAGCAAATAATTCTCTAGCCCTGTTCCCAGAAGCCTGTTCCAGCTATTGTATGCAGAGCCAGCATTATCAAAGCATGAAACAACTTCTTAAATGTCTCTCAAAAAGAGGAAGCGGGAAGCAGAAAGGTGAAATGCAGGGAGAGAATGGTTTATAAGCTCCTTCCTGTGCGCTAGTCCGGAAGGTAAAGCTGTCGGGGCCTGAGAGCTGCCTGAACTGACGTACGGAGTAACTCCTGACTTCACGTAAGGGAGAGGCGACTGTCCACCTCACAGACTGGAACGTTTCTAGAACACATGCATAGGATGAGGCAAGATCAGGAAGGCTTTATATCTGCAGACTTGCTTAGGAGCACGTGGATCTGTGTAGCTCTCATTTTTTGGCCCTCTTCTTTCTACAGGACCTTTCCTTTCGAATGAGGAGACCTGGCTGTTCCATGCTGTAGAATAATTGGCACTTGTGCAACTTTGTGTTGTGTTATGGTGGCACACATCTGTCTGCCTTCTGGGACAGGGGCTGCTTTTCCACATGCCAGGGAGTAAAGTGCTATCAGATGAGGTAGCCTAAATTTATGCTCAGCTTGCAAATTTGGCTGTTCAGACAGGAGTGTTGTCATAGGTGTTAGACTTGATTTTTAATTACCCTGTGGGAGGCACACAGACTTTATATGATGAAAAGATACAGGCCTTTTTGGGTCACAGCTACCAAAGTCTCCTCTTGAAATTCAGGAGACAATCGCAGACCTCACAGCTGCTTTCAGAGGAGTTTAATGCAGCCTTGGTGAATTTTTAGCACACGCCTCACACACTTACCTTGTGAATAAATGTCAGGCTCTGTAGCCTCTTAATAATAATGTAACATCAGCTTAATGCTGTCGAGTTGAATTGTCACAGATGTTAGAAGGGTATGAAATCCAGAGAAGCAGCAGAGCACAATGAGCTTCCTGTTAGATAAAGAAGATACATAAATAGCTTCAAGAGGGCTCAGGACAACTAATGAATTCCCTCTGGGTGGGAGGGGATGAGAAATAGGGGACCCTGCAACTTAAACTCCTGCAGGCCAGCTTTGCCAGGCCTTGCGTACACACCAGGCAGGGTCCAAAGGCAGAAAATGGGCTCAACGTCGAGGAGATGCTGGTGGAAAGAATCACTTTGGAGACTTTCAAGTGTCTGATTTCCGTATGGTCTCGAATTCGCACAGAAGCTTTTGGCAGTGGTGTGTAGGCAGGGGCTGCTGCCTGGGGGGGTGTCATCTGGATAGCTGCATCCCAGAAGTGTGGATGTAATTCTTTCTGGGTTTATTGCTGACAAAACCTAGCAGAATCTGTCAGAAAATCAGCCCCTTCTGTAACAGCTCAGACCAGAGCAGGCTGTGTTGCCCAGTGGTTTAAAGTCAAACCTTAGATGGGGCTTACTGGGACTCTCTCTGCCTCTCTCAGTTGCCCACCCAATCTAGCAGTGCCGTAGTTACAGCAGGTTGAGTTTTTCAGCCAGCAAGCTGGACCTGGAAAGGCATCTGGGCCCAAAAGCTTAAGTCCTTTTTCCAGCTGTATCAGCTGTTCTAGTTCAAGGGTTGACCTTTCTCAAAGAGCCTGCCTCCTTCAGAGCACGCAGCACAGTGCTCATATACAACAGTGCTATAAATTAAGCAGCTGGGGCTTTCCTATAGTTGTTGGTATTTTTGTGTTAAGAGACTTAATATTTGGCCCTCCGTCAAGGGCGCTTTACTTGAGCTGGGAACGCCATAGCGCTCAGCGTCGGTGCTGCACAGCCAGGATGGCCTTTGTGCGAACAGACGTGCTTTGGCTAGCAAACTTGGCAGGAGGCTGCAGGTGTAGCACATGCCAACAGTAGGCTGCTTACACGAGTTTCTCCAGTCACTTGGCTATGGGAGATCATAACATCCTTTCTTCCTACGCTGCCAACACGTAGGGGCCTCCCCCCGTCCTTCTCGGGACATCTGAGGAGCATAGCTGGGTTGGAAAATCTTGTGCCTGTTGAATTGTAAGCAAGGGGAAGCTGGTCCTTGTGTCTTTCCTCCACTGAAATGGAGCTGAGGGCTGGAGAGCTGGTGGTTTAGGCAGCTGTGTATAAAAGATAGTTGGGGGGGGGGTGTGTGTTTGCCCATGATAGTGTGGTGGTGGGATTTTGCAGAGGTGAACTAAAACCGAACATTTGTAGCGTAAACAGGATTTTGCTTTGAGCAGCTTCCAAAGAATTCTGGGCTGCCGCTTCACAGGAACAGCTTCTCTCCCCGGCATCTCGCTGTCTCTATTTTGATGCCTAGAAATAAAATATCAGCTGCCCAAGACAGGCTGCGTAAACGTAATTCCTACTGAACCAGGGGAACTGGTTCTGTTAATCCCTGCGGTTGTGCTGCCTTTGGTTCACGGGCTGTTGCATTAGGGGGTCTTAAGTGGAAAAAACCTCACTAGGTTTGGAGTGCCGGGCATAACTTCTGGTGACAGAAGGGCTAAGCCAGAAGGCTTGGAAAGCTTCTCCCTTCCTATTGCAGGCTCCTGCCAGTCTTCCCGCACAAATGCATGCGTGCGCCTCCCCCTCCAATGTGTCAATCCCAGCCTGCTTTTCTCAACTTCCTCGCCCTGTTTTTGTTTTCATGAAGTATAAGAGAAGCATCTGTGAGCTTTTCTTGAGAGAAGGATCTTTTCTGAAACAGAGATGCTTTCTGCATGGTAACAACAACTGTAAAAGGCTCCTGTAAAGTCACTGGTAAAGGATGTGCATATAATCCTCTTGGGTTTTGTGTTTTTTAAATACACCTCTGTAGTGTGGAGCTCTCTCTGGGCTCAGATCTGACTCTTGCCGCTGGGTCTGCGGTGGCTTTATCAGCAGCAGCCTGATTTAACTTTTGAGCAGCTGTCAGTAGGTTTCCTGGTGCAGTTGGCTTAAAACTAGTAAAACCTGACAGCAGGCGCAGCCACAAAAACTTCTTTCAAACTCGATGAATAAACTTATTTCCTACAGGATATTTATTCTGATGAAGTGTAAACTTGTTTTTCAGCTAAGCTTTGTGGGCTTTAAACAAACGGCAGCTTCCTCTACGCTGGTTACTGAAGCCAGGCAGTTCTTCATTTGCATGCAGCGTTACTTTGTCGCCAGCATTAACATACTCGATGGCTGCTTCTTTGTCAATAGTCAAACCCAAGAGGGATCTATTTTAATACACGTGGTAACAGGAATTAAAGCACTGGGACACAAGCTTGAGGACCCTGGAAAAGTTATCACTGATGTTTTTGCTGAACCACTCACTGGTCTTTCAGCAATGCTTACACCTTCATAGCTTAAAACACCAACAAGAAAACATCTGCTTGACAAGCAGCGATACTGAGGAGTCTTCCACCCTCGTTACTGGGCACTGTTGGCTGCTGCTGTGTTCGTGCTGCCCATCTTTTAAGTGCTTCTTCACTGCAGATCCAAACTGGACTGAGTTTTCTTTTCTGTACTGGCTCCCTATGTGTGCTATGGTCAGAGATGAGTATATGTCACTACAAAGCATTTATTAAAGCTTGTCTGGTGAGATGCTGTCTTTCTGCAGCAATGTCACTTGTTTCATTGTCAGTCCAGCTGATAGTCAGCAGATCAGAGCTTGTAATCTGCTGCTGAATTAATCACCCTGTTAAAATAAAGTGCCTGGATACAGGTCGTTCACCTAATGACCTGATGGAGTAAACGACCTCCCACCCCACCTGTTGATGCTATTGAGGAGAGAGGAACGCATGGCTTCCCCAGACACTCCTGTGACTCGGAACTGAGCAGACATGACTTCTAATATGTGGTTTACTTTTGCCCTTCGAAACTGTGCAGGTGACTTTGTAAATGTGAGGGAATCAGGATGCATGAGCCTGTAACCAAGCAGATGGGAACAGTTCAGCTTCCACTGCAGTTGACAACGTTAACTCGGGAACCTAATGAATTTCTTCGTCATTTCTTTGGGGCTCTTTGCAGTGAAATGTGGAAATCATTACTGGGCAAGCCAGCTGCCTGCAGAAATTGTCAGGAGAAGGAATGGAATTTTAACCACAAAATTGTTTTCTAGGAACTGCTGAGCTGAATCTGAGGTGGCCTGCGTGCTTGATGTTCTAGTTAGAGCACTATTGGAGAGGGATGTCTACATTTGTGGTCTCTCAGTCCTCAAATCTGTGTAGCTTCTGTCTGTTTTGGGATTCTCTCTATGCTATGCACTCTCCTCCCTTATACCAGGAGGCAAACCATTGCCATACCAGTTGGTTGTAAAATCTGGGAAAGCAATTTGTGGTCATCCCTTAAACAAAAAGACCGTGTTGGGGATTGGGGAGACAATGAAATCGGTCAGACCGCGGCAGCAGATGCTTTTCTAGCTTGTCGGTTCAAGTTGTGTTCTTTGAAGGGTAGTTCATGAACCACCCTTCAAAGATGTGGCTGGGACCTGCAGTGAATGAATGGACTCTCACTACCCAGAAATTTTGTATAATGTAAATATGCAAAACTACATTCGTTTGAACAGGAAAACATGACTAGAAAATCACTCTGAGGTCAGAGTACTCATTGTGGTGCATCCCTGAACCAGTGAAAGGGGAAGGGAAAAGTATAATGTTCTTAGTAAAACTGTAATACCAGTTATTTCACATTTGCTCTCTCTATTTATACTCCCTTGGCTGTTTAGTATGTAGGACTTTACTTTTTTGTTCTTTATTTTTGTATTAGGTTAAAATAAAAGCAAGGTGTTACAGGTAGTTCAGAACAATAGCTCCTAACCACTCGAACACTTGCTTAGAGTGCTGAGACTCAGACATGAGCTTGCAGCTGACTGTGCATCCCTTCACGAGCTATGGTGAGTCTCACAGTGAATTTTAGTGATAGGCTGAAACTCTGGACACACACCAGTCTGTAAGGGCTGGTCCTTTGTCAGGAGGGTGCTGTCATTGAAAACACAGTCCTTCTGCATGCTCGTTTAAGCATGATCTCTTACATTTTTGGTCTACAATCTCATGGATAGTTTTCTAATCCTGAAGTGTATTTCCTGAGCTCTCCTTCCTCCCCTGCGCAGGACGAGAAGATCACTGTTAACCAAGATGTCCCAGTGCATGAAGGGAAGCCTCATATTGTCCACTTCCAGTACAAGGTCACAGAGGTGAAGACCTCCTCCTGGGATGCAGTGCTCTCTAATCAGAGCCTCTTTGTGGAAATCCCTGACGGATTATTAGCTGATGGAAGCAAAGAAGGGTAAGTTCAGGGTCCCAGAGCTGCATCCGTGGCTCTGCAGGGAGCAGGACTTTGCTTACATGGGTCATGCTGTGTGTGTGGGGAGAAAGGGCTGTACGTATGGCAGCTCTGTTCCTGGTTTGTGTATCTGAAGTATGTCCTTACTCACTTGTCTCAAGAGAACTGTCCTCCTGTTAGTCCTCCATAGATATATTTTTTTCCCCTGGTGATCATTTCGGATAGGTTGCTGGTTTTTTGAGTCCCTGTGTTAATGAAAAATAAGCAGTAAATAAGCAGAGTGATTCTTTGCATGCTTTGGTATGGAAAATCTACAGGCCTTTCTCTGGTTTGGTTTTTGGTTTTTTTTTCCCTGCTGGCCACTTGGCAAGCTTATTTTGGCAAGCGTTTTCCTCTCTTTCAGGGGAGAAAAAACTCCATTATATTGATGCGCTCCTTCTCATCAGTAGGTGGATCTGCTCTTGGAGTGCTGCCACGCAGGCGTTGGGCTCTGCCAGAATCTCTGATTTTTCTCTGTTGGCAGAATACGGTAGTGTTTTGTCCAGACAGCTCTGCTCTGGGAAGTTTGTGTAAACGCAGCTTCCAGAGCAGTTACTTCCTGCCAAGTGCTTTGCCAGAGATCTCCGCTGGCGGGGAGCACTGTAGTGTAGATGTGGCTTTACTGGATTCCTCTGCAGAGCTCTCTGAAGTCCTCCTAAATCTCCAAGTAGGCTTCATCCGTAAATGACACTAGCTAATTAAGAAAAAAAAAAACTCATTGGGCACCTTCAGTAAGTGCCAGTGTTCTTGCTGTCTCACACTTGTCTCATTTGACTCTGAGTCCAGGTAAACGTTAGTGTAATTTCTCCAGTCGGCCTGTAAATCTTTTAGCTGTCCAAGTGCTTGCTCTCCTGGGAGCAGCTGCTTCTGGGAGGGTATTTATATGCCTGTGTCACCGTGACTTAAAGTGCAATTTTGTCAGATTATTTTTAGCTAGGTAAAACAGCCTAGTAGAGGCTATAATTAAAATAGTTCATTACCATATTAACAAAACCCTTGCAAATTTAATCTCCCTCGCTGCAATCCAGTCTCGCTGACTGCTGTTTAATTAGATGTCGATCGAAGCCCTGTTTGTCACTACTCTAGCAGCCTGCATCGTAAATGGTTCAAGGCCAGCAGTGACAACGATGGCTCTGTCATGCTGATCCCCAGGGCGCAGAGAGGGGTTAATGCAGTGCTGCTTCCATCAAGAAGTGCTTCCATCAAGAGGTGGCAGAAATAATTTAGCTGGAAAGGCAGGAAGCGTAGATTCAGGGTGCATCAGCTGTGTCATCCAGCTGATGTGTTCAGGAAACAGCTTTGGCTCTGCACATGCTCCTTCAGTGATGTTTTTCTCTTCTCTTCTGCCTGGTATGAGCTGGGGGGGGGGGGGGGGGGGGGGGGGGGGGGGGG
>JAVJGG010000002.1:405379-425096 GCA_035590195.1 Aviceda cuculoides
TGATGTCCCATGGTATGGAATACCCCTTTGGCCAGTTTGGGTCAGCTGTCCTGGCTGTGTCCCCTCCCAACTTCTTGCACCCCTCCAGCCTTCTTGCTGGCATGAGAAGCTGAAAAATCCTTGATTTAGTCTAAACACTACTTAGCAGCAACTGAAAATACCAGTGTGTCATCAACATTCTTCTCATACTGAATCCAAAACATAACACTATACCGGCTACTAGAAAGAAAATTAACTATCCCAGCCGAAACCAGGACAGTGACCAAACACTGAAACAAATCCCAACCATAGTATTTGTTAGTACCAACATGGAACGTAGACTCTGATACTGAACATTTATGTGCATTGTACTATGGATCCTTAAACCTTACCCTGCCTTATCACTTCTTGCTCCCCTCTATATAAGACATGAAGCAAAGGTGATAAATTTTAAAGTAACTACTGTACTGTATTGCTATGCTTTTCATACAGACATTGTGCAGAGTCAGAAGGTAACCCAAGCACACGACTGCACAAAATCGTGCAGCACTGGGAGCAAAGGGGAAAAAAAGAGAAAGAAAAAAAAAAAAGAAAAAAAAAAAGACCAGTTAGGAACCACCTCCATTCTGTAGAAAGCAGCTTGTGAGTCTGTCATCTCTGTGGGCAACAGGCCTCCTGAACTATTTGCAGTGTTCTGCTTCCTTATTTCGCTTGGCACACAGTCAGGGTTGTTTTTCAGCAGGGCTGCTCAAACCAACAGTATCTGGTAAGCCTTGGCCACTCACCCTAAAACTACTTAGCATGGTGCTGGTATTGTCTGAAATAAACACTTGTTACAATAAGCCAAAGTTTTGTGTTGTTAAATCTTTCCATTCACAGATTAGAAAATGCCATGCAAACTGAACTGATTATTTATGCATGTTCTTCACCAGACCCTGGACAGCCAAGCACTGCGCTACCCCGCTGAACTCCCAGCTGAGCAGACACTCACTCCTCTGGCTGAAAATCCTTTT
This sequence comes from Aviceda cuculoides, assembly GCA_035590195.1. NCBI lineage: Eukaryota > Metazoa > Chordata > Aves > Accipitriformes > Accipitridae > Aviceda > Aviceda cuculoides. Next base: position 406,372 of record JAVJGG010000002.1, read on the forward strand.
ATGGCCTGATCGCTCTTCAGGCATCCGGAAGCACGTGGCACTCTAGTAGCTACAGAGCTGAAGAAAATGGAGACTGGATTTGCGCAAGCTTGGATGTGCTGACAAGAGCCTGGAGCCCTTGAAGCCAATAATTAAAACAACATGGTCTCCTTTAATGAAGATACCGGGTTTGGTTTTTTTCTAGCATCCAAAACAGATGCACTAGTACACTTGATAAGAGAAAGGGTAGGAAGCTGCTTGTAGGATAATCGACACATGCTAAAAGCAAACTACCTGAAGGAAAATAGTAACAAGCAGCTCCCCCCCCCGCCTCCCCCAAAATCCATTTATCTGCAAAGAAAGTTATTCAAAATAAATTGCTTTATCAAATACCAGATAGTAAATAACTGCAGAAGAAACAAGACAAGAATTTGAAAAAACTAAACCAAGGATGTTCCAGAAGGTACTGCCTAAGTTAATATTAAAAACGTGATGTTTTATTTGACAGAGCAAGCAATAAAAGGATATTTAGCTTAGATGTGAAATATGTTGCTTTAAAGTCGGAAGTAATTAGAGCTGCTGCCACATAAGTGCTTTCAGAAGTGGAAGAACGTAACAAAGTACTTGGTAATTGGGAATTTCCATGCATCTCCTATCCAAAAAGGAAGCAAAACCGCAAAGGGAAGGATTCAAAGCTTCAGTCAATCACTCACTAAGTTTGGGAAAAGTTAAAACGTGGAGACTTATAGAAGTAATCTGTTCACACCGCTCCTATCAGAAACTCCCTTACAAAGAACATCAGGTTAAATGGCCTATTCTTACTCAGAGCTAATCCAGCACAGTTCAGGTAGACAAGAGGAGTGGTAGATCGTTAACACCGTTTCTGTGAGAGTTATTTCCTAAAATAGACTGAAATTATCTTGCCAGGCTAAAACAGCCTTGATAAGAATTGTTCCCTAATATTAAAGTTTTTCAATTTTGCAAGTTAAAAGCAATTCTTATTTACAACCACCACCTTACCTTGACTTGTGCGTGTGCCCACCGCACCACCAATTTCTTGGAAAGGGCCAGCTTCCCATTGAGACATTGGATCGCCTTTTCTGCTTCCTGCACAGGAAGACAGTTCAATAAACAAAGCAGGTCTTTAGTCAAAACTGACTCAGATGTAAAGAGCCTTTTTTCTTTGTTAATCGGTCTTCTGTAAGTACAGCTAACTGACAGCAAAGAAAGTTTATCCCATTGTATCCCAATCGAGGAATACCTTTGGAAGACTTCAGCATCTGAGTAACCAGACTTTTATCAGCCTTACTGGTTTATTCTTTCACTTGTTTTGGGGGAGGAAATGGGGAAAACGATCAGGAGCTTTGAAAATACCAAACATAGAGGCCACTGGAACAGCATTTTGAGGGAGGCTTGTGCTACAGGAGTTTCTCTAGAAAATACCGTGACTCATTACAGTGATTACATGTGTCTCATTAACACCTATCTATGCGTATTCCAGATCCTTCTCATGTGCACTGGGGACATTATCCACTTGGTCCTGTTCTAGGCTCAGCAGTGGAATCTCAGTGTTGGGACACTCCCATAAAACTTGATTCACAGCAGTTGAAGACTTGTGTTGCAATGCTGTTCCACCTTGCTATGAATAATTTTCTAGAGCTAACGCACTGTGCCAGGGCTCTTCTGATATCCTTACCAGCAATTGCGCAGCAAAAAGATGGGGTCATACGACCACAAGCAATCTCTATACACACTGTTCTTCCTAACTTTTGAATGATTCTAGCAGAATTATGACAAAGTAACTACGACTCTGATATTGCAGGCGAGCACGACTTGAACCCCAAATGGACGGCCAGGGGCAGTTCACTCCAGGATGCTGCAGATGTGTCATGTTGTACATCTGGCAGCATCACACAAGTTGGTGTTTGTGCATTCATGAAGCCAAAAGAAAAACTAGGAGGACTTCAGAGCAGTTCTGGATTTCAGATGGTCTGGCAGGCTGATCCAAGACTCTGCGTGGATCACAGCATCTCCACGGTACAACTCCACGAGCTCACTACAAAAGTGGACCAAAGAACTGGCCCCTTCTGATTAGCATTAGAAAGCAGGATTCAGGAAAAGACAGCAGAGGAGAAAGGAAATCTCTATTGCTACTTCCAGGAGCAGTCACAAAGTGGCTGTCACAGAGTGGAGCTGTTGTGAGTCTGTGGGTTTGTGTGGACAAGGTATTTAATTTATCCCTTCCTGTTCTAGCTTTACATTAACAAAAAACAAACAAACAAAGATGGGGAAAGAGGCCAGTCATTTAAATCAGAATTTTAGATAAAAGCAACATACCTGTTTGGTTTCAAAGTTTACAAAACAGTAACCCCTCGGCTGCCCCTCCAGAGCACCAGACTTGTGAAAGAGAAAGTCAAATTGCTTTACTTTGCCAAACTTCTGAAGGAGTTTGAGAAGGTGGTATCTGAAGGGGAGAGAAGACATTTATGACACCTTCCACCACTTTGAAAGTGAGGAGATAGAGAGGAACCCCCCGACACACACACACATTTCACACTCGGTAACATAAGCAGTTCAGTTGTGTGATTCATGTATTCCCAAATACCCGCAGAGGTGGGCGCCCTGTACATCAACTCTTCAGCATCCATAGCTCTGAGCTGCATTATCAGCAATTGCTCTAAAATCCCGAGGCACAAAGCTTCCCTCCCAGCGGTGCTAGCTGAAGGGCATGCAGAAGATCTATTAATAGCTGACTTTTGGACAATTATGCAATGGCTCCCTACGGGTCTGGGAGGGCTTTACCTCCTGCCTCTCTAAATCACACCTACTTTCAAGCATAAACATCACATATCCCCCTCCCTAGCCCTGATGTGACTGCCTGAAGCTCCATGCCATGCATTCCTCTCCTCACACAAGCACTCCTAGCCCACAGCACCCTGCATCCCTCAGGATCCCCACTACTCTTGCTGGCTTCCCTCTCCCTGTACAAGCACTGCTAGTCCCACCCCTTCGCTGTGCCAAGCAGTATCCGTGCACTGACAAGGACATGGCCAGATCATACAGAAACACAGCCCCTCTCTCACTTGCCTGGTAGAGGTGGGGAAGCAGGAAGACAGAAGAATAAGCAGAACAAACTGCAACCAGGAATTGACAGTAGACCAGGCAAAAAAAGGCACCAGACAGACCTCAGTATCATCCAGGCCAAATCTGCCAGTGCTTCTGGCTCAGACAGCCTTTCAGCGACATGCACATGAAAGTCAGACACTTATTTAGCCAATTATCTTCCTGCCATCCAGTGGGGAGTGTGCTGTTTCCAATAAAACTGGGGAAAGCCGGGTAAATCTGTCTGCTTAGTATCCAGTGCACTGAGCAACTTAAAATAAGGAGCACATTTGTTGTACAGGCCACATCTAATCCTGAAAGTTCTTTGCAGATTTTTTTTGGTTCCCTGGCATCAAAGTGTTTAACAACACTAGCTGACCTAGAAGGAAAATGACACCTATTACTCTTTCACTGCCTGGCCCCATCCCTAGCGTTTAAGAATTGTCTAAGAATTTAATAAGGGCATCTTAGTGAGGACTCCTCTTCTCCTGATCAGCCGTACAGCATTCATTAGCAAGCCACATAGTCTATGCCCAATTTTCAGCTTGCAAGATAACACTCTGTGCTCTGAAAGCCTACCAGCATAACTCAAAGTGCAGATGGAGCACCAGGCACTGGATGAAACCTTGCATGTCCAGACATGAATGGTCAGTAGTGGCCCAAGACAGTCAAATGCAGCAGGCAACTTTAGGGATAGCCTAAATAGGAAGGGCAGACAACATTTTTCCTAATAAAGCCTGATAGGATGTTTGAAAAGGGCCTTAGCCCTTTGTTAAGCTTCAAGAGCCAGGCAAGAAAGTTCCAGGAATGTGAGTCATCTCACAGGATGGGTCACGGTGGACATTCAGGATATGCACTTTTAAAAAGGTGAAGGTACAGCAAGTGTTCAGACGAGCAGTGCAGATGCAGAAGGGCCAAGTTATCTCCCAGGGGAATATGCGCATTGTAATTGATCATGGAAGGCTTCCCACATCCTTCAGAATAGAGATGAAGTGTGTGGTCTTCCAAGAGGCCTACAAACCCTCGGTCTCTGCTCAGATGGCAAAGGAGACAGAAAAGCAAGAGGAGGAAAAAAAAATGAGCTGGTTACACAGTCACCGAGTTTCACCACCACACCTCAAGCTACCAACAAGCAGTCACAGACATACAAGTCCCCCTCCTGTTGAACTTTCAGAGCTTCCAAAATGCGTAAATGCACCTCAGGTTTGTTTCTGTAAACATACTGTATGAAAAGCACTTCCAATTTCAGTGGTATGAAAATAAAGTCCTTATCACTAGAATGCTGCTCCTCTTTTGGCAAGTACAGAGGTAGTGGAAGGGCCACTATTATTCTCATTGCATTCTGTTTAGCAACAACAAAACCCTGCAGCTGCCTTGCAAAAAGCAATGCTTTGTGTTTGGTTTTTTTTTTTCCTGAGAACCTCTGCACTCAAATAATACTTTCTTAGAAGCAAAGTGGTAGTTGTTTCTTTAAAACAAATTTCATTAAGAGTCTAGAAGAACCTATGTCATTATTTTATTTAGAATCTTTAGAACGTAGATGACGCAAACGCTTTTTCCAACCATGCATGCAATTTTTACAACTGCAGGTCACCTACTCTCCATGGAACAGCTCAGAACTGAAGTCTTGTATAACTAGAAGTTTCAGGCTGTGATTATGATTTGTTACTGTTAGTATAGTGAGGGCATTAACAGTAAGTTGACAAGTAGTTCTCCAAGCCAAGAGGACTTCAGTATTGAAGGAAGACCCATCACGGAAAACCCGAAGCTTTAAAAAAAAAAAAAAAAAGAAAGAAAAAAAGTAAGAACATGTAAAAAGCTTTACTATGGCAGCGACTTGGGTTATCCAGAGCTTAGAAGTTATTCGCACAGATGTGGCCTCACCGTGCTGTGCAGATCACCGCAGCCAACCTCAATTTCCACTTCCTGTCATCTGATGTGAATGCGAGACAAACCAGCAGCTCCCCCATTTCCTTTTCCTCCACTCTTCCTCCTGGCACCCCGAGTGCTATTCAAACACAGGCAAGGCTTCCTCTGAACAATGCTGTCCCAAGGATACCGCAAAGGTACCGGGCCACATGCGAAACCTATTATTGCGAAGAATTTGCCCCACTGGGAGTCAGTAGGAGTCTGTAACAACAACTTACGCACACATTGTTTTCTAGGTGAGACTCATCAAGATGGGATCCTAGACAAGTGGCAGAACAGCCAAGGAAGTTGAACACCCGCTATTTCATACCCGTGGAAAATGAATGGTCATTCAAAGGCTACTGGAAACTAGAGAATAAGTATGTGTAACTGCAGAGCTGGAGATGAATTTTTTGCCTGTACAAAAAGTTGAAAAGTCTCAAAAGGCTTTACAAACAGGGATGGGCAGAGGCAGTCCTACTCCGCTTGCCACACGGCACGTGTAACTAAAGTACAAGTTTTTCCCCCACAGAACAGGAGCACTGAGAGGTGATGTGAACAAACATTTGTGCCACAGCACATCTCCTATCCTACTGTGCAGCTGGGGGACAAATGCTGCACCACGCAATGCTCACGGTGATGGTGAGGAGACTCCACAGCTTCCTTGCTCAGTGATACCAAACCCAGAACCGACCATCTGCTGCTCTCCTCGTGCACTGCCACGGCAGTCTCCACAGCAGGGATCATTCAGCATCTGAAGAGCCTGGAGACAGTGTCCTGTGTCATGAACAGCTGCAAGGTCCTATGGTGCCCACGTGCCTCCTTCCAGCTGCTAAAAATATGCTCAGTAGACTCCTAATACTATCTTCTTCCACAGGCAGACCAATCCTTTAAGGATGCTGGATAAAATAAGTCACCCAAACAAACAAACATTACTGGCAAGGAGGAATGCCCACCAAAAGACCCACCATACCCCAGTATATAGGGTATGCCAGCATTCAGGATCCTTTGAGACTCCCAGTTGAGTCACAGTTACTCAGTATGTGCAACAACCTCCTATAAGCCATCAGCTTGCAGGCTGTAATTTGTGGGCAGCCCTACATTTATAAATTCCTATTACCGCAGCTTGTGCTCAAATGTGTACGTTACCTATTAACTCCCTAGCGCTTGATTGCAGCTATAGGTTGCTCTCTAAATGGAAGTCTTGGATTAATTCAAGACTTTCTGAACTCATTTCTGCTCAAGAAAGTCACAACCAGTTATTAACTCTGCTAACAACTCAATCAACTTTACTCCGTCTTAAACAAATCTAACATAGAAATTGCAGAGGCAACCCTTTAAAAATCAGATAAAAGCAGCAAATGAAGAAACAGCTATCTAGTTTTCAGGTGTATGTTTTCAATCATGTGATTAGTAACCTCAGCAGAGATAATTCAGATGAGCAAGTATGAGCAGAGAGGTAAGCCCTTAGGATAAGAAAATAAGGGCCAAGATGAGTTACAGAAACTTACTGACCTGACACAGAACCACACTCTTTCTCTCTATGCTGAGAACGTGTTAAAAGGAACTTCCTCTTTTTTTTTTTATTCACAAGGAAACAGAGATTACAATACAGTTTGCAGAATTGAATAGCCATTTTCAAAGCAGAACCGAAAGCAAGAATTATAAAGCCTGGAATAAGCAACAAGCACTGTCACTCACCACTGGGCAAACTTTAAACATTTAGTAGCATGGAAGCACCCCTAGGTTTGATGGCGCTGGAGAACGAAGCCCCTTGCCCACAGCTGACACGCTGCTCTGGACACGGTCCCTGGCAGTGAGGGTACCAGGGCAGCCGTGCCCCACACCCAGACTGCTGAATTCATGCATCTGCAATCGGTTATTTGAAAAGAAACAGCCTGCCCATGCGAGAAGCCGGCTGAAGCCCGCAAAACTCATTTCACCTTATCTATGAAAACAGTAAATTTTGCCATATAAAGCTATTACTTGTCTGGCCTAGATTCAGAGGAACAAGCTACACTGAAAGGGTCTTTAAAAACACCACTAATGATCACCCTGGGAAGTGAAGGATCTAATGCATTTACAAACACCCACTATTCTTCCCCTCACACTAACCCAGTTTCCTGAATCTTTAAGGACCCAGCAAACAACATGCTCAAGAACTCCTATATCTAATTTTATGTGGTCAGTGAATGTGGACAAACCAGAGTAACATAGCTGTGGGATAAAAATGGTAATTAATGCAGAAGCCACCCAAAGCTGAATGGCTGAAAAGCACAATGCATTAATGATTCCATTTAGAGGCTATTAGAAAACTGCTGTTAAGATGAACCACATTTAGACTAAAAACCTAGCACCTGCACACACACAAAAAGAAGCAGGAAGAAAAAGAATTTCATGACAGACATATACAATAGTTAATCAAAAATGCTTGTTTCTTAGAAGTGTATAAACCCCAAACTGTTTTTGTTTGGGTTTTGGGTCTTTTTTTAATACAACCTACTTATTTTTCAGCACACTATCCAAATATTGGACAGCAAGTCATATTTCCTTGACAATTTAGCTGTGCAAATATTATGTTTGCTCAGAAGACAAATATCTGTAGCCTGGAGAAAACATGAAATGCATACACACACGTTTGATTTACACGTTTATCCACCATAAGCAGCCAGTCACACCATGCCCTACCTCGTTACCACTCAGTTACTCCAGTAACCCTCCTCTGTTCAACCTGACACCAGCAAAATAACAACACAAGGCTCTTGGTCACCCTGACAGTCTCAAACCTAAAATTCTAACATTTCCCTAGTTCAGAAAACGAGGATGTTTTCAAGCCCTGGGCTTCCAGCCCGAGCGGTGGCTCGGAGCACCGCTGTGTGCGGTAGTTAAGCACTTGCCTCTGAGCCCAAAGTCTGTGGGGCCAGCACGGCCCTGGAGACGCCCCACATACACAAAGCCCCCTACACACAACATCAGGCCATCAGCTGCCAAGCAGCAGCACCGACCAGACACAGGGCCGCCCACCCGGTGCTGTGGGAGCTGGGACCAGTTGGCAAATCCACCAGAGTGGGTAACCGTCACCCCTCGCTGCGGGGGTAGAGCCGAGAGCTGGCTGTGCTCCAGCAGCCTGCTCTGCCCTCCTGGGCACAGGGGGCACCCCCAGCGTGGGTCCCCCAAACTGTCACCCATCCCACACCCAGGCGAGCCCCCCCCCCAAGCACCGGGGACCGGAGGGTGGGCAGCGCTCGAACCTAACGCTGGGCCCTCGGGGGCAGCCAGGGCTGGGGAGGAACAGGGCAGGAACGGCAGCGGCTGGAGAGGGGACAGGGGACACCAGGGAGGGCGGGAGATGTGGCACTGCCCCGGGGGGGCTGCGCTGCCGCTGTGGGGGGAACAAGGGCCCCGTCCATGGGTGTAACGGGGGGGGTCGGTACCGCTGCTGGGGGCGGGGAAGCGGGCGGGAGGCGGCGTCCCTGCCTGCCCCCAGTCCCGTGGCGCTCAGCCCCATCGTGAAGCAGCAGCTCGCAGAGACACGGCGGGGTCCCAAATTCCTCGAGAAACCTCAGTGCTTCCGTTTCCTCTTCATATGCACCAGGCAGGCAAGTCACCTCCATCCCGAGTGCCAGTGCCCAGTAGAATAAATATTTCCGCAGGTACCAGCTCACCCACTCGCCAAAGGGGAGGGTGTGGGAGTGGGGGGGGGGGGAGTCAGTGTGTGTCCGATGAGGGGGGAGAAGACAGTCTGCCTCGGATCACGGCAGGAACGTCAAGCAGAACAATTAACACCATTCAACTGATGTCTAAAGGAGTCTCCAGCGCTTCCCCATGTGAGCCAGTCACATGTCTCGTACAGCCCAGGCGTCCTGGTGCATCACGTCCTGCCACGACCCAAGGTCAAGTCAGCTCCCGCTGCTAACAAACAGCCCCACGAGCCCCGGGGCGACGGGCGAACCCCAAACCCTCCGCCCTCAAGGGCACCCTCTGTGTACCCATCCCGGCCACCTCCGCCCCAGCCCGGTTGCCCACGGGCAGAGCGGGGTGGCCGGTGCCGGTGCCCGCAGGAGGAAAGCCTTACCGTTCTCACCTCCGGGGAGGTGGGTATAGGGAGGGAGCGGAGCCTTGCTGGCTGGCAACGATGGCTGTGGAGGAGAGACCTGCGGAGGAGAAGCGGCGTCAGGAGCCAGCAGCCCAGGATGGGCATCCAGCTGTGCCGGGGGAGCTGGAAAGCGCCAGATTCGGTCCGAGCAAAGCTCAGCACAAGGGCTCACGCTGCCCCGAAGTGGCTACGGCTCCTTCCCAGCTCCCCTGAGCCGTGCCCGTGGCCCCGGCTGAGCGCCAGCGTGGGGTTCGGCTCTTACCTGTTGCATAGGGCAGGTTGTACTGCGCCGGCAGCAGCGAGTACCCGAGGTGGTGGTGGTGGTGGTGCGTCGAGAGCAGGCGCTGAGATGGCGAGGTGCGGGGCCGGTCAGTGCTCCTCTCTCCCCCGCCAGCTCCCCCGACGCTGCTACAGCTCCCGCCGCCTCCCACCACTCCGCAGCCGCTGCGGTCCCGCTCCTGAGACGTCTTCTCACTTATCTGGAGAGGAGAAAGCAGACGCACGCTGAGGGACACTACCAGCTACCCCGCTGCGCAGGGCAGCATCGGACCCACGCCAGGCGCTCGAGGCTGCCCCATCGGGATGATATTCCCCCTGCCTTTGTCCAAAGGCTCCCCAGGACACTGCTGGGAGATGACTGGATGGCCCGTGACCAGCCCGAAAGCGGTGGCGAGGATGCAGGTCCTGTTTGAGGGCAGCTCCTTCCTCACCGTGTCAAAGCTCTGTCTCCCAGCTCGGCCCAGGAGGAGCTCGTGACCCTACACTGACACGGGAGGGAGACAGCCCCTGCATCCCACCCACCAGCTCCAGGGCTGAGAGCAAGTGTCACCGGCTTGCTGCAGGGCCCGGAGGAGCCCGGGTGCTTGTCTGGGCCAGACCTGCCCACAGGTTTGGCTTGTCCATCCCGAAGGGGTTGTGTTGTGGGACTACTCCACAGCCCGAGGTGTCCTACAGCAGCAGGAACGGCAAAAACCCATGGCAGGCAGAGTTGCTCCAGGCTGGCTATAGGATCCAGGGATCATCCTGAAGCTCATGCACAGAGCTGGGCAAAGCCAGCACCTTCCTGACCCTCACCGTGGGCGATTTGCTCTTGTAGTGGCTGGCGTGCTGCTGCAGGATGTCCAGGGCCTTGGACTCCGAGCTGGATTTACAACTCACGCTGGGGCTGGCTCGGGACTTGTCGCTGTCGTCGCTCCCAGACGCCTTGCTCCCGTATGGGGAGAAGGAATAGCTGGAGGGTAGGTATGATCCTGGGGGGTGGGAGAGAAAAAGCAGTCAGGGCACGAGGAGTCTTCGGGCGGCACAGTGGGAGCACACGGCTCTGTACGTGTGCTGCCACTCGCGAGACGGACGGCCTGGGAAGGGACGTCCCCAAGAAGACCCTCGGCTCCTTACCTGGGTAATTCTGCATCATGACGGTGGGCATGGCCCGGTAGCTGGGGTGGTTGGGGTCGTACGACTGGCTGTAGGAGTAGCCGTGCATGTAGGGGATGTAGGACTGATGCTGCGTGAGGGGTGAGGACACAGGGACATGGACGCTGGGTCTGGGGTCCTTCCCCACCATGCGAGCCTCCTCGGTGGGGGTCAGTTTGCACTCGGAGCTGGTGCTCTCCTTCCCGTCCTCCTTGGATGCGGCTTCTTTGCTTCGATTTCTTTCCTCCTTCAACTTTCGGTCCCTCTCCTCTTTCCACCGCTCGTCCTCTGTCTTGATGTCCGAGTACTTCGCCGGGTACACGTACGTCCACATCCGGGGCTCGGCTTCCTGCAAGAACCAGCCAACCATCAGAGCAGCTGCCTCCCCCCAGCCCTGCCTGTCCCAAAACCAGGCTGGATTTGGAGGAGACCAGGGAACCCCGCTGCCCTTCCCCGGGCTCTCCCCGGCCCATCTGTGGCCTTCCAGCCCCACGCTTTTGCCGGCCCCAAGAGAACCTCGCGGAGTCCCATCACAAGCAGAGAACACCACATGTTCTCTGAGGTGATGGCCCCGGCAATCCCCTGGAGCAAAGCCACAGTGAGGGGCTTCCTCCGGGAGAAAGCCCACCACTGGGCTGGCGGGCAGGGCCGAGCGGGCAGCCGGGGGGCATTACCTGTCTGTACCAGAGCACAGGGTCCACCTCTGCTTGCCGGCCACACTCGGAGCCAGCCTTCGTCTCAGCGGTCTCCTTCCCGAGGTGGCTGGCCTCGCTCAGCTTCACCTTAAGCCCCTCAGCAACCTGGCTGCTGGACAGCTTGGACGAATCCTCCAGCTTGGGGATGATGACGGATTTGGCCATGTCGGGACCTCCCTGCTCCTTGGCTTTGCCCAGCCCGGACTTGACAAGATCCGTGAGGCTCGGGGCTTTGGTTAGCGTTGGGGGCATGGGCGGCTTTTGCTTCCACTCCTCTTTGAGTGCTGCCTCCCTCTCCTTCAAGCCCAGCTCCGCTTTCTTCTCCAGCCCTCGCTGCTGCTGCTGCTCCAGGCTCTGCCGCTGCTTCTGCTGCTCCTCGTACTGCTGGCGGTAGGCAGGGTTGGTGCTCAGCAGGTGAGCGTGGTAGCCCTGCTCGTTGTAGCCGTAGGGGGGCACGTAGGCATACTGGTTGTAGTAGAGGGACTGCATGTACATGTTGGGACGCTGCTGGATGACTGAAGGCTGCTGGCTGGAGCCGCCGAGCTCTGCCTTCTTCTCTTCGCAGCCTTCGCTCTTCACCTTCACCTCTGGGTTCTCTTGCTCCTCGTCCTTCTTCAGCTTCAAGGCCTGCGTCTCAGCCGCAGCCTGGCTGCCGGGATTCAAGGGCCCTGGGCTTGCCTGGGGGTAGCCCGGGGAATAGTAGGTTTCAAAGCCTTGGTAGTAGGGAGACTCTTTGCTCTGTGGTTGAGGGGGGAAAAGAGCTTTTTTGGCACCTTCCTTGACCAGCTGCTCTGGATCCTTCGCCTTCACACTCTCCAGCTTGCCCTCCCCATCCTCCCCGGCGTCGGAGATGTCCGAGTAGGCCGGGCTGTTGGTCTTCACTGAGCTCGCCTCTGCCCCGTTCTGGGTGACGACGTGCAGCGGGGTCATGGGTTGGGCTGGGTTGGTGTTCTCCAGCCTGCTGGCACCACCGATGGAGGGGCTTGGGGCATTGTCGGTGAAGCTGTAGATTTTATCCGCCTCGGCCTTGATGCTGGCAAGCCGGCTCTGGTGGGGATCGGACGAGCCGTTCAGCAGCCCCTCACCTTTCATCCCCAGGTCGCTGGATTCCCCCCGGAAAGGGCTCTTGCCTTCCTCTGCCCTGCAGGCTTTGCCAGGAGTCAAAGGGTTTTCCACCTCCTTGGGCTCCTTCTTCTTCTTGTCCTTCTTCTTCTTCTCCTTGGAAGGGGTGAGGGCAGGGTTGACTGCGAAGGGCTCTCCCATCACCGTAGGCTTGGGCTGGATGGGTTTGAGCTGAGGGCTGTTGGGCATGGTCTGGACCACAGTGGTGGCGAGGCCCGTGGAGGAACCGGGGCTGGCCGTGGTGAGGGTGGCTGTCTGGAAGGTATACATTGGCTGGGGGGGAATGGCTGGCGCAATGGGTCTGGCGGACTTCAAGCTTTTGGAAGGGATCTTCTCTGGCTTAGCACCAGATGCCTTCTTTGACTTGTCTTTATCAACACATCGCTTCTCCAGCGAGTCAAAGCCATCGTTGCTCGTCTCATCGGCCACCGAGGGACCATCCTCAGAGCCGTCATTGGACAGGGCACCTGGGTCGGTGTCTCCTTCCCCGCCCAGCTTCTTCTTGCAGGGGACCTTGGCGCTGAACTTGCCGGACGGGGAGGGACTGTGGGGCTCCATCAAGCGCACCTTGGGGGTGGCCGAGCGAGCCGGCGAGAGCGAGCCCTTCTGAGAGACGGCAGCACCGTTGCAGCTCCCAACGTCCGCGTGCAGGGAGGGCTCCTCGCCATACTCGCTGTCCACGTCCGCCTCCAGCTTGCTGTCATCATCCGTGTGCGCGTGGGCCTGGTGGTACTTCAGCCCATTGATGTGCTTGTACTTCTTGTTACAGTTTGGGTGGGGACAGTCGATGAGGATGGGAGAAGGGCAGTTTCGGTCGAGGACAGCCGGCTCCGCCTTGACTGCGGCAGGCGGCACGGCCGCCGAGCCCATCGAGTTCGTGCGGATGCGCTTGCTGCCCTTGGAGTCCTCCGAGCTGGAGTTCAGCTCCATGTCAGAGAGGGGTTTGCTCTTCCGCTTGGTGACGGAGGAGGGACTGGCCTTCACGTCCTCCGCCGCGCCGCCGGGCGGCGTGCGGTGGTCCGAGGAGTTCTGGCTTCCCCGACGCCCTTTGCTGTTGGCCCCCGCCCGGGTCTTGCTGCTGTTGCTGGTCCCTTTGCCGTCCGAGGCGGCGGCGGTCTCGTTGACGGGCGTGTTGCTGTTGGGGCGCACGCGTTTGCCCCTGCCCCGGCCATTGCGCATCTCCAGGTCGCTGGTGGGAGAGTCGCAGAACCTGCCGGGATGAGGACAAGGAGGTTTTTATGGAGACACGGCCACGCCGGGCTACGCCATCCCACCGCACGGTGGGGACTCCCTTCCTCCCCTCGCTATCAATCCTGCAGGCTCGTCCCCCCCCACTGACCAGTAAAGAGGAACCGGAGAGGACCATGGCAAATGCTCAACCATCTCCAGTCTCCGGGACAAGGGAGCCTGCGACTGCGGGGGCGAAGAGCCACGGCAGCAGCTCGGTTGGGCAAGGAGGAGATGCCAACCCCCACGGGCAGGCCCACGGGCGCGGAGCAGAGCGTACAGGGTGCCACGGGGGCCGTATGCGGCTGGGTTTGCCCTCTGCTCCTGGGTGAAGGGGGCCGAGACGGTGCTGCTGAACCCCACCACCCGCTTACCGGGGAGGTGCCCAGTCGTGCTGCGTGCAGTCAAGCAGCGTCCCCACGTACGTCTTGTTCCTCCAGGTGACGTTGACCACCAGCATACCTGTAAGGTGAGGGGAGAGGGTCAGACGGGGCCAGGCGTGACCCCACCGTGTCTCCCCCTTCCCTAGGCATCAGGGCAAAGGGGGATCTACCCCTCAAGATAGGGAGGAGGAAGAGCTCAGCTCTAGGGCTGGAGGAAGGTGGACAACGGGTCTTGGGCTCTTGGGAGAGGCGAGACCCCGGTCTCTGGGGTAGAGAGGCACCAAGGTGGGAGCTGGAGACCCCCAGCTCACCCCCTCTCTTGGCACGGCTCTGGCCGGTGTCCACTCAATCTCTCCTCCTTAAGCTGCTCAGCGCTCTTCCCTATTTTCATGGAGATGCTAACCAGCAACGCCCAAAGGGCTGCAGGATTTGGGGGGGCCTGAAGATCCACCTTGGCTCCATGTGTGCTCAGGTAGGGAAGGCGATCTCTGGTGAGCGAGGGCTGGGAAACCCCCAGGGGAGATGCAGACAGCTCCCAGCAAGGCTGTGGACCCCAACAAGGAGCTGCAGAGCCCCCAGCATGGCTATGACCCCCCCCTGCGCAGCCGTGAACCCCACGGCCCTCCAGAAAAGGCTGTTACTGCCACTAGATGGCAAGCTGAGCCCAGCATCCCCACACAGGTGACCACCCCTGGCAGGAAAACCCAACCTTGGGGGAACGACCCTTGTCCCCCTGCTCCACTTTGTTCCCGCATCCCCCGGGACACCCACCAGTCCTGTATCTCTGCCTGGAGAACCACCCACGGGACCGCATCTCCTCCCATCGTGGACCAAAGACATTGGGCATTTGGGAAACCTGGTGGTTTCAGCTTTTTCACACCAATTCAAGAAGAGGAGCAGCCTGGCTCACACCCGCACCGAGGACGTGGACCCTCAGCATCTCTTCTTGGGGGTGGAAGGGTCTTTTGCAGCATCACTCAGCTTTGTGGATATTTCCTCCCCGCCATGGACCACTCTGATTACCACAGAACTAATTTGACCGGGAGCGGAGTCTGTTGCACTGAGCACATTTATCTGAGCAAGGTAAAACTCAGGAGATAGAAAACTCGTTTGCAAGGGTTGATGAGCGCAGCGAGATATACAGCCGCGCAGCCCTGGGAGATGGATGGAGCCGAGGGAGCCCACAGCAGCTGTGCCTGAAGCACGTTTATAAATCTCAGCCCGTATCCCGCGCTGTGCTGTGCCAGCAGCCAGCTGCAGGCTTCGGGGGGGATAATATACAGAGCCGAGGTCTGACACGTGCGTCTCTTTCAGAAAGAGAAATTAAATGCAGGTCTTCTCTTTCTCCTTCTCCTCCTGGAAAATGTTGTGTGCTCCCGTGGGAGCAAGTCATGGGAAGACACGGTGCCAGCACATGGCCAAGACCTACAGCCGGCTCATCCCAGTGAGCAGGAGAGGCTGGGTCCTGCCTTTGGAGGAAGGTGCTGGGGACCTGCCTTGACACAGACATGGCCAGGATGTGATGCTGGAGATGATGTGGGGTCGAAACCAACTGCTGGGAGCACAGCCCCACGCAGGGAGAAACTGCTGGGAAAGAGGGGGATGCTGATCCCAGGCATCGCAAGGAGGGCACGCAGAGGGTGTTCTTCTACCTCCGTTTCTCCTAACGCAGCTTTTTTTGGCAGGCAGGAACCTGTCCTCCCTTTCCTTAAAACCCAGGGAAGCAGCTGGCTGCATCCTGTGCCCCAATCCAAACCCACCATCCCCAGGACACCTCCGTGGAGCTGCTGCAGGACGCTCCCGGGAGCTGCAGAAGGACCAAGCAGCTGCTGAGGGACCGGCAGCCCTAACCCAGACCCCATCCCTCCTGGCCGCGGGGCTCGGAGGAGCAGCTCCCTCTGCCCCCTCCGCCACAGCCAGCGCCGGTTCAGTCCTTCGAAGCCAGCGAAGACCACGCGCGCCACTGGAAGTTACTTGCATGACAAGCCACCAGAGTCTCTTGTGCATCCCAGGGCCAGCATGCGAGATTAGAAAGTACATGCTGGCATTTTTTTTTTTTTTTTTCCCTGCCACTGCAATCACAGGAGATGAAAGACGAAGGGACAAAGCGAGTCAGCACACAGCCGTCCCTCCTTTCCCTGTTGGAGCGTCAACCCTCCAACACACACCAGCCTATATTTAACCCACTGCAACCAATCATACCAAATCCCTTCCTAATCCTCCAACAATAACCCAGGACAATTTAAACCCTGAGGATAGATCCTAAGCAGCTTTTTTCACCCGCTGTGTCCCCCTCCTGTGGCAGGATGATGAGCAGGCACAGGCAGGGCAAGGGCGGGCAGCGAGGAGGCAATGCCCTTGCATCCCCAAGGCTGAAGATGCTCATGCGCAAAGACCGGCAGCGATACTCTTGCAGAGGAGGAATCCCACTCAGATAACTCCAGTCCCACCTGGTTTCATGGGAAGGCGACACTTTGAAGCTCTTAAGCAATCAATACCACCCAAATCTGGGTGCAAAGCGCCCAGCATCTTAGCCACCGAGTGTTCACGTCACTGCGGAGTCGTACCCCGGAAGGAAAAATTAACAGTGGGTTGACGGTGCCAGGTTGCCGTCTAGGAAGGTAACGTATGAGATAATCCTATAAAAAATGGATAAAGAGATGAAGGGAGCAGGGGGATGCAAAAAAGCACTGCCTGGTCCTTGTATGGTCCCTGCATGGGTGCCCTGTAGCAGCAGAGCTGAGGCTCAGCGGGTGCACCCAGCTGGTGGGGACACGGGATGGACAAGGATAATGCTGCATGAAGTCCTCTGTCCCAGCACAGTTTAGACCAGTTTAAGCCTTTTGGATGGATAGTCCCTGCTGGGGCACAGCTCTTCCACGTGAAAATGTGGGTGGTGGTGTCTCTGCTTGCAGACCAGGGCTGTGGGCACCAGGAGCCATTGGGGGGAACGTGCCCCAGGTCCCCCCCAGGCACCCTTAGGGCACTTGGGGGAACGTGGGGCACGTTTCCCCCCTTTTCAAATACGAAGCCCCCCCAAGCCCAACCAAGCACATCTCCAAACCCTGCTGAGAAGCCAGTGTGCCAGCACCCACGGCGAGCAGAGACGCTGTCAGACCCATGCCTGGCCAGTTCATCGCATGGCTCAACATCACGCAGCCACGATGCTGCTGAGCTGTCTCCGGTGAGGCCGGGTCCTCAAGCATCGTGGGGGCTGCTGGAGTTGCCTCTGCAGTTGGAGAAGACGGCTGCTGAGAGCTCTGCTAGCTTCCTGCTAATTTTGGGGTGCAGGGGACCTCTGCAAGGCAACGGGACGATGGCTGGTGGCATTTCCCACCCCAAGGAGCAGTAGTTTGCCTGCAGGTCTGTGAACCAGCTCAGATCCAGCGTCAGTGTAGCCCCACATCCCATCTGCACTGGTGAGCAGGAGCAGGGATCCAGCTTGCACTGATCCTGCTCCAGGGCACCACCAAACCTCCAGCACCTGGAAGCACTCGAAGTCCTTCTGTGAATTCCTCCTCCGGCTTCATCGGCTTTGGGATGCCCCTTCTTCCATGAATTCCTCCTCCAGCTGCATCATCTTTGGGATGCCCTGGCTTTTGGATGCCCTTTCTTCAACTCATTCCCCCTCCAGCTGCATCACTCTGGGGATGCTCCAGTTTTGCCATAAGCCCTGCTCACGTGCAGGGAACCTGGCCCGACCTGTAGCACCCAGGCTTTAGGACACAACACCCAAAGCTGTTGCATGGCCAAACTGCAACAGCTCCAGCTGCTGCTGCCAGGAGAGCAGAGGAAACCACAGGGCAGGGGACGGCCAGCAAAAGGGCCACCTCACCCAGCAAGGAGAAAGATCACTCAGCAATTACCCTCACGGGCAAAACAGACTCAACTGGGGAAATTAATTTATTGCTAATCAAACCAGAGTAGGATAATGAGAAATAAAAGCAAATCATAAAACACCTTCCCCCCACCCCTCCCTTCTTCCCAGGCTCAACTCCACTCCTGATTTCTCTACCTCCCCCCTGCAGCACAGGGGGATGGGGAATGGGGGTTGCAGTCAGTTCATCACACATCGTTTCTGCCATTCCTTCCTCCTCAGGGGGAGGACTCATCACTCTTCCCTTGCTCCAGCGTGGGGTCCTCCCACGGGAGACAGTCCTCCATGAATTTCTCCAACGTGGGTCCTTCCCACAGGCTGCAGTTCTTCACAAGCTGCTCCAACGTGGGTCCCTTCCCCAGGCTGCAGTCCTTCAGGAGCACAGCCTGCTCCAGCGTGGGTCCCCCACGGGGTCACAAGTCCTGCCAAAAACCTGCTCCGTGGGCTCCTCTCTCCACAGATCCGCAGGTCCTGCCAGGACCCTGCTCCAGCACGGGCTTCCCACGGGGTCCCAGCCTCCTTCGGGCACCCCCCTGCTCCGGCGTGGGGTCCTCCCCGGGCTGCAGGTGGAGATCTGCTCCCCCGTGGACCTCCCTGTGCTGCAGGGGAATCTCTGCTCCAGCGCCTGAAGCATCTCCTCCTCCTTCACTGACCCGGGCAGGGTTGTTTCTCTTGCATGTTCTCACTCTCCCTCCGGCTGCCGTTTCTGTCTGTGCCAACAACTTCTTTTCCTTCTTAAAAATGTTATCACAGAGGCGTTACCACTACCACTGATGGGCTCGGCCTTGGCCAGCGGCAGGTCCGACTTGGAGCCGGCTGGTATCGGCTCTGTCGGACACAGGGGAAGCTTCCAGCAGCTTCTCACAGAAGCCAGCCCTGTAACCCTCCCCGCTACCAAAACCTTTCCACACAAAGCCAATACA
>JAVJGG010000002.1:443168-473507 GCA_035590195.1 Aviceda cuculoides
TTTTGCCCGTGACGGTAATTGGTGAGTGATCTCTCCTGTCCTTATCTCGACCCACAAGCCCTTTGTTATATTTTCTCCCCCCTGTCCAGCTGAGGTGGGGCAGGGGGGTGGTAGAACAGCTTTGGTGGGCACCTGGCGTCCAGCCAGGGTCAACCCACCACACCAATCTAAATCTACCCTCTTGGTCTTCATCCGCGCAACACGGCCTAGGGGTTCCTCTACACACAGAGATGGCACAGAGGTGCAAAGCAGTGTCACCAAGCTGGCCCAGCTACACTTGTCCTATTTTCCATAGCCACCAGAAAACCAGGTACTAATGCGGTGAGACCAGCTTGCAAAAGAGACCCGGAGGCAGAGCCAGGAGCAGCAAACAGCACTTCACTCAGCTGCACCTACACCGAACCGTCCCTGCCTCTCTCGATGCCAATTCAGTTGGGACACAGTATCGAACAAGGGGGAATGTAATAGTTTTGCCCTGACGGGTCTTCTCAGGAGAACAGCGACCGCATTCAGCTCTGGGCATCTCATGACCGAAAAGGACATAGTCACATTGGAGGAAGTTCAGAGAAGAGGAACAAAAATAACGAGGCTGAAAGGATTGGTTTGGAAGAGGAGATTAAGCGAGCTAAATATGGATAATTTGGTTCAGCGACAGCTATGTGGGGACACAGTCATAATCTACAAACACATGGGGGATGAAAACATCAAAAGGAGAGAGAGGAATTATGCAGGGTGATGCAGAGGGCGACAGCAAGGAGGAATGGGATGGATCAAGGATAGGAACATTTTAAAAAGACATTTGCCACAGCTTCCTGGCAGTTAAATTGTTCCTAAGCCCACCAGTATTTTTCAAGTGGGAAAATCCTTCATCCTTCCACTGCTCTCCTCCTTCCCCCTTTCTCGCATCCCTCCATCAGTACTAAAAGACACCCCCATCACTCCCCATGGCATTCCCTCAGCACTCAAGTGCTGCTGGCACCCCAGATGCCCCCATGTGCCAGGCTCTTAATCACCAACAGCAACATTCATGGCACTCTCAAGACACCGCAGCGGTCCTCGTCCTTTCACTGAGAGCCGACATCCAGCAGTTTCGGGCTTGCCCAAGTTCAGACGAGGCACCAGAAATTCTCAGGCTGGCCAAATTTTCACAGGGTTATCTTCTCTTGAGGTTCTGCCACATTGCAACCACAATAACGAGCATCGCTGTGATGAGAGAGCAGCTTCAGCGCAGAAGTCCACCTCTGTGGCTGGACCAGGAGGTCCATGGCCAAACAGAGAAGAAAAAAATCCTTCTCTCATCACATCGGTCCACCTACAAATGGCAGTCGGCATGCTGGAGTATTTTCTAAGCAGTTCTCCTGTACAAGAAACCCAATAGCCTGCAGCTACAAACAACATTTGGTCCTGAAGGTGTTGCGGACTCGTCTCCAAGGCATGAGAAGCCAAGCCATGTGCTCAGCGCTTGTACCTATAAAATTTGCTTGGGGAAGGGGTGGGAGGGAAGGAGACAACACAGGGTCCCTGCAAAGTGGGGTGCATCTCCTGAGCCACCTACACAGCTCCTGGAGGAAATCTAGCACAGGGGGAGCATCCCTTTGAGGGCACCAGGGAACCGCAGCCAGCTTCAACACTTGCCTTGGTGGCACGCTGAGAAGCGTCACATCTCATTCCCTGTCTAGACCACAGGGTGCACGCAGCTATGGATCCGGGGAAAAAGAAGCAAATCCATTCTCCGGGCGCTGCATTTAAAGACTTGCCGGCACACTGCACGTACGCTGCAAAAGCGGGAGCATTTTACACGCATGTTGTAGCCGGGTATTCACGGCTCCTGGAGAGGCTCAATTCCAGGGCGACACACACGTATTTCAGATGCGATAAGCAGCGAAGTCTAGGAGGAGTTTCAGATCTATTTATCCCTCAGGCAAGAGGAGACATCTTCCTTCCATCTATTTAATATTAAAGACCTACTTTGGTATGATTTTCACGTCCCAGCCCCTGCAGGCTGCACATTTAGGAAGCTGCCCACTTGGCTCTCATCTCCTCTTCTTTGTAGGTTTTGCTCAAGTTGCCAGGAGAGATCCTGGTGGTTTCCAGACACAAAGCCAGCTCTGTCCGATGGCCTGATGGGGAGATTACAGGAGGGGAGTGAGCAAGAAATAAGCCCAATCACATGATACATGAGGATGTGGGTAAGCAAGAGGGGGGTGTCACCACGCATGTCCCATACAAGGTGGCCACAGAGTAGGGACGAGCGCAGTGCTGCCCTTCGGGGACTTGCAGCCAGAGGAGCGGCTCCCAGTGCCACTCGTTGAGTAAGTGCCTCTGTCTCCCTGGCACACAAGACAGAAACCTCACCCTAAAACGAGGGATGACAAACGTCTTCGCTTTTTGTGCTGGGTCCCACAACTGTCTCCCCCGCTCCCCAAACCCCAGCTTTCCAGCAAATTGTTTCAAACATGCTATTTTTAAAGCAGCACAAGCCAATACTCCTATTCTGGCTGACACACGCTGCGCTCTCCCCAGTCCCTTGAGCAATGGCTTGCACCCCTGTCCACCAGTTCCTGCCGGGAACACGCAGGCATCGGTGCCTGCGGGACGCAGCAATTTCAATAGAAGTTTTTCAAGCCAACTCCCGAGTTTTTTTTAATTCTTGAAATCAAGCCACTGTCTCCCTAACCCCCAAGCAGAACAGTGCCCAGTCGCATGCACCGACCCCAAAGCAGCACAGCACGTGCTCCCATTGCCACAAAACCTCTACTGATGCGTCACAAGAGGAGGAGGTACGAGCTTTGCTCATGAACCCACATGCTCCCATCACCTACCATCAATCTGGATTTTAATTCCAGCCTCAGAGATGAAAAGCAGCTCTCCCTTCTTCAGCTCAAATGCCTCTCGGTGCCTCTGGTCTAACCAAAAGCATTTGCCGGGAGGAGGGTGAGCCAAGCTAGGTCCTGCCCCAGGAGCGTGGGCTTTGCCACGCTGCGGGGAACAGCCCGCTCCGACCTGGGCTTTGCCAACGCACCCGCCTGCAGCACAAGTCTGGTTCGCACCCACCGGGATCAATAACCACGGCTTTGCTCGCAGTTGCAGCATTCGACAGTGCCCATTTTTAACACCCCAAGCGTGACAGCATCGAGCGAGGCACCCCCGCTCCCACCCACCTCCCCGTGCGGCACAAGTCAAGCCCCGGGCACTCATCCTGGGTCCGGCTTCTCCTGCACTGCCCTTGCCAAAAAAAACGTCCTTGCGTCAACTGCGGTGCCTTGCAAATCCCACGCCGCCGGTGCCGCCGCGAGCCGGTGCCCCGGATGGCGGACACAGCTGGGCTGTGATGCCCGAAGGTCTCACCCGGCAGGTTTTGTGCTGACAACCGACAGCCGCCGGCGGTCGAGCAGCACAACTGCAGAGGATCGATGGCTCGTGGGGAAGCTGAGCAGCCAGGGAGAAGAGGAGACGAGAGCTAGAGCCAAGCCAGACCATAACTCATCGCTTGCAGGCTACCTACCAGCCGGAGAGCAGTGGAACCAGGCTGGGGGCTTTCAGCACATCTAAGGGAGCGGAGCTTCGTAATTTGCATCACAGGACTATGCCGCCCGCAGCCATGCTCCTCCTTGAGAGCACTCGATGTAAAAATAGAAAAATAGCTTCAAGTGGCTGCTTCATCGGCTCCTCTGGACCGTAGCGAGTGGAAGAGCTTGTATCTGAAATCCAAATAAGCCCCCACCAAAGGGGGATGCCGACACCACCCACGGCTGAAGCTTTCTTCCAGCCCAATTAAGCTCCAGGAAGGTTTTTAGCCTCTAACCTTGCGTTTCTCAGGCTGCACGCAGGGATACCCACGGGTCACCGAATTCCAGCTAACGAGAAATCGCTCCCCTTCGCCACGAAACAAAGCCCAATGCTTGTTTTGAAATGAGACAGAAAACAGTCACCGCCGAAAAAACACCGACCGACGCCAACAGCCGCTGTGCCTCTTTTCACCCAGCAGCACCTTTTGCACATACATGTGCAAAAACGGGACGCCAGGGCTGGCAGGCACACGGGTCAGGGCAGCAGCGGGGCTGAAAGCCAGCCAAGGTTATATTCAACCAACATGCTGGATTTTTAGCTAGCATCCCTAAAATAAAGCAAAGATGCTGCTAGAGATAGACCCACCATAAGCAAGCCCAGATCCTCAACAATTTTGTTCCCCAGCTTGTTGAAATTTCACTGATTGTTCAAATTAACAGCCAGCTAAAGGCAGAGCAACCCTGATGTCATGAAAAAGAGCATAATAATAATAAATACGGGCATCTTAGCACCAAGGACACCACGCACGAGGCATCCTGCCATCTATCAGGCTTTGCTGGCCACCACAGCCCCAAGCTTGGACACCTCTCATTAAAAAACAACCGTTCCCCCAGGTCTGAGAGGGATCACGGCGCTCTCAGCCAAACGAGGCAGCCCATGGAGAACACAAGTCCTGTTTGGAAAGACACAATAGACTCATAAGCCAGAGCCTTGAGGGTTTTTATGTCCAGCAAGGGGGAGCATAAATAAAGGGAGCCCTTGGCAGGAACGGGGAGCGCCAACGTTGTACCCCGAGCACCCCAGTTGCCCTGGGAAAGCAGCCGTGGGCTCAGTAAGGGAAGCCCACAGCAGCTGCTGGGCACCCCAGTGCCTGCATGCAAAGGCTCCCAGCCGCAGAGAGCTCTTCCGAGGCCAAAAAAGTCAACAAGGAGCAAGTGCTGGGGTTAATTACCTGCTGGCTGCATGTTTCTACCTCCTCCATCCTCCCCTCCTGCCTTGATGAGAGGTGGGAAGGGATCAGGAAGGTCCTTATCTGCTCCCCAGGGCTTTCCACACCCAACAGTTGGCTTCAAGGGACAATTGAAATTTTGTCTTGCCCAAGAAATGCTGAGGGTTCAGAGTTGGACTCCACCAAGGGTTCAGAACTGGCCGGGAGGCCATGGGTGGGCATCACATGCTGTTCAAGTCATCCTTCTGGTTGCTTCCGTAAAAAGGCTGGCCTTGTCCTATAGGTAACCCACTACCCTACAGCACCACATTTCTGGGCTCCTTGGGAAGCCAGTCCCACAGTGGTTCTTGGCCTTTGATTCCTAATTAGGGATTTTTTAAAATTTTTTTTTTTTCCAAGTCCAGGTTCTTGGGGAGGAAAAAAAACCCCAAAATACAAAGCCAAGGCAACTGGGAGAAGGCGGGATACCAGAGTCCCTCCCAAGAACGTCAGTCACATGCCTGTCTGGATCAGTGTTGTGACCCAATGGCAACCTGGCAAGAGGATTCCCCATTACCAATGGGATAGTCTTCCAGAGCCTACACTGGAAGCTACAGGACTATCAAAACGGTTGGCCAACACCTTTAGATACCTCTACTTCAGCCTGAAGAAGCAGAAATGCATTTCTGCCTGTAACAAACCCATCTGACCTTTAATCACGCCATCTCTCTTGAAAACAGAGGTGGCATAGTCTGCAACACACTCATCTGCTCTTGCCTTGTACCTGATAGGATGGAGTAACAGCTTTTTGTTGACAATAATAATATAAGACATGGTTTGGACTGAGGGAGAAGCTCCCCAACATGCCAACTGGCAGCTCCAGGATGTCAGGGCACGCTAAGGGGTGCTTGTCTGCAGGTGGCAGGGCTGCCCCAGGCCAGGGCTATGAAGCCAGGCACTGGCCAGGGAGCAGCAGGGCTTGGCACGACTGCAGGACTCCCCGGGAGCGGGCGGGAAGGTGCAGACGAAGGCAAGAGGCGGATGGATGGCCAGCTGTTTGCGGCAACCCCTGTGCCCAGAGTGGTGTGGACAGCAAAAGCCCTTGCTCCCACTCCCCACCACTTTGGGTCTCTGCCAACATCTGCACCCGATGGTGGCTTTCGTCAAGCAGAGGCAGAAGGTGACACCCTGGCGCCTGTCTGAACATCGCCGAGCCCTTCTCTACAGCAGACACCGCGGCCACATCCCCTAAACCACATCATGTAGCTCATGCGGGGTCAACCGAGGAGCTTCCCAAGGGCATCCAACACAATGCTGCCCAGTGGCACAACTCAAGGACACGGTCCCTGGCCAACCCAACCTACTCCCACCAAAAAAGCAGAGGCCCGGGGTGAAAAAAAGAGTTAGGAAGCAAAGTACAGCAGTTCAGAGAAGACACGCTGCCCCAGACCTGGAGCCAGGAGAGCCTTTGCTCAAGGGATCAAATGTGCGTGGCACATTTGTGCGAGGCTGCCGGGAAAGCAGAGGGGCACAGCTGATATGTCAGATCTCAGAGATGCTTCTTGGCCATGGAGACTAAAGGCAGAATGCTGGCCTTTGAAGGGCACTGCCTCAGACAAGAAAGTTGATGGCTGCAGGCATGAAAGCCTTAGCAAACCTGCATGGGGCCTAGGGAAGGATTCAACAGGATTAAAGAGTTAAAACTTGGTAAAAAGCCAAGAAATTACTCCCTTCACATGGAGGAACACCACCACAGACACGATGGAGATGAGGATCTGAAGAACATCCCTGAATAAGGTAACCAGAGGAACACAAATAAGGACGTAAAAAGACAAAGCGACACACCAATGCCAACAGGCAGCACTGGAAGAGCAGCACTGACTTCCAGAAGGAGCAAGTGAAAAGACCAGAAGACGTACAAGGTTTCAGAAACAGAGAGGAGGGTGCCCAGCTAGAGTCATGCCAGGGGACACTGCCTTGGGCAGAGAGATATGTGGGATGCAGACTAGTAGAGGAGAAAAGCCTTCCTCCACTATATTAGCAACCTCCCTTCCCACCAGGAGCAGAGCAAATCCCTTCTGTGCCCTCTCTGGCCTCCATGCCAGCAGCCTCTGCAGCTGCTGTCCTCGGAGATGACGGAGCCGGGGTCCTGTTCCTTTAGCTGAGCATCTCCCACGGTCCGTGGCTGTCACTCTTCTTCCCTTGAAAGCCAAGAGACCATAACTCATCAGTCATTCAGCTTTAGCTGCTGCACAAATGATCCCCAGCCCTGCAAGATGTCCTACCCATCAGTCATCATAACCTCAGCCTGGCAGCAGGGGCACGAGGAAGAGCACGGCCAGCCCTGGCTCCGCCGGCAAGGCGATGACCCACGCAAATCTCACGCAGGCATTAACCGAAGGCTACAGAAAGCCGGTCCAGAGCTGGAAACACAAAATGCACAGGAGCCCCTATTTATGCCACCTTGGGAGCGTTTGCCCCAGCCATCACAGCACAAGCAGCTGCATCCCACCCTTCTGCTAAAGCCCACCCTGCCCAACCGCTTGCCCACCCTCCTCCATGAGCCCTGCCGTGGCCCATCCAATGCTACATGCTTTCCAGTCTGGATCCAGCCATGCTGGGACAACCAGTGCCAGTAGTCCTCCCGGGGGCCAGGCCCAGCTTTGGGGTTTCAGGTCCAGCATTTCGTGACTGTACCAAGGCTGTGAGAGCACGTGCGCCGCAGCTAGAAGCAGGAGGATGCTCTGGAGCATGCAGACCACCCAAAGAAACCAACAGGCAGGGCTCCCCACCTCCTGCTTCCCCCACATAGGTCTTCCTCAACCTGAAAGGCTTTGCCCAGCACTTGATCAAGCTGATGCATACAGCATTGCACCTGCAAACCAAACCCTGGTCCCCAAGCAAAGGGAAAAAAAAAAAACCAAACCCACATTTGCTGTTAGACATCACCTGCGAGAAGGCAGATGGTCTCTGCTCGAGCCTGTTCGCATCCTCAGGAGTGGCGAGAGTCAAACAGCCACCTTCTCAGGCCAGGAGAGGCATCCCTGCTCCAGCCCCGGCTCAGCAGATTCCCCCTCTCTGGGGACAACACAGCATGGCCCCACGCTGCGGGCACGAGCCAGCCAACGTGGGGACCTGAGCTGCTTTCACAAGCCAGCAGCTTCCACTTGCTTGCACGCAGGCAGAGGAAGACCTCGGAGGAGGGAGGCGAGCGCAGAGGCTGCAGACACATCTTGTTTTAATTGCATCAGCAACCACTAAGCAATTAATGGCAGGGAAGAGGAGGAGAAACAGGGCACTGGGGGAGAGAAAGGGATGCAGCAAGCAAGGGGAAACAATTTACTCTTTCCCTAAGGAGAGGGGCACTATTTACAGCTGCAGCGGTCTCACCCACTGCATCCAGCTCCTCTCGCACTGTACCCGGACCACTAACATGGCTTGCTTTGTGCTTTAAGCCCCAAAGTCCTTTTCCTGAAGTCACCTCAGGACTCACACGCTTCCCAAGAGCCACAAGCCATCGCAAAATCCCGGGTCAGGCAAACAGCACCGCCAAGGGCAAGCAGGGACTGGAGATGGAGCTTCCCACCACCATGCTGGCGCTCTGGTCTGCAAAGGCACCGCAGCTCCCACCCAAAGGACAACCCGGTCCCCGTCATCGACCCCTGCCCGTCCCACCGACTGCAGCAAGCAGGAGAGCTAAGCTCGTCCCCGGGACATGTCGTCCTTCAAAGCCTCCATGGCTCGATCCCAGATATCACAGCTCCCCAAACACAGCCTGGAAAGCACAGGCACTGAGATGCCAGAAAAGCATCATCGATGAAAAGTGGCAAACCAAGCGCCAAGATCCGTGACCAGCTTTCGCTGCGTGTTTAGTCACGAGAATCAGATGCTCAAGGAAAAGCCTGAATACGGCAGGAGCAAAAACCTTCAAGGAAGTGGAAATCAAGCAGGAGCTGCTGGTCTGACTCCCAGCTGGAAAAGCCGTCCCTGAAACGAAGGCAGACAAATGAGGAAAGCATCCATGAGAACTGTCCACCAACCGGTTTGCAGCCTTCTCGCCTAACCCTCCTCTTCGTCACATCTGACAGCCCAGCCCTGTGCCACTGCCCGCTCCAGGATGGCAACGCCAGACAGCAGTGGTCTCCCTGCGCTCAGCTGAGTGCAGGCAGACTGGCAGCTCCGCTCGCCTCTGCTCCTGCCGTTGGAATAAAGCACTACGGCAATTTTTTGCTCTGTTTAGCGAGCGTCGGGGACTGCCAGCGCTCGCAAAGCTCAGGGCCTGACCATGTGCCCACCGAGCAATTCCTGCTGCTGTTCATCCAGCAACAGAAAATGGCTTTTGGCTTATTAACAAGCCTGTGCCGAGATCAGGGGATTCATCCCTGCCCTGCTCCCTACAGACAGGACAGCCCGAGACACCCCAAACCTTGGCGCTGGTAACCAGTCAAGCACGGAGCCAAAGCAAGGCCTTGGCCAGATCCCAAGCCCTCCTCCTGCTTGTTAGCAAACCTGCTGGTGGCTTCAAAAATCCAAAGAGCCGGGCTCCAAATTCAGGTATGCTTGGAGGAAAGGCACAAGGCGCTCCGTGCCGGAAAGCCACCGGCTCAAGCAGGGAGCTGTCAGGAAAAGCTCAGCTGGCAGCAGAGGCTTCTATCTAAGGATACCTGTGGGAAGAGCCCACTCGATACCCCCAAAGAAGATGCCACAACATTCACTACGTTGATTTCGCCGTTTCTAGAAAAAGCATCAGAGGCGCTGACCACGTTTCCACCACGCGGTTGCTCCCGGGACAGTTCATGACCGATTGCGGCGCATCAGTGGAGGCCCGGTGCAGCTTAACCCCTAAGAGCTGGACACCCGATACACCCCAAGGCTGAGCACCGGTCAACTACTTGAAATCCAAACTTTGCTACAGCGAAAGCATCCTTCACCCACCAACCCTCGGCTTTTCAAGACGTAGGCTGTTGGCTGGGGTTGGGCAGCAGTCCCGGTATCCATAAGTACACGTCCTCACCGGCGCAAGGAGCATAGGCAGAGGAGTGAGCCGTGCCTCCAGCCTGCAGTTTATCAGAGTTACTTTCTCTGCTTGTCCCTTGAGGAACCACATTAAAAGAGGACAGGGGACTGGAAGGGAAGCCTGCCCTGCCTCCTCACCCCGGGCAGACGGATTGCAAGCAGCACACTCGCCCAGCAGCGAGGAGCCATCGGTAGCTTCACGGCGGATATTGAATTTGCCAAGAAGCAGGAGAGAGGCGCAAAGCACCGGCAGCAGCAGGCAGTGATTTATAAAGCCGACGTGCCTTTCCAGGTCACACACCGATAGGAGCCTTGCCTCCTCCACGGGCGGGGAGCCAGGCCGATTATCTGTCATATGCTGCAAGACGCAGTGCCAACGGCCAAGCCGAGATCACCCAGCTTGTTGCAAATAAATAAATAAATAAATAAATAAAAGAAAACCACACAGATGCAGGCAACCGGCTTTTGTTCAAGCCCGTGCTTGCCGGTGGTAGGTGAGCAAGCACATCAGCCTGCGTGAAAGCATGTAATGCCTGGAGGCTGATCCTCCCTTGAGCTCCTGGAAAGAGTGATGGCAACCAGCAGGCAGGAGCATTACTCATGGGAGCAGCTCTGCAGCTGCCCGACACCTGCCCGTGGGTGTTCTCCCACCTCGACTCACCCCAAATTCGGCCCCAGGGTTTTTCGCGGCGTTACAGGCTTCGGAGGCAGAGCAGGCTGCTCCGTGAATCCCACCGCTGGTGTGACGCTGCCTAAGACGGAGCTAAGCGGTCCCTTCTCCTGCGCTGCCAGGCGAGGAGCAAGCAGCAGAACAGCCTGTGCAAAACGAGGATGTTCACAGGTCCACTCTCAAGCCACGTGGCTTTTGCAATTAGCCTGTGCTAACAAGCACACTGTTGTGGGGTTTTCTTTAAAATCAATTTTAAGAAACCAATTTTTCAGAAACTCAAATTTAATATGGTATTTCCTCCAAATCCCATTTCCGCTGCCAGACCGGAGGGATAAGCTGAGAACCACCTGCACCAGAGTCAGCCGAGAGTCGCTGAGCCGAACCATCACAGCTTGAAGGACACAAGCTTCTGGAGCTGCCGGCTGCCAATGCCGTATTAACCTTTTTTTCCTTCCTTCTGTTCTACCAAGTAATCCCCAGACGCAGCCACTCTGCGGCAAGATGCCATTCGATATTCCTCACAGAGTCTCGGTGCCCTCCCCCTAGGATGAAGAGTGGGAAAAGGTTTGCGGTGCTTGTTTGACAGCCCTGAAGAGCAAGTACAATGCAAATCCCATCACTTCCGAAGAGTATTTCATCCAGAGTTTTAAGAGAGAAACCAAATTACCGGGAGAGAAACTCAAGACACACACGTTGAGACTTTGAGAAGCGCTCACCAATTTTTTTTGTTCCCTTGGGTTCTGCTGAATGCCTTGGAGGACGACGATTTTCCGACGAGGGGATATTCAGAGATACTACAAAAGAAGACACGTAACAACCGAAGCACCTAACTTAATCACCGATGAAAATATAGCCCAAAACAATGATACAACCTTGTGTTTTGAAGGAATAAACAAACCTGGAAGAGCCAAACTGTCAACGCACCATCATCATCGCTCAGAGTGAAACAGCTACACAAAGGTTTGAGAGTTTGGGTGCAGAGAAGCAACCGTGCCTATAGAAAAATCTTTATTCTAGTTTTTTAGCCCATTTTGGTCCCACCAGCTGCATGTCCAGCCCAGGTAGACCAGAAACAGGCCAACACACACTGCCCTGCAGGACAGGAGGCTCCTCAGAGAGGCGAGACCTCAGCTGCGTTGAATCTAAGCAACAAATCTTCACCTGCAACTTCAAACAACATGACACACCAGGAACCTATCATTAGGTAATTAAGAGCCTGAATATTATTTCACCTAGGATATATCACTGCAGGCCACGCACAAGCGAGCCACCCACTGCTGCACAGCAATGTTGGGGGAGCCTCCAGTGCCGGCCAAAAATGGGACCAGGAGCTGATGATCTGGGAACACAAACAAAACCTTGGGGTTGTGAGCCAGGCTCCATCCCAGCCGAGCTTGCGTGCTAGAAGTTTAAGAAGGGGGTGGTTTGCTGACAGCTTAAAGGATTTAAGGGAAGGATTAACCATGGCTTTGTTGATGAGGGAACCGGTGGCAAACTCGGAGCAGTCCCATGAGCATGGGGAGAAGCTGGAAGAGGACGAGGAAAGGGGGAACGAGCCTACGATGGCAAAACCAACAGGGACAGTTTGCTTTGCACAGCGAGCTCAACCAGGAGCCACTCTTCCCAGCATAACAACTTTCATTTGCTGCGCACTAAATATGGGACAGCCAGCTCTGGAGTCCCACCTTCACAGCACTGGATCATTTGGGGAACTGAAGGTGCCCAAGTGCTGTACAGGTGAGAACACTGCAGATCTCAGTCATGAGTAAAATGTCCCAAAAGAAGAGAGGGCAGGCGGCCTGCAGGAGAAGGATGTGGTGGTGGGAGTCCTGGTCCGGAGGTGGTGTAGGAGGGAAATCTTGCCACAGAGCAGCAGGCAGCAAAGAACCGCAGATCAGCAGCACCGGCTGATCCAGGAAAGATTCACACTTGTTGCTTAAGAGCTCCATGAAGTATGTACAGCCAAATAAGGCTTATATCCAGGTGGACATAACAGATAAAAAGCAGGAGGCAGCAGATCTGGTCCAGATCGGCAGAGGAACACGCAACTGGAGGGGTTCATTCCAGCAAGCACGGGATGCTGGTCACCGGGAACATATGTAGACAGATCGATGGACTCGTCTGGCAAGCTGGAGCCCAGCGACAAGGGCATGCTCCAGCTGGGAGCAGCTAATCCACCCTCTCAACCCACTCCAGCTGCTCAGCAAACAAGCACGGTCCCCTTAAGAGAAAGCACAATCAGCACAGATTTAGCTGGAAGAGGGTGGGGATATCGCTGAGCTCCAAGCCATGGTCTGAACCTTATCTGCTGCTTTAATACCTATCAGTGTTGATACAGATTAAAGGATTAGTCGGGATTACTGAAGGCAACCCCCCCTCGCCCCAGGCAGCGATGATGGGCATGGGTGCGGTGCAGCTCAAGCATTCCCCTCTTGCGCCCACAGCCCTTTGCACTGCACCCTTGGGAGACAAGGAGCCTACCGAAAGCGTGGTGAGGAGACTCTCCATGAGCGACAGCAGCCTTGCAATGTTAACCCATCCACAAGGGAGCGAGATTGGGCTCTCTGGGAAGAAAACAAAGACGCGCCAGCCAGAATCCCAGCAGGAGTCAGATTTGTTGTCCCTGCAGTTGCCTACCCACACAGGCTGTGTTCAGCAAGTCTTCATGGACCACAGTCCACCCACAGCTGCCCATTCCTACCCTGACCCAAAGCTCTCTTCTACTAACACAAGCATTTCTGCAGCATTGGGAAACTGCCTGGCTAAAACCTGCTTTTGATGTTGCTCAGCATAGCTTTTAATTGGATCATTTCCCTGACCCAGTTCCCCACATGGTTGCACAAACCCGTGAGCATTTAGGAAGAAGTGGCCAGGAGCAGGCAGGACACCTCCCGGTGTAGCAGCAAAGCTCTGATGACCATGCAAGTAGGCAGGAAAGTTCCCATGCCCCAGCTTAGGCTGGACATGAACTTTGTGTGGGGAAGCTCTCCTCTGAGATCTCCGATCTTCCAAGAGATCATAACCAAGTATCTGCTGTGTCCAGAGAGCTGTCTCCTGAAACCTGGCTGGCCTAAAAGCGGTTCAGGACAACAGGCAATACTAGAGATCCCAAAGCAGAACAATACCCCAATGCTGCCTGCCATCCCCATGTACACCTTTCTCCAGGCAGGAGCCATCATGTAGGAAGACCATGGCTGTGGTCTTCCCCTGGGCAGCAGGGAGTACAGCAGGACCTCGCATCTCAGCCCGTCATCCAGGACACCCTGTCTCTTAAAGGACAAAGGCACAAGAAAATACAAACTTTCATTCTGGGACAATTTAGCTGGTCAGCACAGCTGCTGTTTACCAAATGTCATAAAATGCCACTTTGCTTGTCCAGGGCACTGGTTGCTATTCTTCACACCCAGCTTAGGAGAGAGCAACATCTTCAGATGTAGGCAGGCTTCAGCGTGCACCCATGTCCTGACTCCTGTGCTTGCACATGCGAGTTGGCTCTGGTGGGAAACCCTGCCAGTAAGGAACCACTGGGGCACGGGAAAGAATCACAAAATGGTTGAGGTTGGAAGGGACCTCTGGAGGTCGTCTGGTCCAACCCCCTGCTCAAACAGGGCCACCTACAGCCGGTTGCCCTGCTTTAAGGAGTGTTTTACATAGCTGGCCTGCCTCCTTTACCAATGACTCCTAATCCAACACCTCCACACAAAATCTGCATGCTGAGCGTCATCTCAAGCATGGGAGGCTCTCAAAGCACCACCCGTCCCAAGGGCTTTGCAAGTCAGATACTGCTCAGACCGAAGGTGGAACCAAACCTGGCTCCTCCGGTTCCCTTGCTTCCCCCACAAGGGCAACGGGAGGGAATGGCAGAGGTGCCGAAGCAGTTGGCAACACGAAGACAGGCTTAGACACTGGGACAAAGACCTGCAGAGTAAGACACCCCTGTTCTGAAACGATCACCTTCCAGAGCTAAGCTCAACTTCCCCAGGTAGTGCGCTCACATCCATGCGCCAGCATCCCACATCCCGCTGTGTTTCAAGGATCATCCTTTAGATCAAGCTGCAAGCCCCAGGCAGTCCCCCTGTCCCCCCCACAAAAAAAGCAGCTCCTCTGCAAGTTGAAACCCAGGCAGCCCGGCTCCAGCAGCTAGCTTTTTCCCAGCAAAATACCACCAGGCTGCAAACAGCCCAGGAAGGCACATGAAGCCCTGGCCACATACTGCTACTGTGCTCATGGAAAATACACACAGGTAAGACTCCTTCCCCCCACGCAGAGAGGGTCTGCGTAAGAGAAAGGACCAAAATCTTCTCCAGATTGATCACACTTCACTCAAAAATAGACACAGTACGATTGCCTCTCCATAAGAAGCAAGATGAAGACCTGCAGTATTGGACACTCAAATAGTATTTTTTAAAAAAGCCTACCGAGCAACCCTATGCTGAGTTTTTAATTTCAGTCCAGAAAAAGCAAGCAGTGTTTGCCCCACTGGGAATGCACCAGCTGCAGAAGCTGCACCACGCTCTCGGGCGACCGCCTGCCAATAGCAATAAATCTGACACCGGAACAGCGTTACAGCCCGGCACCAGGACAGGTCAATTAAGCCCCTACAAATTCTTGGCCCAGATGGAAGAGTGGCTACTTTCAGCCCCATTGGGTTACAAGCCAGCTGGAGTCTTCCAGTGAGTCTCCAAAGCCAGGCTCCCCATCCTGCCTCACTCCCTACAACTCCAGGCAGGAGCCAGTGTGGCTCCTGGCCAGTGTGGATGTGTTCAGCCATCCCAGGACTTTGAGGAACTCGGCGGGCAGAGCCACCAAGCCTGATGGTGCTTTCCAGAGTTCATGTTTCTAGAGACAAGAGAAAGCCCTGCAAAGGAACACACTGTCCCACCAATACGACCTCCTCCAAGTCAGTAGGAAAACCATTTATGGAGTCAAGGCTATCGGTCATGACTTTAATCCTCTGCTCACCAGTGGTGGTGTCACCCCCTGGTCACACTCACCTTTCCTTCCTGCTCCCTCCAAAGCCTCTGGTTGTTTTAAATGAACTTGAGCAGCGCCACGCTCAAGGCCTGGCTTTGCATATTACTCAACACCACTGATGCTCTCGCTAGGAAAGTCCCACCTACAAAACATGAATCTCAAGGCTCGAGGGGATATGCAAGCCATGAGCCAAAAGGTTCAGAAGAAAGTCCTGCTACAAGCCTGCTTTTCTTAAGAGTGCCTTAAGAGTTCTCTGTGTTCAGTTAATTGTGAATTAACCGAGCTAACCCAATACAACCAGTCCCAGGTCCTTCGGGAGAGGCAAAGTACAGCACAAAGTCAGGGTTTGATCCCATGCAAGCCAAGGGAGCACATTAAGCTCCCTCCAGCAGATCTAACTCTGCCCCCTAAGAAGCAGATGGCATCAGAAACATATTTTGCTCCATGGCCACGCAACTTTGGAGAACACATGCCGCGTATACCTACACGTCTCATCAAGGAAGAAGTGTAGCTCCTTTTCACTGCACAAGTTGTCAAACAAAGTCACAGCATACGGACGTGTGATTTTTAGCAAAAACACTGCCAGAAGGAGCATGACGAAGGGGGCAGAGTTAAGGCTGCTGCACTCGGCTTAGCTCTGCGCTTCCCAGGTGCCGAGAGCCAAACACTCAACTCCAGTGCTGCACCAACCTACTTCTCAGATGGCTCTTCATACGATACCTTGAAGATCATCCATACCACAGTCACCATTGCATCCTCAACACCTAAAGCTACACCAGCTATCAGACTTATGTCAGCTTGTCACAGGATCAGATGCCACCCTGAAGGAGCAAAAGCAATTCATTGTGGAGGGCGAGGAAGATGCATGTGTGCATCAGCAGGTTCCACACTGTTCCCATCAACCCAACCACGTGCGTGCAGATCCCTCCTCTTAAGGATTTGGTCACCTCAACCACAATTTCCTGCAACTTCGCTGACCACTACTAGATCATCTCACACAACACGTGACAAACTCAAACACTCTCACAGAGAATTTATAGTCCTATAACCCCCCAGCAGGAACATTTGGGGGCTTCCTAGGGTTGTTCATTGTGCTCACCCACAAATTGTTTTACAAGAAAAAGTCCCGAGAGCGGTACTTAGTCTCAAAGAAAGATTATTTTTGGCAGCTTTATCAGAATAGTTGTCACTCCCTTAGCCTCTTCTTGGATGAAAGCACATTTAAGAAAACAGTCCAGATGTTGAAATATCAATAAAACAAAAAGCAATGGTACAACAGAGTCTTGAAGAGCCCTTCACAAATAAACACAACTTTGGGGAGTCTCTGCTCAATAGCACCAGGCCCACACTCATAAACCAAAACTACATGCTCACCTCGCCTGGAATCGGAAAATAAAAGCCGGTTTGGGTTACCCATCTGCAGGATACACATGCAAGAACTGCTCCTGCAGCTCTCATTCCCCTAAATGGTCAAGCTACTCATACCGCTCATTGTATTTTTAATCAAATTTTCCAAAATAAAAATTTACAGAAAGAGTGACAACTGAGCCAAATCCCATAATGAGAAACTTGAGCTGAGAAGATGTTATGGGAAACTCACCATCAGCTCTAAGCGAGGGTCTGGAGAGCCGAGATTAACCTCCCATCATAGCAACAGGTTTGTCCAAGCAAGAAGACACCCCACATGCATGCCTCAGTTTGAACCTGGACATTACCCACGAGGGCTTTGAACCTCACAGCAGCATTTCTCACTCCCAACAGCATTTACCATTATCACCACCGACTTCACACCATAGAAACATACAATGGCTTGGGTTGGAAGGGACCTTCAAAGACCATCTAGTCCAACCCCCTACCATGGGCAGAGACATGTTTCAGTAGACCAGGTTGCTCCAAGGTCTGTCCAACCTGACCTTGAACACTTCCTATCATGCAGCAGCCACAACTTCCCTGGGAAACCTGTTCCAATGTCTCACCACTCCCATCGTAAAAACATTTCTTCCTTATTTCCACTCTAAATCTACCCTCTTTCAGTTTAAAACTGTTGCTCCTTGTCCTGTCTTTACAGATCTTGGCAAAAAGTCTC
The DNA here is from genome assembly GCA_035590195.1 of Aviceda cuculoides. Lineage (NCBI taxonomy): Eukaryota > Metazoa > Chordata > Aves > Accipitriformes > Accipitridae > Aviceda > Aviceda cuculoides. The sequence goes on from JAVJGG010000002.1 coordinate 460,632, forward strand.
TCTCCATCTTTCTTATAGACCCACTTTATATACTGAAATGCCACAGTAAGGTCTTCCCAAAGCCTCTCCAACTGAACAACCCCAAGTCTCTCAGCGTTTCTCCACAGCAGAGGTGTTCCACCTCTCCAACCATTTTCACGACCCTCCTCTGGACCTGCTCTACCAGGTCCATTTCTTTCATGCACTGGGGACCTCAGAGCTGGATGCAGAGCTCCAGGTTAGGTCCCATGAGAGCGGAGTAGAAGGGGAGCATCACCTCCCTCAACCTGCCAGATACACCTCTTTGGACGCAGCCCAGGATATGATTGGCTTTCTGGGCAGCAAGCACACAGTGCCGGCTCATGTCCAATTTGTCACCCACCAGTATCCCTAGGTCTTTCTCTGCAAGGCTGCTCTCAATTCATTCACCCCCCAGTCTGCACCGATAGTGGTGACTGCCCCGAGCCAGGAGCAGGACCTCGCACTTGGCCTTGTTGAACTTCATGAGGTTTGCATGGGCCCACTCCTCAAGCCTGTCAAGGTAAACTTCTTGAAGAAATCCAGCCGTATCATACTACTGCCCCAATCTGCAAGACCAGTCTTACTATAAACTAAGCAATCTCCTCCTGAGCCACGCTGACCATCTCCAGCAGGTCTGGGACGACTTCCATTAACCACTCCCAGAGGACTCTGCCTCATTTCCATTAGACAGCAAGTCTCCAGTACATTGAAGAAGGCTTATTTTCTCCCTCTTCTCACCCAGCCTGGGGCGGGGGGTGGGGGGGCAGGAATGCTAATGTGATCCCATTAAACAGGCAAGAAGAAACCCAAGCCACAGCCCCATCTTTGCCCTTTCCATTCATCGGCAATCTCAGCATGAAGCGTGGTTGTCAGAAGATTTCTTGAGTTTCCTTAAGTTCTTCTGCCAAGTTCTGATTAAAATCCTCCTAAGTGGTTTTCCCCTTATTCAATTTCCTAGAACTGAGAAGTAAAGCAGACCTGAGAGCAGCACTGAGTGCCGGAGCTAAGAGCCACCGACACAGCCGGGACATCTGAGTCTCCCACACCAGCTCGTTAGGATCAATAGGAAATTGAAAGCAATTCTCTTCCCATGTCGTATCAGACCATCAGCTCCCAGAGGAGTCTGGGTTTTAATGGCCTTGGTCACTGTTGGGAGGCTGGAATTGCTCAGATGATACGGGCTGCCGAGGCACCTCTCGCCGGGCACTGCTTTAGTGCCACGTTTGAAACGGGTTGACCAGGGAGGATGGTTCCCAAAGGCTTTTAGGCAACGCACAATGGCAGAGCAGTAGGTAAGGAGCAAAGCACAGCATTGTAACACAGGTTTCCATGCCCAGAAATGTCCAACTTACCAAAATCCCGGTCCCCCCACAACTCAACACACTCCGCTTCACGATGATGGCTTCAAAAGAGGAGCCAACCTCTCATCACAGGCTCCTTGAGCTACCAGCTTGGGATCTGCACCAAACTGAATCCCCCGTTGCCCAGAAAATCTGGCTGCTTTGGTGGCCTGGAGGCTGAAGCCATTGGTTTCTTGCCCAGAAACAACAGGCACCTGCAAGTCTGGTCGCACTCATTCCTGTGGCCAAAGGCTGGAGACCATCGGGATGCCACAAAGATGTGGTGCATCTCACCTGTCCTCTTCTCCCAGCCAAGAGCGGCCAAGGAGGGTCCCTTCCTTGTGGGAAGGCAAGATGCATTTGACCCCAGGGCTCAAGCATGCTGGGAATGTTGGGTACAGAAGCGGTGCAATGGGAACCCAAAACAGCCTCCATTCACACAACAAGAAAAACCAGAACTGGATTTGCTGCTACCCTCTCCACTGCGTCTTCCGCCTTTGAAGAGCCCCACAGACGGAGGCACTCCTGCCAGGAGCCAAGGCACTGCTGTTGAGTACACAGCCTGGAAATCCCAAAACTTCCATTTTTTAATGGCGTGCACCTCCTCACACCCTTGGAAGAACAGGTAAACACTGAACCTACTTACAGAGACTACATGGATAGGACACAAGCTGGTCCAAGTTACCATTATCTACCACAGAGTTATCTATCACAGGGAACACCAACAGCTCCTGTTTTCTTGGTCTGCAGGACAGAGCAGAGAGGAGCACAGGCTGTGAGGCCCTCAAAAGCAGGACCTTTTCCTGGGACATGGCTCCAGGCAGCGATCTGGCGAAGCCATGGCACGTTCGGTCACCCTTGTGCCAGCGGGTGGTTTCACATGCAGCCTTTGATTTTTTGATGCAAGATCCAGTCCCTGCCGAGCACGGCCCAAGAGCTGAACCACCCACTCTCCCTGCTAGCAAGGGGCTTTAATTCTTCCCCCAGGTCAGGGCAGCTAAGCAATGCTCCGCTCGTGGCCATAGGCTGGTTTCCTTCAAAGGGACATTCAAAGCTCTGCCCCTCCAGCTCCCTTCACCCTGTACACAAAGCAGAGTATTAATAGCCAGCCTGGAAGACCATAAAACACTAAATACCTAAAGAGTTCCTGTACCTTGAAATGTTAATGCTAAGCAAAAAAAGAAACCTTCCTGTTAGCAAACTGCTCTGCTCTGTGATATATATATACACGGTTGCCTTCCTTCCCTCCAAGCCACAGAACAGCAAACACCACTCAAAACCCTAAAACGTTGCTCTACTTACAAGGCATCCTATAGATCTGCTCGTCTCCCCAACAGCCGGACGGGAGAGGCTTCGCCAGCACACGCCAAGTCTTCTTGATGACTTAGTTACCACCTCAAAGAGCTGACTGGCACCTGGCCATCCTCCCCTTAAAGGATCCTTTTCAGCCTTCGAAAGCGATCTCCCCCGGCCCCCGAGCACGCACAGCCCGGCCCCGGCTCTTTCCTGTTCTTCCAAGCCTCCCTTCCCCGCTCGATTGCTGGAGCTCAGCTCTGGCACCGATGTGCCCCCTTCTCTCCCATGGCTTTGCTCCCTTCTCCGTGCCTACGCCCTGGTGGGTCAAGGGGACATGGGAGCAGAGACCTGGGGCTGTGTGTCCTGCTGGGGAGGGTAGATCGGGATCCCAAGCTGGCAGGGCAGTGCCAGCTGGAAATACTCGCTTGGAGCTGGAATAGTCACGGTAGCCGCGCCTCTTGGCACGCACTGTGCTTGATGGGACCACGAGGACATCGCAGCCCCTTCGCCACACCACGCTGGTGATGCGGCATCCCAGCACCAACACCAGCTTTAGCAGTACCGATTATTTTTGGGATGCCCTCGCCAGGGAGCAAGCCCCTTTTGGACAACACACCCCACACCCTTGCCACCACCCACGGACAAGCCGCTGGGTGGACGCGGCTCTCCCTCCTCCAGCCCGGCCGGCGATGGGCTTGAACCCAGGACCAAGCCCTGGCTCCGGGGTCCTCTTTCAAGGGCTGAGCCCGAGGACGGTGGCCACCAGCCATCCGGCACGTGGTTCACTCCGGAACAAGCCACATCCATCTGTTAAACAGATGAGCAGGGCCATTCCCAGCGCAGGAGGCAGTGTACCTGCATCCCAACAACCGGAGGAAGGAATGAGTGGGCAAGCAGAGGGAGTCTGGGAACGACATTCGTTTGCATAGCACCTGGGGGAGGCCGGGGGAAATCACAACATTGCATTTCCATAGCTAATTGGGGGAGTGAGCTTCCCAGAATGAAATTACTTTCTGGGTTGGGGAAAAAAAAACCCAAAACAAACCAAACAAAAAAAACCCCCACCACCACAAACACAGGATTTGTAGCTATAATGGTGCCTTCTCTACCCAGAGCACCTCGGGTGCTCTCCCTTACAAAGTCCATGCTCATGCCTAACAGGGGAGCATCTGATCCATGTGGAGGATGGGGGGAAACTGAGGCACGGAGGCTCCAGCATTCGCATCAAGGAAGGGCAGCCATGAGCTCCGACAGGTCCTCTTGCTGCATTGGCACCGGATGAAAAGCGCTTTTGAGTTGTATCACATCCCATCCCCTTGATGGGATGTAAAACGTGGTGACCTCTATGTCACAACCAGAATTAAAGCTTAAGCCTGCAAAGCAGGCATGCTCTTTGCATTATTCATCGCAGCATGCTTCAAGAGACCCCAAGTGAACAAGGGCCAGACAATACTTTAAAATAAATCTAGACACTTACCGAGTTTTAAACCAATTTCAGTGTCAAGCACAGGGGAAACATCAGCAGATATGAGCACGTGCCATTACCACACCATATAAAAGCTTTGCGGTTAATGTCTTCCTGCAAAGGGATTTATCCTGTCCGCAGCACGCTGGGATGGAGCTGGCACCATTCAGTAGGCCGGGGGTAAGGCTGGGGGCACGGGGGGCAGGAGGAGAGATGGACAGCACAGGTACCGCGTGCCCTCCCGGGTCGGGCAGTGCCAGCCAAAGTCATCACGAGCCCTGCGAGAAGCCGGTGGCCAGGAAAAGCCCCCAGCCCCTTACACCACAACATCACCCCGGCAAAGCCCACGTCTCCAGCCCCAGGCAGCATCAGCGCTGCCGGTGACCCTATCCATCCCAGCAGCGCAGCATGCCCGCTCACCCGCCCATGCCAGCCCCCAACCTGAGCTCACCCCAGAAAACCCTGAGCGTGTTTATTTACATCAAATCAGTTCCATGATCTGGTCCGTGGGCAGGAATGAGTAACAGGGACAGGAATATCTCGAGCAGATGTTGTCACCAAATACAACATATCATCAGGCTGCTGGTAGCTTTAAATCATTTCAGAGCCCAGCGATTTCTTTCCAGCCCTGGGCTGCTCTCCCCAGCTCTCCGACTCCAGCTGCTGGCTCAACATCTACGAGGCCTGGGGTGGCTTTCCTCCTGCAGCCCAACGAGGACTCAAGCTCCAGGCACCGATCACCACGAGGTAGGAATGTCACAAGGAGTCACTCCAAAAAGTCCACTGCAATCACTAGCTGCCTTTTAAGCACAGAGGTGGCGCCTGCCATCAGCTCTGAATATTTGGGCGCCCTTTGGTCCAACACACGCGAGGTTGCCTGCACACAAGGACTCACAGGGAAGATGGTCTTCACGGCTCCAGCCCAAAACATCCTCAAGAGCAGCGGCGGAGCAACACAGCGCTGCGTTTGCACAGCAAACATTGGGAAAGCAGAGGCACAGAAGACGCCGTGCCCGCAGAAAACAGGGAAAAGGCAGCGAATCCCCAACAAGCCAACCTTTAAAAGCAGAGGAAGGGAAAAGCAGGCAGCGCTTTGCTCCGCAGCCCTTTCCAGCAGCCTCCCCAGCTGCCGGGTGGAGGAGCAGCTTTGCTCATTAGCGGGTTATTCCTGGCACACTCCCCCTGCATCAGCTCCCCGGCAGGGCCGCGGGAGCAGCTCGACGGGTTTTGAAGCCTTTGGGGTCGCGCAGCGCTCAAGATGCACAAATCTTCCTTTAAAGAAATCTCACTCAGGCAGATAAATGGTGCTGGGTAACTGGGGTCATTAGGCTAATAAGCAGCCACCACCAGCCTGGGAGCAAAGCAAAAAAACCACGAGAGTCTACCCGAGGCAGTTAGCCTCAAAATCTGACCCATCTCAAGCAGTTACCATCTCCATCGGAGAAATCGGGTCCATGAGTCAGCAGGATCAATCACCCGCCGGCCGCTTCATCAAAGTCTCTAATCAAAGCATCGGGGGAGTGCATCTGCAGTTTGCTCGGGCCAAGGAAGCAGTGCACGGACCCCGTTGAGAAGGAGACGTCCCCCCCTCTGTCAGCCTCCTCGTTAGCGCGTTGTCATTCTGCTCTCGCGCTTCGGGAACAGGGAGATGTTTTCTCCGCTTTCCCAGAGCGGCTCTGTTTTCTCCCGCTGCGTCCTTGATGGGGAGCTGCAGGTCCTGCTTCCCACTCCAACGGAGATGGGGCTGCGTTTTGGCACGACGATCTATTAAACGGGATACAGCAACGGCAATGAGTTGGGCAACAAAACTAACAACTAACTCACCCCTTAACTAGCCCTTCCTGACGCTGCCAGCTGGGAAAGCAAACAGGGAGAGATGCAATTTTTCCTTTCTAAAACCTTCAGAGGTGGGATCAGCTGAAAATCCCAGCCTGCTACATCTAGCGGTTATAAAAAAAAAAAAACCAAACCACATATAAATAACCTCTCAGCAGGAGCCAAAACTCAAAGACTAACCCCATGGTTTTAAGTGAACGAGGCCAATTTCCTCCTTTGTAGCTCTTGACACATGTTGGCTGCGTGCCCCCTTCATGCCTTGTTCCTAGAGCAGAAGGCTCTGGGCGGCGGGTCCGGGGACGATAAGGAAACGAGCGGTGTAATTCCCAAGGCCTCCCAACACAGCCCTGTCAGCAGCTCTGGAGGTGGCGGATTCCAGCGTGGCTGGAGGAAAGAAACCACGGTGAGAGGAGCAGGCAAGGGATGGCAGCTGCCTGCACCACCCCTGCCACCTCCTTGAGCTGCCAATGCCGCTCCGGCTGCCATTCCCCAGGAAGAGCCGAGCCCTACAGAGCGAGGGGTGGGAAACAGCACTAGGACGGCAGGAAAACCTGGGGTCTCTGCCTGGGGTTTTCGGCAGGAGCGGGTCCTCACCCCAAGCACCGGGCTTCCCGCATGCGCTAAAAATCCCTGGGGAAAACAGAGTCCAGGGTTAACGCCAGCTCTGAAGGGATGGACAGAGCGAGCTTTGGAGGAGCTGTAAAGCAGTAACTGTTTTCACCAAAACACCTCCATTGGGAGTTTTTCCACCCAAACTCTGGCCCCAAGACAAGGAAATCCATGCTGGGCGCTATCCATCACATCTGGGTCAAAATCACAAGCACGTCTTTGAAGCACGAAGCTGGGACCAGCCCACAACGCCCCGTCCTGGCTTGGCACCACATCAAGCGACTCGGCTTCCCAAACCACCATCCCGAATGCAGAGAAGCCATCTTCATCCTCACCTCGATGGCGATCTCGTGTCAGAGCAGCTTGGGTTTTGCCAAAGCCTCGCATCAAATGTCTTGATATTTGGGGTGGGAAAAGCTGCTTTGGTGCGTTGGGTTTTTCCGCAAGCACAGAAGGCGCTCGGCACGCAGAGGGCTCAAGCCCCCAGCACAGCGGCTGCCCGCTGCCACGCCGTTCCTCGGGGAGCTCGATGGTCAAACTACGCTCGAACCATTTTGTACAGGAGCAAGACACAAAGAGCTGCCGGCGGAGGGTGAGGTCAAGTCCTAAAAGGATGCACGGACAGCAGAGCCAGAAGCTCTGAGCAACGTGAATCAGCTGCACTGCTGTACTGCTGCCACCATCAGTGAGCAAAGGAGAAGAGGACAAGCACTAAGGGACAGCAAGAAGCTGGTGATGGCTGGGATACCGCAACAGAAGAGGCCACAGCAGAGCTGAAGCCCATTATACCCACCAGCAGGACAACGTAAAGCAGCAGCACGGGAGTAGTGGCCACATCTCCACAGCCATGTGCAAGGAGCTACCTCCACAATCGGGTTGGGGTCAAGCCCGTGGTGGTCTCCAGGCTCTATACAGAGCATCGCTCTCTCTTTGAGGTGCAAAGCTGGAAGCAAATGCAATATCCAACATACGGAAATGTCCCTAAGAGAGTCTGTGGCCATCTCCTGTTGGGCTTGGACCCAGCAGAGCTACTGCCTTCTAGGAAGATCTCACCTCTTCAAGCTGGAGTCATCCAAGCACCCCTTCACCCCAAACCTCACCACTCCATCCACCACCGAACCTCATCCCTCCCACCAAAAAGGGGTTTAAAAAAAAAAAAAAAAAAAAAAAAAGAGAGAAAGGCAACCATGCTTTGATTCTGGGTAAAGAACTACCAGGTGCAGGACACCTAGCAGGTGGGGGGTCATCCCATGTCCCAGACAGGCTGGGACAGTCACAGCTGTAGGAACAGAACAGCGCTGAAGACACCGTGCAGGTCTGCCTCTGTGGGTTTAGGGGACGAAGGTCTGCACAGATAACACCAAAGCCACACTGCAAACTGCCGGACAAGACAGCGGCAGCAGGCAGCGTCCAGGGATGTATTTCGGGGGAGTATTTCTGTTTTGGCAGCTGCCACCAGCATGGCGTAGCCACCCCACTTCCTCCACTGCCATCTGACCTCCCAGCCACTGCTCAAGCACCACTTCCAGTGCCACGCTGTCCTCCCACAGAACCAGAAGTGTATTTTCAGACCAGCTTTGGGGCCTGTCCACTGCAGCATCCCCCACCTTACAACGTCCCCTTGCCATCAGGCCACCCATAGCAGGGGATCTCTGCTCGGAGCACACGCAAGGCATAACCACGCTGTGTTCAGGGGGGAAAATCCAGGGCAAAAAAACGCACCAGTGGCTTTTACCCCCTCTCTCACAGGGGGACGTGACCAGATCCACCTTCCTTGCTGCCCAAAACCGCAGCGCATGTGACCCAGAGAGGCTCTTCAGAAGAGCCGTGTCTCCAGCGGCTTCTGTTTGCCTTTCCCTTGTTTGCAGCAGCGTCGCATCTGGACGCTCGTCAGAAGAGGAGGGGAAAAAAAAAGGAAAAAAAAAAAAAAAAAGTAGGAATTTGCCTGCTCACCTGGACACGTTTTCTGGAATGTACTCTAGAACTGGATACCCATCGCTTCTTCTGGATGCCAACTCCGAATGCGACTTCCAGGTCTCCACTAGCGTGCTGACGGAAGGGAACGAGCTCAAGTGCTGAAACGCCTGCTCTCGAGCGACCGGCCGCGACAAAGATATCGTGCCTTGGGCACCGATCCTGTAGTGAAATGACTGTCCACCTGAATTTACACCCACAATGGCAGAGGATGGTATACTGTTTTCTTGGTAATAGCTGCCATCGTCAGGCTCCTGCTTAATTCCCACACGTAGGCCTGGATTTGGAAAACCGCTACCTTCACAACTTCCATCAAATGAAGAAACAGGTGGTCCTAAAATCCCAGAAAGAGAGTAATAGTCTTTGTCATCCATAAAAGAAAAATAGGAGCCATCTGTGAATGGGAAAGGATTTACTGTTTGATTCCCTTTAAAAGAGGCACCAGAACAAGGATGCTTGGCCGACTCTTGCTTCACTGGTACTGAAAAGGGGGAATCAGAGTTTATTTTGCTGCTGTCGCCAATGCACGCGCTGCCGAACGAACCATCTGGCTCGGGTTTTATGAACTGAACAAGGTTCATCTGACTGTTGCTGGAGATGGCATTCTCCATTTCCTCCATCTTGGGAAACGTGAGTTCTTGAGCACCCTTGTCTTTTGTTTCTGGACTGGGAACGGTATCTTGGCTTCTGCTAGGTCCCGCCGGCGTGCCGGAAGCTGGGAATCCTAGGGAGTTGTTTGCAGGGCTACAGATGGACGATCCCACAGTGCTAACCGCTGGACTAGAACGAGTGGACCTATTATTGGCATTGGAAGGGCTGGCAATGGAGCTCCTCGAGTTCAGGTTCGCAGGACTGGACACAGAAGATCGCATAGTGATATTATTGGGACTCGAGACGGGAGATTTCACGCTGCAATGGCTGGGAGGACTAGAAATCGGTGATTTCATGCTACTTATAGGGCTAGAAAGAGGAGACCCGACGTTGCTAACGTGCGCGGGACTATGCAACATAGACCCCCGGTTTTCAACGTTCGGCGAGCGCGACAAAGGGGTTCCCTGGCTGATGGGGCTGTGCACGGCAAAGTTCCCAAAGTTAGCAGTAGTTGAGGACACGGAGTTAACTCCCGCAGGACTACACACCGAGGAAGCCATGTTCTGAGGGCTGCAGCCCGAAGGGCTTTTCTCTTGACACATGATAGGGCTTTTGACAATAGAGTGCATGGCACCACCGTTCACAGCGCTCCCGGAGTCCGATATCAAAGACCTCAAGGGCCTGCTGGCGCCGTGGAGGGGAGAAGAGCAATGGCCATTCTCCTTGTAGAGCTTCACCAGCTGCTCCACGTTCTGGTAGATCTTTCCCGGGCTCCCCTGGTTCTGCTGATCATAGGGGTAATCGGCATCTCGTATGGAATCCATATATAAACCCATGGATTCGGCCACCGTTGCCGACAGCTCCTTCGACTCCGTTTCGGTTTTGATGTCAGAGGGCAAAAGACCAGGCTGACTGCTGTCTTGCTGCAGGCAGGAGAGTAGCTCGGGTTTTTCTTTGTTGCTTCCTTGAGCGCTGCTGTTTGCAAAAGTGCCGGCAGCACAGCTTACATTTACAATCTCCATATAGTTACTGTCATCAGTCTGCTCTCCAGCACCTATAGAAGAATACTCCACAGACTGAGAAACTTGACCCCACCGTCTCTCCATATCTAAGCCTTCTGGGTAGCTGTGGTATCCTTTTGTCTCCATAACTAGCAAAGACATATATAAAAAAATAAAATTAATAAATGACAGGACAGTGTGACTTCCTAAGGAAATTTCCTAATTTCCTAAGGAAACAAGGCGTATCCGCTCACTCTGTCTATCCTCCTCTCTGTCTGCCTGCCAGTCCCGTTTCCCTGCCCCATCCATCATCTCTCAACCATTTGTCCAATTTCAATCAAACCGAAGGAAAAGCTCTCATGGATATGACAGCCCTAGGGGTTCCGAGACAAAACCGCTCAGCAGTTAGAAAAGACCCAAATTACTGCTCCCCGCCCTGCCCCAAAAGGAACGGCTCGGCAACATCAGCACAACAACCGCCCACCCTCGCCGGCCGCAGCCCCGTGGCCAGTGCCAGCAGCACCGTGGGCTGCCCCTCACCCAGGGACCTGGGAGGAAGAAAAGGAAGGGGGTAGCAAGGATGGAGGGGAACCAGAGAGGTCCTGAAAGGAGGACATGGCGGTGGCAGGCAGGACATAAACCCCGAGGACGCCGCTCGTCACAGCTCTGCTCCTCCAAAGACCTCCCCCTGCCATGCCACAGGGACAGCAAAGCGAGGGAGGCCGGCGTGCCAGGAGCGTTTCTCTTCATCCTCCAACTCTATACAGTCACCTGAGGAGACACGACGGATGGGCTGAGCGGGGAGAGAAGTGGTGTAAAAGTTGAATGGGAAATGTTTCCGCCACAGAGGAAGGGGATCAGATTAGGTGGGGATGCGTGGCTATTAAATGGATCCCTAATTCTGCAAACCTCCATGGCAGCCAGCAAAAGGAACGCATGAAGAAAAAGTAAACCTTGTTCTAAAATAGACCCCCCAAAATCCCTCCCATCCCACATGCCGCTCTCTCCAGGCAGGGAGCAAAACGCATGACCTGGCCTCCATTATTCTGAAAATCACATATAAGTAACAACAAATTTTTTTTTTTTTCATAAGTAAAATGCTCACAGTATCATTAGAACTGTAGAAACTCAAGTGCCAATAGCTGCAATATCAATATTATGCAAATATTTTTTTCCTTTTAGAATGTATTAGTTTTCCAATATTTAGTGTTTAATCCCTTTACTTAACACTACTTAAAAATGCTATTTTAAGCAAAATTATAAAAACAAAACAAAAAAACTTAAAATGAATGACTCAAATACTTCTCTGCCTTACTTAGAATTATGGCCCTATGCCTACATTCCCCTCAAGCACAAATTTTATTAGAACATCATTCTGTGTATCAAATCACATTCCTATAGCCTAAAATTTTCAGACAGAAGTGCCTACTTTCACATAAAGTCACTCCCAGATAATCACCTACCCCTGATTTAAGTGCTGAGCAAGCCTAATTCCTAGAGAAATCAATTGCAGCTGTGAGTGACCAGAATTTCTGAAAACCAGGAAACTTAGTTAAGGATTAAAATTAGGACGTAAGTGAATTTTAACCCTCAGAACCACCAGCAGAATAACCGAGTACCAGGAAATCTCAGTTATAGGCCTAACATGACACTGGTGCACAAGCTTTGTAGCAACCTCTCCCACAGCAGTAAATTTCAAACTTCATACATAATCAATAGGCAAGCATGCTTTAAAACTTCAGCAAATAAAAATCTGGGTCACACAAAGGAAAGAAAAAAAAAAAAAAAGAAAATGCCCTGGTCCTGCACTTCCAGAGAGACAGGCACTGTCTGGTAAATCTATCCGAGAGGATCAAAAAACTGCAGAGAGATTATTTGTGGCCTGACACAAGTTCGGTTTAAAATGACAGATATAAATTAGTAAGAATGCAGCCGCAACGAGATTTTATGGGAGTCTTGGTTTCTGTCACCTCCGACCACCTCAGTAGATACTAGAACCAAATAATCATCTCACGGGTTGCTGATAGCATAAGGGTTTGATTTTGTTCTTCTAAGCAGAACTTATTACAACTTGACTAGCATGTTTATCCACAGTATCCATACTTCACCTACTGCACAGACATGCCTTTTTACTAACTTTCACTAAGTGAATTTGACTGCAGGCTAAAACATCCACGAAAACCAAGAGAAGCCGAGTCGCGTTACGTATCGGAACCAAGACCATCTACATCTGATATTTTGCAGAAGGAAGCTTACATTATTATGAGCATGGCAGTTTCTCCTGACCTCCCCCCCCCCCGAAGTACTGGACATTGCGAGTTATGTATTTCACCCCCAAACATATCAACAAACACAGCCCTCTGCAGTACAAGCCTCCGATCAATCAGGCATGAAACCAGTTTCGCAGCAACAGCCAAATAAAAAAATCAAATGGTACCTGGTATCCCTGCAACCAAAAGGTCACCTCGATACGGGAAAATGTGAAGCAAATCCAGTTTCATAGAAACTAAACCAATGATGGCTCAAGCGACCAACCCACTTCTCATTTCTCGGTGTTTGGAAACGAATTTTTCTGTAAGTTTCACTGCCCGAGAGCCGCTTCGCTGACATTAAACTGCCCAGGGGAGCAGAGTTTCACCGTCAGGGATGGGCTGGGGGTTTCCCCCCTTTCCCCGGGCGGCGGAGCAGGGTGGGCAGCGCGGGTGGGCAGGTCGGCCGCCCCCGGTACGGTCGCCCCCGCCCCCGCCAGCCGCGGACGCCGAGC
>JAVJGG010000002.1:490109-527658 GCA_035590195.1 Aviceda cuculoides
CGCCCCCCCCGCACCGCCCGGGAGGCGCCCTGGGGTACCCACATCCACCCCAAAAAGCCCACGACGTCATGCCCCACGACGTCATTTTTCCTCCCCAAACAGGTTTCCAGCGTGGGACGGCGGGGGCAGCCGCTGTCCCGAACGCACCCCGATCCCAGCCCTCCTGGTCCCCAGGAGGTGACACGTCCCCCAAAACTCCGCAACCCACCCCAAAGCCTTGGGGCCAGCCACACGCTGGCCGGCGAGGAAATTTTGGCTCAGCGAGGAAATTTTGGCTCAGCTCAGCGGGGGGTGTCCCAGCCCTGGCCTCAGGACCCCCCAAAACCAGCCCAGCGCGGGAGCGGGTGGCCCCCGGCGCGGCGAGCGGTGCCGATGGAAGACGGGGCGCACGATCCCAGCCGGCACGCCGGCAGCGCGGACCTCGGAGCCCGAGAACGATGGAGTGGGACCACCGCTTCCACCCACCCACCCGGGCTCTGGCCTGGGGCATCCCGGCCCAGGGAAGTGCCACCATCCCTGGGGACGGCAGGTCTCCACTCCGGCACGGTTTCAGGAGGACACTGACGGAGATGCCGATTCGTTCCGACGCTTTTCGTCCCCAAACGAGGACGACGCGAGACCCGAACTTCTGGCAGAGGAGGTGGGACAGCGCGAAGGGCTGCCTTTTGGGTGCCATCACCCTGGTTCTCTGGCTTTTGGGGCTGGTGCAGGCGGGAGGGGAGCCAGAAGAGGTTTAAAGCAGTGGAGAGGTGGGATGAGAAGAGCATTCATTTAGCCCAAAAGAGACAAAGAGGGGAAATTCTTCCTTATCACGGTGAAGAGGAGAAATTGTCCTCGCATGGCACAAACCCAACGCTGGTGGGCCCCAAGACAATCTATATTAATAAATTCAGGTCGGTTTTTACCAAAAATGTTTAAAGGATTGGGTAAAAGGTGTTCTGGGCATTGGGTGTTGATTTTCAGCACATCCCAGACCGGGGATGATGCTCCAGAGGGTGGGAAAACCAGCTTCTGCCGGGAACGCAGAACAAACCAGAGATGGATCGGTGCCTCAGTCTGCTCGTTTCCTGGCAAAACCATAAATTATGTCATTAATACAGGAGGAAAATAAAAACACTGCCAGACAACAAGGCTTCCTTGGAAACGATCTCGGCATCCCTCCCACGGTGCGTTTTGCCACGACCACGAGCAGCGCCGGTGACCCAAGTCTGCCCGGGGCTGCTGGAGCCGCCGGCCCCGCAGGACTCGGTGCGTTTTACCAACAACAGTGGGGAACGCGAAATCCTCGGGGACGAAACACGGATGCGAGCTGTGAGCAATATAAAGGACAGGGAGGTGACAAAACAGCTGCCGCTCTCACGGCAAGTGGACGCAGGAGATGGATCTGGTTTGACATGAAGCCAAATCCTGGGCTCGTATTAAAAGCCTGGCTTAGGTGAGGGGTGGGCGACCTGTCCTGGGAAGCAGTGGCCCAAGATGGGGACTTTGACGGGCATTAGGTGTGATGGACAGGACGCGAGTCCCACAGTCCCCTTGTCCTACGGCGATGGTAGAAGATCCCACGCTGTCACGGCCTTGTCCGAGGGTGCTGCACTCCTGGGATAAGGAGCAGGAGCTGGAAACCCTGGGGCTGTGGCACGTGGAGCCCAGCCCGGATGCAAGCCCTGGGTGCTGAGCATGTCCGCCCTGGGTGCTCGGTGTCCCGATCATCCTGCTCATCCCGGGCCATGCCGGTGAGGCGGAGGGCAGGGCAGCAAAGACATCTGTGATGTTTTATGAAAGACGTTGTCCGCCACGTAACCGCAGGCTCCTTCTCCACGCGCCTGCCTTCAGCCTGGAAGAGTGTCTCCCCCACCTTGGTCCCACAAGCGCTGCCTTCAGGCCGGCTGCTCGGGGGTCGACCCCTTCCCACCTCTAGGAGAGATGCTCCATGGAGCTGCAGGCAGCTTGGGCAAAGCAACCTCAATGTCCTGCCCCTCCCGCCCGGCCACCAGGGCCAAGTCCCCTCCCACCTCCTTCTCCCCAGGGCACCAGGACCCCAGGATGCCACCCCAAGCCCCCCATCCCTCTCCAGCTCCGCTCCTGCGGGCACCACGGACCTTTCCTCTCGCCCTTGAGGCACATCCGCGCAAGAGAGGAGGACCTCCCTGATACAAGAAGAGAAGAATGTGCGGGGAAGTCGCAGGGAGTCCCAGCACAGCTGATTGGGACCATACTGGTGAGACACGAGGAACGGGCACAGGCTGGTGGCTGGGGGGACACAGCCAGAGGAGGAAGGACGCGGCAGAAGCCCACCTCCCTCTGCCAGGCCGAACGGCAGCTCCCACACCACAACCTCCGTGCCAAGCCCGGGCAACTCGGAGCTGAAACACCCACCAGCGTTTTCCAAATGAGGAACGACACGGGCAGGCGTCAAATCCAGATCCACCACCTCCAGCATCTCGGAGATTCCCACAGGCAGCAAAAGGAGCCAGAAGACAACTCCCAGGGCAAATGGCGGCACTAGTGGGACGGCTTCCAGCACCGCAGCATCCAGCTGCCAAATTTCAGGGGGCACAGGCGGTTGGCACAAAGGCTTCGCATCCTCCTCCTCCTCCTCCCTGATGGGGTAGCGACAGGAACCGAAGCAGAGGGCTGGGACAACCTGTAACCAGTGACAGCGCCAAGCAGCTGAACCGGCAGCCCTGCTCTGCTCCCCAGCGTGGCCCTGGGGAGGAGGAGGGATGCCAGCAGCGCTCGGGGGTTGCTCTGTCCCCTCCAGAGCAGGGTGGGCTCCGAGGAATGAGGAGGAGCACTTAGACCACAACAAGGAAGAGCCTGGAGCAACATGGCAGGAAAGGCTCACAGCCCAGTGAACACGAATGCGTAATGAGCACAGACATGGCAATGCGGGGAGATGCTGAATATGAAGGATTAAAGAAAAAGGAGAAATTAATCTTATTCATAAGGCAGAGCGGGTTTTTAACTCGTGCACACAGCTGCTGGAGGGGCGGGTCAGCTATTGCAGGGTGGCTGCTGCTTTGATACAAATCGGGAGAGCGGGATGTTAAGGCTGGGCACTTCCCAGGGATGCCAAGAGCTGGAAGGGCACGCTCCTGTGAGCGGAAAGCCTCTGAGCATGAACAGAGCCCACCTCTCACCCCGAGTCTCCTGCTTCCCCAAACACGCGCTCGGCAGGGCTCAGGCTCTCCGGCTGCTGGGAGCCATCCCCCTCGTCCCCCCCAGTTTCTTGCCCTTCTCCTGCGAGGCCAGTGCCACGATGTGTCTGACCCTATCCAGCCAAAAAACCTCAAGGCTCATTTTGGGGAGGGAGACGCTGCCAAAGCCAGGATGGAGCTACCTCCCGCCTGCCGAGACGGATGGAGCGGAGTTGGCCGCTGCTGGCGAGCTCCCCTCGCCCGTCCTGGGATCTGGTGCTCACGAGCCATGCGGAGATGCCAGCGCTTGGTTGAACCCCATCCCGTCAAGCTCCATCTCCCACCCACCCTTGTCCGCAGCGCGCGACTTCCCAGGAAGCACAGGGCTGTTGGGCGAGAGCTCGGTGAAAACACGTCTCTTTTAATGCTTTTGGAATACAATGGATAAACCAATACCTAACAGCGCTCTGGAGTCCATCTTGCACCTGCTTTCCAGAGTCGAGGACCGTCCCGGCGCCCTTCGGTGACAGTCGGGTGCTGCGTGGGAACATGTTGCTGCTCCCCACCAGCTCACCGCATCGCTTTCTGCTTCATTAACCCCTTCTTTGCTCCCTGATGGATCTTTGCATCCAGCTTCCCTGTAAAGAGGGGATTGAAAAAAAAAAAAAACAAAAACACAACAAACCCTCATCACTCTTTAATTTTAAATGCTATTTGCAATGCAAATCAGCTGGAGGCAGTGAGGTCTCCTAGTTAGTGTGTTCCTGTCACATTCAATTATCGTGCTTGAGGAGCCAGGCGTTTCCAGCCACCGTGGCTTCCCTCCGCAGGCGCGACACCAGGGAGCTGGGGGCAAGCATGTCCGACGCGGCAAAGAGACACTGGAGAGGGGGAAATTCAGTGAGGAGAGTAAATTAACATCCAGCACTTGCCCGCAACTACCCGGGGGGGGGGGAAAGATCCCTTCACTCGCCCGCAGGATGCGTGTCAACACATTTGAAGGCGATGGGGGACCATCAAGCACCATGTTGGGGACATGTTTCGCCACAGCATGACAGAAAGCTGGGCTTGGGGACAATGAACCCTCAGCTTGGGGACGATGATGGAACGGGGCACACTGTGATGGGGACCAATCACCCTGTGCTGCCAAGTGCCAGGTTGTTGGCCTCCAAGGCCACCAGCTGGGAGGGCCATGCTGCCTTTGCCACCAGGCAGCACCTCGGGGAGCCCAGGCACCCGTGGCCGGCTGCGCCGGTGGGACCCGGACCAACAGCTGCCTCCCCTTGTCCTTCACAGCCCTCGGTGGCTTCGCTGCCAGCTCCGTTCTCCCACCTGGGAGAGGAGCAGGACACCACAATACGGGATTTAAGCAACTCCTGCAGAAGAAGCCGAAAGCCAGGCACGGCAAGCAAGCCGGGAGGGTGAGGCGCTGCCTCGGAGGAGTGTCCCTGTCCCCATCTCCCGGACCATAAAAAAAGAAGGATGCTCCTGCTCTCCCAGGCAAAGGCCCCTCCTCCAAAAGGGAGAGGAAGAAAGGGAAGGTGACCTTAAGTGAGGCAGCACAGCAAAGAGCTGGCCTCCTGGAGAGGCTCTGCCGTCAGCCAGCACCGGTCACCTTCTCTAATGCCTGGGAACTCGCCTCCCTGCTCCTGCTCCCGCTCCCCTGCATCTTCCCATCCTCCAAACGTCAGCCCTGTCCCGTCTCTCTCTCTAGCTGGGAGCAGGGACGGGGCTCCAATGCGTTGCAGAAGCCAGCAGCAAAAATTGCAGACCCCATTCTGAGCTGGGGAGGGTGGCCCCTGTCCCTGGGGAGCATCCCCTGTGTCCCTCGGGAGGGACACGAGGAGGCAAAGGGATCAGAGTTTGATCCCAAGGAGATGGACAGACAGAGCCTGTCCCAGTGAAAAGCCAGTGAGGTGGATGGAGCCAGAGCTGGCAGCACTTCAGCACTTCATCTGGGTCCCTCAGCATTGTCCCTCTGGGGAATCCAGCCCAGCGTCACCCCACGGGTGAAGCACAGCCCGTGCGGCCCCTGGGAGAGCCGCGTTGCTCCAGCCCAGCTGCAGCACACAGCAGATCTCATCCCCGGTGGGGACAAGATCCACCAGGCTCCAAACCGGTCCCACTTTGGCCACTGCTCCAAAAACTGCCGGCAAATGCCCATGTGCCATGAGAAGCAGGCGCTCGTCCAGAGAAAATGGCTCCAAACCAGCCAGAGACTATCACCTTCTCTCCAGACCAAGAAAACTTCTCAATTTCAGCTCAACAAAGAGTCCAACAACACTTTTCCCGGGAGAGGCAGGTTACAAAACTGCTTTGCTCAGGATGTCGCACCAGCACAACGCAGCCTCCCTGAAACCCGTCCCCCTCCTTCAGCTCAAGTTTTGGGCCAGCCTTGCGGCTGTCTGAGCTTGAGAAGGAAGTTCAATGCACCAAAACCGTAACACATGCAAAAAAATAAAACCCAAACGTGAGCAAGCATTTGCAAGTCACTCTGCCATAGATCCACAAACCGAAACGTGGCTACAGTCAGGTCGAAATTGGGAGCAGGAACCAGACACCGCCAATGTCTCGGTGCAGCAGGTGCCAACCTGCAGCCCACAGGACACAAAAGGCTATCTGCAAAAGTCTTCCACCATCACAAATGAGTAAATTAAAACTGAGGCCAAGCGAAAGGGCAAAACAGGGCATTTCTTGGAGCATCTGTTTTCAGACAGTGTTCTCACTCTCAGCCCACAGAGTTTGGAAGATGGTCCCCTACAAGGTCTGGGAGATCCACCATCCCCTCTGCCACCCTATGGGGGAGAAGACTTTCCCCACCTGCCTAAGGATGGGGAAGAAGCTGCCTCCTTGCAATGGCTGGAAACAGCAATGGGCACCCAACAAGGCTGAGCCAGCACAGCCAGACTGTCCAGAAGCAGCCTGTCAGACCACCGCGTCGCCGAGCTGTGGGGTTTTTGGCAGGAGGAAGGCAGCAAGTTCACACTCACTCCATGCTCTGGTCCCCCACCACCAACGCCGTGTCACCTCCAGGGCTGTAAGCTTCATATTTAACATGCCTGCCTGCTCCTCCTGGACCCCAAAAGTGATCAGGAGGCTCCTCTGCTCTACCAGCTGGCAAACATAAAACATCAGCTAGGCAACCTTTAGGAAAAAGTCTAAAAATAAGGCCACAGCACCAGGGTCCCCTTCTCTTTCCACTCAATGATTTAAGGACTCTCGTCTCACATTGCAACGTGTCCCTTTGCCCGCTCCTCCACCCGCTGGCTGTTGAAGGGAGGTTTCTCAGCAATGCTCGAGGGAGGCTTCAGGGAAGCTTTGCCCTGATTCAAGGAAATCTCCCACGAGAACCACCAACGAGCTTTGTCCGCACGCACTAAAACTAAGCGGGGATGTGTTTGGGGAGAGCCACGCTCCCAGATGCAACACAAACACAGTGCCCATCCCTTCCACACAAACAATAACCCTGGCAGCAAAAGTCAAATTATGTTACTTTTTTTTTTTTTTTCCCATCCCCAGGCTGCTAGAAACAACTAATTTGCAACGGAGAAGCATTCGGATGTCATGGTGGCAAGGTCCATGCTGTTATCTGGCAAGGAAAACCGCTCTGGCTTGGCTTCCCAACAAGACAAACTGGCATTTTGTCATGGCTTGAGCCAGGCTTCAAGGAGACCAGGGCAGCCAGCGAGCTCAGGTGGGGATGCGAGCCGGCACCTTCCCCCTGCTCTGCTTCCAGCTTGGAGAATTAAGCTTTCGACTGCCTCGGATGTAATGCCAACTCCTATTAAAACAGCGCCTTACCCCAGTGAAAGGTCAAAGGCTTCTCTGCTCCTTCCCTAGGCTGTCACAAATATCACCCAGACAGATGACGTCCCCTCCGGGAGGGGAACGTGCAACTCCACGGTCTCCCCCGCCACTGCTCTCGTGACAGCTCCTGTCGGGATGGAGGGCAGGAAAGGCAGGGCCAGCAGCAGGAGCGGGCAGCGCAGGCAGCCGCCAGCGCAGCCGGCTTCCTTCCAGGCTGTTAGACTGATCCTTCTCCAAGCAGGAAAAGTGTCACAACACAAAGGAGACGATGTGACAGATGGGGAGGGGACCGGCAGCACCTGCAGCCGGCGAGGCGGACAGGCAGAAGCCGGCCGCGCTGCGCTCACGCCGCGTGGCAGCTTCCCCTCCAGCTGCCGGTGGCGGCTCTCCTCCTCACCACGGGTGGACGGAGGCAGGTGTGGCAGTGAAGGGGCATGAGAGAGCCTGTATGAGAGCAAGGGGAGGTTAAAACAAGAGGAAAAAAGACAAAAAAAGAGGATGCAGCGGCTGCTCCAGCACGCAACAGCGGCGAGGCTGTTCTACTGCAGCGAAGACGTCTGCATCCTAAGTAACTCGGCGCGACCCCTGCCTGCTCGCCGGAGCGCCGGGAAAGACCCGTCCCTGGGGGAGGACGGCGCCGCTAGCGAGATCCAAGCGCTGCAGCTCACCCGGCATCGTTTGTCGCCATCGGCTGAATGCACCTTCCAGATGTTGCTACAAAAGGCGGCGAAGGAACCAAATCATTTTGCCCTGCTCGACACCCTGGCAGGGCAGGAATACCCCCAGCGCCCAGGGAGAGACTGAAGCTGTAGGAGAATGGTGCTTCTCTGAGCAAAGAGGGCGGGAGGGGGGAAAACTCAAAAGCAACAAAAATAACCCTACACTGTGCTTCAAAAGCCCTTATTGACCGGTCCTGAGAAATCCTACTGCTCCTGCACCGCTAGGTAACTACTCGCAGAGAATCACTCTGCAAACGAGAAAGAAAACCCAGTCATCAACTCTGCTAAACAAACGGCCAAGACTATTTCTGCTTATGCTGCTTTTAGCCCGTCAAATTAATTTTTCACATCCCCTGAAAGCGTGTACAGTGCCTTCCCCAGGCTGTGTGGTGGGGAGGCTGCTAATAAGGACGGAGCTGACTGCAGGCTCCCCAGCTGCTGCATCCCTCCTCCATCCTTTTTACAGCAGCGGGCAGGAATAACTGGCAGCCTGCGGAGGGGCTGGTGGCTCATAAAAGGGACTAACGACGCTGGCAAGCGGAGCGCGGACAGATGCTGCGGCGCTTCCCTGCAAGCTCTGCCAGGACATCCCATCCTGCCGGCCCGCGGATGGAGAACATCCATCTGGCCCTGCAGCTCTCGCTGCTTCAAGCCTTCACCATCCTCACGGGCGAGAGGGTAATTCTGAACCGCAGGCAAGGAGCTAGCGCAGATCTGCCTGAGCATCGCCGCGCTGGCTCGGATCCCGACCCAGGCTGATGCCAGAAGCGGATCAGCTGCAGACACAAGCGCTCTTTGACTCCCGAGTGTTTGCTGAGGCAGGAAGAGGCATGTATTTGGAAGGAAGCAACATCTGGGGAAAGGGGAACTGAAGACAAAAAAAATATTACAGATGTATTCGAGTCATTAAACAAACACCTACAGATCAAAGAGCACAGGGCAAAGGTTGCGAACTCATATGGCAAAGGCAAGCAGAGGTGGTGATGAGAGCAGGCACGGAAGGCCAAGGGGGGCATCTGTGGAAACTTTACTACTTACAGATTTTGGGTTTTCCTTTGATGGGAAACTTCACAACCATCTCCTGGGGATTAGTGCAGATAAAGACAAATGGAGATCCGGACTCCTGGCTCAGATCTGGATACTGGGAAACACAGACACACACACAAAACAGAGTCAGACCGACTGCCGCGGGTGTGAAAAGAGCTTGGCGGTCAGGAGCAGAAAAATTGTTATTTAAGAGATGGGTTATATCTAGGCTGCAGCAGCTCAGACTAAACCAGTTCAAGAACTTTTAATGAAAAAAAAATAAATAAATAAACTGCAGGTTTGGGTCTTAATCAGTGAGCCCCTCGCTAAACCTCTTCTCATCACGCCCCTGCCAGAGCTTCCTCCCTTTTCGGATCTGCTCACCCAGCCGCTTCCCTGTGTGCTCCCTAAGACTTTTCAGCCCCCTTTAGCACCCACCCGTGTTTCGCCACCCGAAAGGTGTGGTTTCACACTTGGCTTAAGCTGCTCCAAAGCGTGGGGTGTCTGCAGAAAGGCAGCCGGGGGCCCTGCCCTCACCAGCTTGCCTGTTCACTGCCTGCTTTGCGCTGCGACAAGCATGGGACCGATTTTCAGCCCAATACATTCCTGGATTCAGCTGACCAGGGATGCGGGTACCCCCGCTAAACCCCAGCTGGTCACGGGCAGCACACCAGCACCTCAAGCAAAACAGCTTGGCAAACCCAACGAGACGATGGCCACTAGAAGGGTAGCCAGCTCTTCTACTGAAGCAGCTGTCCCAGCTACGGATACATCCCCACCTCTTCCCCAAAAAACTCAGTCCAAACACAAGGCGCTTTGCGATTTGGAGAGCGTGCGCTGTCCTGCTGCGGGACAGGCAGCCCTTGAGATTCGTCTGCATCCAAAGGGTGAGCAATAGAAAAAAAACACTTGCAGCACGCCAAGTCAATGGCTCGGAGAAGCCGGCCATCTCCGTGCAGGGCTGGCTCCACGCAGAGTCTACGGAGAGATTTCATTGCGATGAAGACATGAGAGAATTTTATAGGAAGAGTATAAACAGATTGTTTCTCTCATTAACCACAGGGGGAAAAAGGAGAAAAAAAAAACCACTCAGCGAGGGAAGTGCACCGAAGTCCTGTCTGGATGCAGCTCAGCCTCACTGGTGTTCAGAAGTGAAATGCAAAACAGTAATAAAAAAAACCTATATACCAACGATCGCTTCAGATTCCCCATTAGAAGCAGACCTTGCGCTGACAGGTGCAGAGGTGAGGGCACGCCACGAAGATGCTCCAGCCCAGGAAACCCTGTTCAAACTGACTGCAGAAGTGGTTTTCCTTCCATGGGAAAACTGCCGCCTTTTTTGTTTTTTTTTTTTTTTCCTCCCCTGCCTTCCTTGAGCAGATCCGTCAAGGCTGCTGTAGGGGACAGGATGCCAGACCAGATGGAGCAGCGTGTCCTGGCAAATCCCCCATTTGTTACTAACAAATGACTCTTAGGCCGAGTGTTTGAAAAGCTCTCACCGACCTGCCAAGATGAGTTTGGATTTGCCCTGGAACAGCTGGGCACGGAGAGGGAAGCAGGGAGCAACCCGCTCTCCCTGTGCTGGAGTGGGGTTTGGCAGCACTGCCAGTGGTTAGGGGAGATTTACAGAAGCCCAACACTGGGATTGGATCAACCGGGGAAAGCATTCCCAGCCTCTCTCCTTTTACAACAGCGTGTAAGAGCCATTCATCGAGCAGGGGAGAGCGACGTACGTGCACTTAGCTGCTCCGCACGACACCGCGCCGGGGGAGAAAGAGCTACGCTGACCTGCATTGCACACGGATGCCCTGCTGTACCGATCTGGGGTTGGACAGGTTTCTTCCTCTTTTTTTTTTTTTTTTTTTTTTGGCTGAGCCACTTTGCTTGACTTGCTTCCACTGCTCCATGCTGATGCCAAGGATTTTCATTTCCCATCTGCAGGGAAGGAGGATCTTGGAAGGTTAGAAAGAGCCAATGTGAGTCTCCCTGGCCAACGCCTGGTGAGCGCGAAATGCTGGCGCCGCTTTATTGCTCTCAGCACCACGCGGGTGACTGGTGGTCCCTCCACAGCCAGAGGACCTGAGATACCCGGCAGCTCCCACACTAGCACAGCCTCCAAAGGTCACACCATAAAGCGATGGGGCATAAGCCACCATCCAAATCTGGTCGCAGAAGTGGTCCATCCCTCCTCTACTACGAACGGTTCTGCCAGTGGCTTCGTCAGCCAGGTTGTGTGTCTGGGACCCGTGTGCCGTAGAGGTCTTGCTGCCTGGAGTACAGCTGCTTCCCAAATCTCCTCAGCCACCATCTCCTTGGTGGACCTGGACATCACCACGTACTCCCTCACACACCTAACAGCCCCCCCTGCAGGGAATATCCCTGTAACAGGTACCCTGGCATCAGCAGTGAAAGCAACAGCCACGTTGGTTTCTCCACTGACAGCTTTTATCTGAAACCAGGATCAAACCTTCAGCTCCAAAAGCTTCCAGCTCAATCCAATCCCAAGGCCAAGGCGGATGCCACAGCTGCAACTTGGGTTTACGCTTCCACGCCGCTGCCTTTCATCTTCGCTCCCAGGGTACATTTCTGTACGTGTGCCAAAACTGTTCGTGTCCTGCATTTTAAAAGCCTCAGTCCTTCCTCTGGCATCTCACTCCCAGGAGGCAGGGAAGGAGCCCCTTGTCAAGCCGCTACTTTTAAGGCTTCCTATTGTACCTACCCCGGAAACCTCTTATCCCATCCTGGCGAACAACAAAAGCAGAATATTCCTGCCCACCGGAGCCGAGAAAAAGCCGTAACCCTTTCCTCTGCTTAGAGACAAGATGGTCCCAGGTGAAGAAGGTGAGGTTGAGCTCCCACAAGATGCTGAGCCAACCTAATGGCCAGGCTCCCCTCTTCCCCTGGTCTCTTCTGCAAATCAATTCAACTTATTCAACCTGCAGAAATTTAGGGAGCTTTTGGGTAAAGTTTTTCTACCAGGGTAATGGGCTGAACTGCTCAAAAAAGGGTCCGGTGAAGCGGATGAATGGCAGAAGCGTGTGGCCGGGGGCTGGTAGGAACCGAAACTCCTCCTAGAGAGCAGCAAGAAGTTAGATGTGCCCGCTGCATCTCTTGAAACCACTGCCTGCAAACTGAACAGAGAAACAGCCAGGTATGCTTTTGCCACACGACACATCACTACGACCAAGAGTACAGCCTCTCTTTAGTGCACCTGTAACGAGCTGCCAATATTTTAACATGTTTAGAAACCACCTCCACGGACTTCATTCTCTAGAGGTCACTGGAGCTGTTATAGTATTTCCTACCCAAAATCACTCCCTGTTGCTATTTAGTCCCCTAAACAGCGCTTGCTCTTGGACGTCACGCATCATCACCATGAACAATGTTGCCTGTAGACACTTACTGACCGTATCTACACTATCTCGTCTGGCCGTCAACAGGATCCAGACAGACAGCGCGGCTGAATGGCAGCGCTCTTCCACCTCTACGGCTCGTTCTGCTGCTTCGCTCAGCACGAGGACATCAGTACCCACCTGCTCTGCCCTGAAGATGCCTCTCCTATTGGCAGCTACGCAGCTGACTTACGCTCTCAGCGGAGATGCTGCCACCAAGACACCAAACACATTTGCGTCCGTTACATTTTCCAAAGCTGCCCAAGCGTCTAATGAGTAAAAACCCTCATTTCTCAATGTTTCTGCTATAAGAGGTTGGCGAGTCACTCTACAATCTGCAACACAGTAAGTTTAGGAGACAGAGAAGGAATTTACTCCCAACTACTACACCCCTCAGACAGCGGCCACTGCCCATCAGCACTTCAGACAAACTGAGACTTGAAGTAAAAGCCCAAAGACCACATCTAGTGCACCAGAGAGAGAAGGCAGAGCATATCCCCAGCAAAGAGAATCTGCAACAGCAGGGGTTTTTTTAAACAAAAGGTCAACTTAGAGGGAAACCACACTCCCTTTCTACCAGAGACCAGGAATCAAACCCAGCCAGGAGTCTGATGGGGGATGTTCCTTCTTAATTACAAGTGCACTCCATTATAATCTTGAGGGTGTAAATAAGACAGGTGCCAGTACTCCAGGCTTTGACACTGCCTCCACTGGGAAGCAACTCAGCATTTAGGAGAAGGTGGCTAAAAAGGCCCTCTACAACCAATACAGTCCAGAGGCCAGGTTGTCCCTCAAGAAGGAGAAAGCCCACCCTCCTCCAATCCTGCAGATGAGCAGGAAAGCTCAAAAGAGAGGGGTTATGCAATGTAATTATGGTGTAAAAAAAAAAAAAAAAAGATTCAGCCTCCTTTCAGACCTTCTGCCACCTCGTAGCGGGCTTGCGACGAGGCGGTTGGGAGGATGGTGGGCTCCGTGGGCTGCTAACAGCCGGCACAGCTTACCAACTGCTGCTCCAGCCCACCGCTTTGCACAGTTGAAAACCCCACGCACGCTTTCCACACACTGGCGTCCACGCAACCGCCGCCCCCCTTGCTCATCCCATCTCCGCGACTGCATCAGTCGGGCTTCAATTTGCTGCTAACAGGTTTGTAAGATCCTAGCTGTGAAGAGATTAGCAGGGGGTGGGGGGGGGAGAAGCATATCTCAAGGCAGCTTAACGCACGCAGAAAGAGCTTGAGGTTAAATGTAGCATCTGAGTACAAGCTGGGAAAGGGAGCTGAGCACTAGGCTCCTCTGAAAACCGGCCACCAGATTCAGCCTCTCGCTGGAGCCAGCGCTTTGAACATACATTAAGTGGCTATCAGATGTCCCCGACAGCCACCCCAATCAAGCTGCAAGCAGGGATAATTGCTAATGAACGTTCCCTACACTTTGTTTTCGCCATCCCTCGTCTCCCATCACCAGCTCTTCACCACCAGAAATAGCAGCAGGACTGCCAGCCTCCCCACTCCGCAGCCCACAGCAAAAGAGCAAAGGAGGGGACAAGCCAGGTCAGAGCCAGCAGAGACACGAACCCACCTTCTCTGACATTTGAGAAAAAAAAATCCTGCTAATTCTCTTCCCCCCCAACAATCTGTTAAAGTAAATATTCTTTTTCCTGATTTGGGTAAAGCCTGCAGTGGGATGCAGGGGCCATGCAGGCTTGCCCTGCATTGCTGGTAACAATGCGGGGTTTGGGACCCTTATCTCATCCCGATACCACCTCAGCAGTGGAAAAAAAAAAAAACCAAAACATGGAGAAGGGCTGTCCGGAGCCCCTCGATTTCTTCACTCCTCCCCAATAAGCTGCATTCGATTGAACCCAAGTGCCATGAACTGAAGGCAGGGGAGTCAAAAGAGCTGAAGGAAAACGTGCCGGGGCGGGGGGAGCCAAACCATCACTAACGAGATGAGCTCTGCTCCGGTGCATCCGAGGGAGGAACAAAGGCACCGTGTGCAACGGAGCAGCGGCTCCGCGCAGCACAAAGCCAAAACGCTCCCCAGCAGCTTCGTTAGCGACCTTTCAAGAGCATCTTCTGCTCTCATTAAGGCCTCCGGACACAAAAGGAGACAAGCAGATGCGGCACAAGAGACCGAATGCTAACACCGGGTGGGAATAGCCCCAGCATTTTACACGTGCTGGCCTACAGAGCCCTGCAATGCAGCCCGAGCTCTCCTCCGCTGTTCTTGCCCATTGAGCACGCGGCCCCGGTGCACATCCCAGTTAGCCGGAGCTCGGCAGAGAATTGCACGCTGGAACCTGTAGTCCTTCGGCGGGTCGCTGCCCTCCTCTCCATCTTACAGCTGCCGGGGGGCGGCCTTGGGGCGCTGGCACCGAACGGCGAGGAGGTGGTTGAGATGTTCTGCAAGGTTAATAATGGAAAGGGTTGAATCATTTTCCTGGCATGCCTCCTCAGTGAACAACATGGGAAATACAGCTTGCTCTGCCAGCCAGTGCCGGGCCAGGACACCAGCTTCAGCCTTCATTTCCCTGCTGCTCTCCAAGAGCTTCGAAATAAAAGAGGCAGCACTGGAAAGCAACACTGTCTGGAAAGAATAAAAGCAAGTGGAGCCCATGTGTTGGCAAGAGAGCTTACCGTAAAATGCATTCAAAGGGGAAAAAAAATAATCTTGGCGGAGATGGCGTTCCCTCCGAAAGAGCAGGGCTGCTGTAACCAGCAGTGGCAATAAATCAGCTTTCCCCAGCAGGCAAAAACACGCGCTGGGCTCTTCCCCGGGTGTTATGAGAAGCCCCTTGGCCATGTGCAAGGGAGAGGGGCAGGACGCAAGGAATCCCCCTGGGAGCCAGGCGCAACTTCCTTCACCCTGTTTTCTTGGTGATTTGTGGGAAAGGCGGATCCGCTCTTCTTGCATGCCTCATAAGCTTCATAGCTGTCAGACTAACGTAACAGGTAATTAACTACTAAACAGCCATTTTCTTGTCCTCTCCGGAGGGAAATTGCTCACCATCCAGCTAGAAAATGTTTCTTTAGTGGTTTGCAAAAGGGAAAAGAAAGTCGGGAGTTTCTGGCAGGCAACAGGGGTGCCACAGCCAAAGAGAGGCATTTGCAGCAATGCCTGCAACATGGACACATGGATGCAGGAGAAATGGAGCCATCGAAAATGAGAGAGACGATGTTTATCCAGTTGTGGGTGCTGCAAACCACCTGATTTCAGTCGGGCACCACCAGCAGTACCCCTGGTTCCTGCCTGCAGCTACCCTGCAGACCTGCCCAGGTACAGCTGCAGCCAAAACCGATCCAGTGCTTGAAGCTCAGTTATCGGCTCTGTGGCCCTTCTGCAGGTACGAGTTATTTAATATCAAGGGGGAAAAAAAATCCCATCCTTCTCACAGACTGCAGGACCAGCCTTCAGGAACTCCTGTGCCCAAGCTGCGTCCGCCCTTGTCACTTTTCCAAGGAGAGTGGTGTTGAAGCATCGTTTCCCCGTCTGTTGTTCTAACAGCAGTAGTCTCCACTGCCTCTTCTCAAGGACATTCCCTTTTGGGGATTATCTAGCCAATTTTTCCAACCCAGCCTTCACCCTGAAGTGCTCAGGGTACATTCGCACAAAGGTGACACCTGACTGGCAACAGGAGCCATTGCCTGAGCCAAGAGATCCAGGTTTGCCGCTGCTCCATGTCGCCTTCTCCTGACTCAGACCTCCAGTTTTGGAAAGAGCTTGCAGAGCACCAAGTGCTTCACTTCGAGGTTTGATCTCCCTCATGACATGGCCTTGCACCACACTTTCAACTCGGAGCATGTTTTCAAGCATCATCTTTTAAGGACCCGATCCCTCTGCCTTAGCACAGGCCGACCAGCCTTTGGCCCGTGAGAAACACAATGTTTTCCTAAACAGAAACCCCAAAGCAAATCCAACTTTCTACAAACACCAAATTTTCTAGCCTGAGGCAGAAACACCCAGTACTGCAGCCTTGTGAATGTGCACCCAAGGAACTCTACACACTGCCCTTGGCCATGGAAGACCACATGGATGCAGAGAAGCCATTCCATGGAGGCTGGGTTAGGAAAGGGATATGCGTTAATGTTCAATCCGAATCAACAGAATGGGCGAAAAGAAAAAAAGCAGGATCTTAAAGAAACACAAACAAAAGCCAGCAGCCAAACTTTTGTTTGAAAGCCTGTCAGGTCTAGACTGCAACGTGTGAGGAAGGAACAGCTCAAAACCACAGCTGCTAATGGTTATGGATTTGGCAATCAAAATGTCTTTGTTAAAAAAAAAAAAAGTTAACTGCCTTACTATTGAGGTTACAAACCGCAGCCTTGATGCATTGTTGCAGTCAACATCCTCCCTGCTGTTTTTGAGAGCTTACATCTGCTGCTGGCAGATCATGTGCTGGCATAGGCTCCCTTCGCAAGGATGCACAAGGAATTTTGCTAGCCTGCCTTCCTTTCCCCTTCTTCCCACAACGGTGCCTGTCAGTCCTTGCCTGCTCTGCCTGTTGCATGCTTAGCTGGTACGCAACCAGATCCAGACACAGCAGGCTGGGATCACCGCAGGATCCTTCCCCCAGCCGGTCAGATCCATCCGGTGGGTGTTCTCTGCCTCCCAGCCTTGAGCTCAGCTCTCATCGTGTTCCTACACCACAAGCTGTACTTTGATTCAAAGGGCAAGGGAAGCAATTAAAACGTAATAAGTAATAACAGGACTTTGAAATGTAGATTTAATATTCAAACTTGTGCTGGTGCACTCAGATTTTAAAACGCCGAGCAGTCTGCCAGGGCTCCAGTCTGCAGGGAGACCTGGAGGACTCGGTGGTGCCGGCAAACACCGGGCACGCTGCAGCCCCCTGCCCCCCCTGAACCGGTGTCGCTGGACCTACAGCCACCAACACCCTTCTGCGGCTCAACTCCCAGCCTGAGAAAACACCCGCCCATGGTAAACCCTACAAGCAGCACGAGAAAAAGCTTGAGACGTTTATAGAGTGCCTGATGACCGTTGGGGAAAACCGGGTGGATTTGGAAAAACATTCAGTAGAGTGCTAGGCTCAGCTGAAAGAGCCATTTTCATCCTCCTGTGCCAAGGGACGGCAGAGGCAGGGCTAACCTCAGCTGCAACAGCCCCGCCACGTGCGCCGTCGGACAAGACCTGGCAAGGAGGAGGGAAGAGGCAATGGGGAGGAGGAGACGAGGGGAAACCAGGGCACCCGCTTCTGGCTCAGGCAGCTCACAGTGCCTGCACCCTGCTAGATACAGCTAGACATCTTCAATTAGCTTCATCAAGTCCTTTCATAAATCAGAGTTGCAAAGCGAGGGGGTAGAACGGCACAGCCGAGCACAGCAGGTGACGGAGATCAGCTGAACTTTGGAAAAAACCTAACTCTGGTGAACACAGCCCTGCGCAGATAAGGCACCCACGTCCCTGCCCTGGTTTACTTCGGCAGCCGCCACTCCCCACGCTGACCCTCGCCGCTGCTCCCCCAGGAGGTGCGACGCTGGCGGCTGCTTCCAGCTATGGATTCAATCCCACCAACGCGAAGGGATTTCTCGCGGCCCAACGCACAGCAGAACCAGGATATGCATCCGAGCGACCGGTGTGTTCAGGGTTATGAAACTGATGACACGCCGATGAAAGCTTAAGCAAGCGTAGTTGTTGGGCACCCGTACGTTTACCGCAGTGGTTCTGTTCTGTAGCTGCCAGCTCCCCTGTCATTTGGGGGCACCAGCTAAAGGGTGGTCACGGCTCAACCTGGTGGAACCACAACTGGATGGCGAGGGTGTGGGGCACCTGAGCAGCAGCCAGGCTCGAGGTCAATTTTATCTAACCCTTGGTTTCAGGATTAAATAAAAAACAAACACCAAGAAGGCGGCAAGTATCAGTGACCACATCTGAAGGAAGAAAAAAAAAAAATAATCCCAGATCACTGACTAGTTTGCTGAAATGGTAGCAGAGGCTAAGTCCACAGTCATCATTAATTAAGTCATATGCTTCAGCCTTGGCTTCATTTTTTCCCTAGGGTCTAGGAAACCAGAGGAGAGGGCAAGCTAGCCTCTATCATTCGATTTCTTTGGCATGTTAATGCATTCCTAAATTAATCATCATCAAGTGACAATCTCTCCTTCATCTTAACAGACTGAGCAGTGGCCTTAGTAAACCTGCTGGCTTATGCAAGGCAGCTGGAGCCTTAGAAGAGTCTCTGATGAAAACCAAAGCACTTCACATAAGGAAAAACTCCCCCATCTCTTACCGTCTATAATCCAAACCAGCTGCATGCCCGCTCTGCTTTGCGCCTAGAACCACGAACCGGGGGGGGCTTTATGCGGTGAGAAACCCAATAAAGAGATGCATCACCCGTAGATCCCTGCAAGCCAGACTAATGCCTAATACCACTTGATCTGGCATCAGGCTGCACGCGAAAGACAAATTCAGCTTAGGAGAATTCAGGGACCTGTAAAGTTCAAAGGCCTTCCATCAGTTGCAATCATTAACAGCCACCTAGACTGCTGCAGAAGGAAGTATATCTGACCTAGCCTTCAAAACCCTGCTGAAAATCGTTTATCGGTAGAGGTGCAACAACTAAGCCTCAGGAATGAGAAGGCAAATAGTCCATGGGTGGGGGTGGGCAGAGGTGCCAGGACAGTCACAGCACCACACAAACAAGCATTTGTCTTGCTCAGGGCCTACATTAGGAAACCTTTACTTCAGGGAGAAGGTCCTCATAAAAAGTTTCTATGTATTTATACTGTTCTTCGAAGTATACATCAATGTGTATGTTTGTGTTTCTGCCTCTCATGAACTTCTTTCTTGGGAAAATATTACCAGCAGGCTATTGTTCCTTTATTTGGAGATAATCTAAACAGGCACCTTCTGGAGTCTAAATATAGAAAATTTCTACCCTTCTTCTTCACTCCTATTTGAGAATTTAAAGTGAGTCCTGTATGCTTGGCACCCAAGTCTCTTTTTTTTGTGTGTGTTATTTTCACCGGGGAGGGAAGAGGAGGACAAGAGATTAAATGCAAATTTCCTGAGAGGGAAAGATGAAGCCTATTTAAATGATAGTAGCAATCTCGTGGCACGAAAATAGCTTAGACGTGTTCCCTTGTGCAGATTTAGGACACTAAGTGATCACCCAGAAATGAAAAATAAACATTTTACTCCCGCCAAACATAATTACCCAGTATTTCAGCCTGAGATAATAGCTACATCTAGGTATCGGCATGTGTGCGCGCTTGCATTCAAAGTAAGTCCAAACACACCTATCGACTACCAAAATAGCGGCAGCGGAAACGTTCTTTTTCCAGTTAAAGTAATAGTCTCTCAGATCAAAGTCATTAGCAAAATGAACATGGACTTCAGAGCACATTAAAATGGCATAAATGTAAATAGTTCCCTGCTTGCTTTAGACTCCTGCCAAGCCCTGCCTGCACCATCCCATGTTTCCCCAGCGAGTGCTGCTGAAGTCACCAACACCTCATGCAGGAAAAGAAAGGCAGCTCCTCGCCCTGCCCAAGGTGTCGGTGACGTCAGCCCCAGAGCAAGGAAAAGCCGGCGTCAACACTCAGATCTCGACAGGGGGGGGAAAAAAAATGTTTCCAGGTTACCTTTAGCATCGAAAAGCGTAACAAAGGGATCATTCTGGTCTCAACCAAGGCTTTTTGGGTGGCTGCCACAAAGAGAAGGAAACGAGCCCAGAACGCGCTCCGAGGAGGTGCAAGATGTGCAAAGCTCAACTGGAAATACTGAGATTCAAGAGCCACGCGGAGGGATCTCCTGGCACCAGCCAAGCACCCGCCCTCGGCAGCGGGGCCGAATTCAGAAAACAGCTTTTGCTTCAGTCCCCTGCAAACGAAGCAAGTGACACTCGATACCTGGGGTGGACTTTCCTACCTGACAATAACTTCTGCTCCTAGAGCAGCTTCAATCCAGAGATCACAGCTTTCAGCAGTAAAATTAGGTGTAAATAACCTCTGACGGGGAAGCACAGCTTTATTTTCCATGTGGGAAAGAGATCCAGAGGAACGGATTTAAGTAGTTCACACAATAAGTAGCACAACTGGGATTAGGGCAATGTCATCTGACGTGACGCTGATTTTAATCACAAGGACATCTCTTCTCTGCTCTTCCTCTGCTCCCTGCCAGCTACTGCATACAAGATCCTGTTCTGTCATCACTTCTCTCACAGCCCTGAAGATCCACAAACCACTTCAACGTCAATCGGTCTTCAAATACTGTACGTAGGGCAGAGCTGCAAGACTGACCCCTCTGAAGGGGTTACGCAAGGCCAGACTTGCACGTCTGGTAATAATGTGGATAAATAACCAGTCCCTAATAATAATGCAAGCTCTCAGGGCAGGGACTTGCTTGGAGTCTGCTGGTGCAGCATCCAGCAAAACGGGGCAGAGTCGCTCAATTTTGTTTTTTGAGCACAAGTGTAAAAAAAAAAAAAAATATTAAATGAGGATAATGATAGAAAAATACCAGCAGGGTGCCACTAACATCTTCATTAGCAACCTGAGAGAGGATGCAAACAGCAAGGAAATTAAATCTGCAGACAGTACTAAATAGGGAGTGGGTGACATCATCAAAAGGACGGAGAAATAATAGACAAGTCGCAGGAGGGACAGACCAGGAAAAGTCTCCCTTGCCTATGGGAACGAATGGTCACAAGAGTCAAAACAAACTTCTGTGGCTACTCAAAAAGGCAAGACCACCATCAAAAGACAATGAGCAAGACAGGGAACTATTTCATCTTTGGGAGGTGGGTATAATCTGCAAATGTGGCTTGCCCTGCACTTGTGAAATGTTTTCTTCCAGAAAATGCAGAAGCCTCAAATACAGGTTAGTGAAGAGGAGAGGTGTGAGTCAAAGCACATTGCCTGAAAAGAGCTCCGTGGTGGCTTAATCTCTGAGAGGTCTCTGCTGCTGCATCATGTTAAACTTACTTGCTAATATCCTGCAGATCTTGAGAAAATATTCAATGTTTTTTGCATGCCATAAGTGGCAAAAACACATCTTACTTTCCCTCTCCCCCCTGAAGCAAGGAGGAGTCTTTGTACACCAAGAAATGGCTGGATTACACTGCTGACGAGTGGCTTTGGTGCTGGTTGCTGGATGAACCTGGGCTGAATCATCAACATGCGCAGCAGGGATTTCCCACTACCAGTGAGATCCAACTCAGATTTCTGAGCTGGCGCTGCACACTTTTTTGTCTTGCTAGCATTCGCAATTAAATGAATCTCAGCTTCCTTCAGATGCACTTGCTGCGCATGATAGTCCACAAAAACATAGATTTCCTCGTAAACCAACTTCAGAAAGATCCTCAAATCTCTGAATTCTATCTCAAAAGCTAGGGAAATGAACACTGCGTAAAGTGATCCTGGAAAAAAATGGACAAAACCACTGCAAAAAGGCAATAAATTAGGAATTATAAATAGTTTGCAATATGGGAGGAGCAAAAAGCCAGTGAAATATAAACCAGGAAGTGCCATGGCATTGAGAAGAGAGGTAAATCTCTCACCAATAGGTCTGATAACAGTGATCCTGGAATACACTACTCTTCCTCCAGTGCCTCTGCAGCCAAGCGGTGCCAGCGAACTGGGAGGAATTTATAGAGAACATAGCTAATTGTGAGGCTCCTCTACGGGAAGATTAAAAGCTAGTTACCTACGGCGCAATTTCCAGATTGTAAGAAGCTGTTACAGCCATTTTACTGCTGCCTGAAGAACATATCCACAAAGAAAGAGGAGGAATCATTAGAGAGAGAAAAGTACTTGTGAGAGACCAGGACAAATTTTTCCACCACTGTTACAGACAGCAGAAGAAGGACAAGAATCTCCATTTAAGACCAAACTGCAAATTAGTGGATGCTACAGAAGAAAAACTACACTGACCCCAGTGTCCTTTCCTCTTCTCTCTCTCAAGGCTTGCTCCCATACAAGGCCAAATACTCCTGCAGATTTCATTGTACTCCAGTCCCAAAGCTCCCTCTGCTGCTCGTACTCCAACCTCTCCCCTTTCTGCCCACTAAGAAGAGACACAACCTCATCGGAAATAATCTCTTCATCTCTAGTTTCCAGGCATCTCTGCTAAAAAACCTCACAGGGTCTGGGAAAGTCAGAAGGGCACTTCACAAGAAGCAGCCCCCAGCTGCTGATGCCTCTCCAACCTTCATGGCAAACAGATGCCCATCAGCCTGGTGCGTCCTCCTCCTCCGTCCCAAGGAATCAGTTTATTCCATCTCTCAACATGGTCTTGGTTCAATATCAAGCCCTACATGGTCTGAATTGGGTGATTCCCATCAGATCAAACCTGACTTGTACGAGGGGCAGTGGAGTGAACAGGCATGAAAGAGTATGAGGAACAGCTGTGCTGGGCTTGGTACTAAGCGCAGGCTTTGTAACTTAATAAAACATACCCCGAGGAAAGCCGCTGCTTCAGATTTTGGGCATGGAGTCAGCCACAGCATCAGAGACTCAGACCTCAGGAGGTCTCTAGTTCAACCTCCCAATCAAAGCGGGGTCAACACTGAATTCAGGCAAGGTTGCTCATGGCTTTGTCCTGTCAGGTCTTGAAAATTTTCATGGATGGAGACTACACAACCCCTCTGGGCAATGCCTGCTCCAGTGCTTGGCTGTCCTCATGGGGAATTTTTTTTTTCTTAAGTCACATTGAACCCTCCCCTTTCAATTTATGACCCTTTCTCATCCTCCTGCTGTGTACATTAGCAAAGAGCCTGGCTCTGTCTCTCTATAATCTCCTTGCAGGAAGCAGAAGGTCCCTCTTCTTCCCCTGCCTCTCTTCACAGGGCACATGCTCCAGCCCCCAACCATCTTGGTGGCCTCCACTAGACTCACTCCAGTTTATCAACACCTTTTTTTGTGACCACAGTATTCCAGATGTGGTTTAACCAGTGCTGAGCAAAGAGGAATAATCACTTCTACTAGCCATACTGGGCCATCATGCCGCCAGCCCTCCTTGCTGCCAGGGCTCCTGTTCAGCTCGCTGGCTGCTAAGATCCCCACTGCCTCCTCAGCGGAGCTGCTCCCCAGCACCCATGCGGGGAGTTAGTCCACCCCAGGGGTAGGGTTTGATGTTGGGCCTTCAGGAATATCATGCCAGCCCTTTCCTCCAGCCTGTTGAGGTTCCTCTGAATGGCAGCCCTACTGCTAAGCACATCCACTGCTCCCCCCAAAAGCAGCATTCAAAAACTCATTGTGGGGCACTTCATC
This sequence comes from Aviceda cuculoides, assembly GCA_035590195.1. Taxonomy (NCBI): domain Eukaryota; kingdom Metazoa; phylum Chordata; class Aves; order Accipitriformes; family Accipitridae; genus Aviceda; species Aviceda cuculoides. The sequence continues at coordinate 513,419 of JAVJGG010000002.1, forward strand.
ACCTACCTTGGTCATTGCTAAATGTATTAAACAGGAGAAGTTTGAGGGAAAAGCCCTTAAGAATACCACCTCCAAGGAGATTACAAGGCAACCACCACTGCACTGTGAAGCCCAATGACCCAGCCAGTTGTCAGCCCTAGAAGTCCACCTACCCAGACTCGAACAGCTCATCCTGGATACATGCATGCTGTAGGAGACCAGGCAAAAAGCCTTGCTAAATACAAAGTAAGAGATAGTCACCGCTCTGACTATTGGATCATAGAAGACAATCAGGTCAGTCAAGCATGATTTTAACCCTAGGTAAATGCACGCTAGCTATTCCCAATCTCCTTCTCTCCATGTGCCCAAAATTGGCTTCCAAGAGGAATTGCTCTGTGAATTTCCCAGAGCCCAAAGTGAAGCTGACTGGCCTGAAGTGTCCAGGATCATCCTTCCTTCCCTTTTTAAAGATGGATGTAAGTCACCTTTCTACAGTCATCAGGGTCCTCTCTTGATCTCCATAACCTTTCCAAGGTAAGAGTGGCCTTACAAAGACACCTGCCAACACTCTCAGCACATTTGGATGCACACCGTCAGCACCCATGGACTTGTATGGGTTGAGATTTCTCAGAGGACTCCTGATTCAATCTCCCTTTACCACAGGTAGTCCCCCGCCTCCTTGAACTCTGCCTCTAGGCACGAGATGTCTGGGAGATCTTGCTGGTGAAGCCTGAGGTGAAGAAGACCTCAGTACCTCAAACTTACCTACGTCCCTGGCCATCAAATCACCTGCCTCATTCAGAAAAAGGCCACTTAAATGTCCCTTGACTTCCTTGGGAGTCTTGATCCACCGTAATCTCCAGCTGTCCCTCCCTTCCCATATCTAGGGGTTCTGGATGTCCTCTCTGTAGGGTCTCCGTGAAGACCCTACTGCTCTCCTGTCCATCCTCCCTGGTGAGAGGGTGCCTACCTCCTCCCACAGCTCCTTCTCCTGGTGACTCAGTGCCCTAACCAGAGCACGACTCTCACCAGTGAGGCCACTGTGATCTCCAGTTCCAGGAAGAAGCACCAGGCAGGTCCAGCAGCTACGGACCTAGATGCCTGTGCTTGGGCCAAGCTACCCTCTCTTATACCATGGTATCTAATCCCGCTGGCACCACAGGGACAGGGACAAGGTCCCATGGCACATCACCACCACTGCTGCAGAGTTCTCCACATTTCCACGCTGTCTTGAGTTTCCAGGCCCCTTCACGTCCTCTGCCACACAAATCACTGCAATAACTACAAAGTCTCTGCTGGCTGTGCTCAGGGAGTTGTTTGCTGCACTCCAAAAGCAGCCAGACAGGTACTTGACCTTTCCTAATCCAGAGCCCTCCCTGAGATGGGAAGATCAGCATAGTTATACCCAGAGGTAGCAAAAAATTGCTGCCTGGCTGGGCAAAACTTGGAGCAATTCTTTCTACAACAACCCCATGAAATTTCTTTAAGAGAAACAATAAGTGCTTTAGACACCACATCCAGGAAAGACGTAAGCTCCCAAGTTTGCCAAATGAGGATGAAAACCAGAAATGCAATATTAATGCATTGCAGGTTCCTGTTTTCCACAGTCCAGCACAGCTGCTGCATCCTAGTGCACATCCATCCATGCAGCAAGGGAAGCAATGACTGTCATGAGCCCTTGCAGCATCATCTCTCAAGCTAGTGTTGGTTTAATAAAACAGGCATGAGTCCTTATTGAAAAGGGTTTCAGAGTATGTGAGAAACTACTTCCAACCAAACTACCCCACTGCCAGAGAGGCTGACAATGGATTTAGTCTGCATTAGTCCACCGCTCCCTTCCACCATCGTTGAAATGCACTTTCTTGGTATGTTCTCTTTCTAGCCATACAAGACTGCGTAGTAGTTGTGTCTTCTCTCAACATAGTCTAAAATCTCCATTCAATGTCTTCTCTAGAGCATCCCATAGAGGCGAGTTACACTACTGCAAAAGTTTGCTGGCTAAAGCAAGCTTGTAAAGGTTTGTTTGCTGTACTCACCTGCTCATTAAATTGCTCTAGCGATAAGCAATCAGTCACGTCCACACAGCCCAGGAGGCACCCTGAGGGATAATCGCTTGGAAATTCCACATCTGCGTGAAAAGAAACATCTCTTCAGGGGACCACATCCCCACAAACATAGCTGGGGTCTTCTAACCCCCAGGTGCCCTTCCCACACCTCCATGCACTTCTAGTTTTTGAGGCACAAGAAAACATACAGCAATTTTAACACCCTGTCATTCTTTTTCCAGCTCAGGATCTTCACCATGACAGGACTAAGGCTGGGAAATTTAATTATATATACACCTTTCCCTGCTTAGCTTCTGACAGAAGAACATATAGTGCAGGAAGAGCTCCTTGCCCTGATGAGGTGGCAGACAATCCTGCTGTGTGACATTTAAGCTGGGTGACAGGCAGAAACACCGCACAAACAGGTGCAGTGCAGCCACCAGCATCCTCCTACCCACACGAGAGAATAACATCTTCCCGAGAACCTGCAGCTTTTCAGTCCTGATTTCTGCAAGGTCAGAACACATGAAAAGCCTTTAACATTGTTGTAAACAGACTGAAGCACAAGCCACTTCACAGGCACGCAAGCACACACTTGATAGCTTGTTGCTTGAGCCAAGAATAAAATGAAGTCCTTTGCTGTCAAAAGCTATCACAGAAGTCAGATGCAATTCGACAGTGTTTGTGCTTGGAGTACATGACCAGCTAAAGGATGGAGTTAAAGTCTGCCACCATGCCAATTCTGCTGATGAAATGCAGAAAGGATGAAGAGAATTTCAAGAACAGAAGGTTAAAAAGTGAAGCAGTAATAACTGCTCAGCAGAGAGGGCTTTCTGACACTGCTCATTACGTGGCTCAATGTACCAAATAATACAAAGATCCAAGAAGAGAAGTTCACCTTTCCGGAGCAGCATTCTGTAGGTGGTCTCCAGTTCAGAGATTTCCTGAGGGGAAGGTCGCTTAGCAGTAGCTGCAATCCATAACCGCCCTCTATGAGATGTGTACCAGGTCCTGCCCTCCACCCTAGAGAACAAAGGAGAATTTAGGACTTAAATTTCAGCAGAAGTCACCCACACGGACAGATTTTTCAACTGAACGTTTCACTACGCAATTCCTGCTGCTAAGCTTTGCCCTGACTATTTAAACTCAAGCAATGTGTCAGCACTACAGAGAAAAGCTGAGATGGGCAAGAAATAATGCCACAAGCAGAGCATGTCCTCACAGCTTTAGAGCAACAACAAAGAAGGACACCAATCCCCTGCAAATACAGCAGTATGCCAGACACATGTGCAGGACAATCTGCTCGTACAATTCCCTTACAAGCTCAAAAAGTTACACACATTAAGCAGGCAATCTAGGGAGTAATAAGAGACCATGCACTGTAAGAAGTGGTCGTTAGCTGCAGCTCTCGGGGATCCCAGAACAGGCACTAGGCATCAGTGCTGCAGCTGTACCGGAGCGGCTGACAGCATCCCAGACCACTTGGAGGCAGAAGCTGGGCACGTTAAGATTTACAGCATCTTTAGCTTAGGAAGTGAAAAAGCTTTGCCCTCTGAAATGAACAATTCTGTGAAGGAAAGGGAAAAAAAGGCTAAAGAAGATTCTTTGTTCTATATTAATGGTAGGAAAGGTGAATTAACCTGCCAGGGATGCTGGGCTGAAGGAGCTTCTCTTTGTAACCTGATTCCTAGCCCAGAGAGGGAAGGTAGTGGCAAGGTGGGGGTGGCTGGTCTTTTTTGAACAAAAGCTGGTGCCACTGTTGGCTTCTTTATGATGGAGAAAAAGACCAGAAGAACATATTTCACATTTTCAGCTTATTTGCCTTTCAAATTCCAGAAAGGTACGCCCCTAACTATAATGCAGAAATCTCAGACTCTCTCTAAATCTACCCACTGTGAAAAAAATTATAACTTCCAGGTTAGCTACTCTCATGAAAAACAGATTCCCCAGCTTCTCAAACCATCAGTACACTGGATAAGGAAACACAGCTTCCAAACCTGGAGCTATCACTAGCTATCAGTCTGTACAAAGCAAGCGAGTGCACAGAGGTCCTCTGAGGAACACAACTTCCCATCTCACCTACGAAGCAAGAGCTGACCAGGATACATCACAGTTCAGGCCACCCCTTTACCTTTTGATTCCTCTTACGAGCAAGGAAGCCCAAGGCTGATGCATGCTGAGGCACCAACCATCATCTGAGATCTCCTGCAACTCTCGATCCTGAATCCGCAACCTGTTCCGCTCTGAGCCAGACTCATTTCCAGTTTCCATCGAATGGATGGCTTTCCTGTGTGGGAGCAAACCGGTTTGGTCCACCCACTTCAGAGTGTTCGAAAGAAACAAGAAAAAGGTTAGCACCTCTCTAGGAACAATGTATAACAAGTGCAAATCCTATTCGAAGTTTTCCTTCATTTAAGGACAGAGGTATTACTCTTACTGGGATCACTCTTCCTTCCCTGCGAGCTCACTGTGCTTACATGCCATACTTTGGCAGTAGAAAAAGCAAGGTCGTGCTCCACTCTGTGTGGCTTTTCCTTTCTATGCATCACAGCTAAACTACAGATTTAAAGAATAAATCGACCTGCTGGTGTTTCAGAACATTCACAGGAAGATACAATTTTCAAAGCATGTTCACAGCTGTCAACAGTCAAAACTGGGAATCATCCGACCTCCAAGTGCTTAGCATACAGCAAGAACACCACAGTTAAAGTGGAATTAGAGGGCAGAGATTATGCCCTTTGGAAACTGGAAATCTGGCAGAAAAGGCTTCATAAATAGAGCTGAAAAAGTGACACAATGTTAGGGTGACTCTCAGCAATTCTTCCACATGCCTGAAAAGGAGGCAGGAGGCTAAAACTCAGACAAACCAAACCCAGCAAAGCAGGGAACGCAGCAGGTCATTGGCAACCCTTCTCTGTTCCCAACTCGGATGGTTAATGAGGATCTCGCAGACACAGGGGACAAAAGAGGTACTACAAACACGCGAGAGCTCACAATTCTTAAGCTCAACTCTCTCAAAGTTAGTCATTACTGTAGAATAAATCATTCAACCCATACTGACCAAAGGAGCAGGCTGAAGAAGACGGGGATTCACTAAAACACCAGAATTCAGAGTCGTCTTTGCTTCTGGGCTCCCGGCTGGCTTGCTCAGCGTGCCACAGTTAATGGCTTCGATGGTTTCATCCAGTCTGCAAGCACAAACAAAAGGCATGAAAATTCCCTGCTTCCCCCTGGCAATGCCTCCCTTCTCCCCTTCTGACTCAAAGCGTTTTTTTACCACCTCCCCTAAACTAAACGATTTCGTTGCTTGGTCTGATTTCTGATTTGAACAGTCACTCTTCTCTACTGCAGAAACTCAGCTTGGTTTGAATTTGAGATGATTGGTTCTGTTGAGACAGGCTTTCTGCAACATCTCTTTCCAGGGCAGTTTATCTTTAACAGACATGCCAGCTACTGAAACCCCGTGCAAGGATCACACAGCTGGGCTTACGAGAGGGTCCCCGCAGAGCTGTGCTAAAAGAGATGATATGCTGCAAGCCAAAAAGTCCATCAAGGAAGAAGAGAACACAAATCTACGTCCTAGTGTCAGAGGTGCCCTACAAGGGACCGGCTTGCTCAGCTTTCCTTACACTTGCTCTTCCGGATTCAGCCAGACCACTATCCATAACGATTTTCACCTCCCTGCTCTCGGGCATGCCTCCGTGCTGCCAGTTTTCACTCACTTGCTGTGGTATTCAGCCATGCTGTCGTCTTCCTCCAGGATCTGCCTGCCAGCAAAGTCGATGGTGATTTTTTTGGTAAGCCGAGAGGCGTGACGCAGCTCCCGCAGTTCCTGCTCTCTCTTCTGGAGGGCTTCCCTTTCCTGCTTGGAGAGCCACTGGTTGGAGTCCGTGGCAAAGTAATCTGATTCATCATCAATGACCTGGGTTCGACGCACGCTGGCAAGAAACAACCACAATGGTAGAAGATGAGCACAGTGGGACAGTGACATGCGCTGTCCACCCCAAACCTGCCTTCCAACCGACTCCTTTCTGTTCTCTCTGGAGAGCTGGACTGTCAGGGGAACAAAGCAAGGACATCCAAATGGGACCTACTCAATGGGTTCACTCTTGTTCCACCAAACACCAACGTTAAGGTGTCTGTAGCTACAGCCCAGGTTTTAGAATGAACTCTCTAACATTTCTGTTAACGGCAGCTTAGCCTGCCAGATAATTGATGCTATTTCACAATAGTCTCACAGCTAGTACCTTACCTTGTCCTGTCAAATTCCAACAACTTGTCTTTGTGTTTCACAGCCATCTCCAGGCCTGCTTTGAGTCTAGCTTCTTGTCGAGGCAGTAAGTCTTTGCTTATGGTGTCCAAATTCCCTGAACTTTCAGCACCTGAGATAGAAAACAAATCACAGCTCAATAGTTAAGCTATTTAAAGCCCAGTCTTGGTGGGCCTGGCTGCAGAAATGCCCCCTAAAACAAATGCCATTCAAGGAGCTAAAAGAAGAACTTTGCACCAAGATCAGCACCTTTCCAAACCAGGTTCAAGCCCCGATTTTCCCTGTAGCCCCTTTCACAGACTCCTTCCTCCAAAGAGGAGCAAGCATTTAAATACTACAGTGATAACATGTAGGTAGTGTTTAGAGAGAAGGTCTTGGTCTTTTGATTCTCCTTCACCCTTTCCTGACAAATCGGGCAGCCTAAATTCCATCCATCACCAACCACAGGCCTTGAGTCCCCTCCTAAAGGCCAAATTCTCTCCTAAGTGTTGTCACCTCCACAAAGAGACTCCTGGTCACAACAGATCACTGACAATTGCCAGTTAAGCACAGAGCGAGCCTTCTGTCTGCTGCTGTACGAGCCTCTCGCAAATGAAATCCTCCCCCAACACACCTCAGCAGGTTTTTCAGACCAGCTGTTGTTGGAGATGGAGAAATCTATTCCCAGCAATGAACTCTTCTTTCTTACCAGTTCTGGCAAGGGGCCAAAACCCAAACAAACAAACAAAAGGGAACAAAAAAACCCCAGCTTCCATCAAAGCCACAATGGAACAAACCGATGTATTTCATACAAGACATCACGCAGGCTAACGCCTTTATTTCAGGGAAACAAAAAAGCCTGCATTTCCCTGTCACTGCTGATCCACACTTTTTCACCCCCAAGACAAATAGCTAACCACGTTTCAGCTTTCACCTACACAGTTAATGCACAAAACAAGACCTGGCAGGGGCAGAAGGGAAGACCGATAAAATAGGTAAGAAAAGGGGATCCAGAAGTACATCAGGATCTCTACAGGAAGATTATAAACAGACTGACTCTGTGATCAGCTGTTACTGTCAAGGACTTACAGGACCTCCTGCCATCTCAACAGCTCTAAAAAGAAGTTGACACTGAGACCCAGAGTAAATATTTCCCCAGTTCTTCAGCAAAGTGTGTTTTTCAACCAAGAACACTGTGACCTTGGCTATATTTCAACCAAACTCAGACAAACATCCCCATAATGCACAGGTCTTCACTGGGAAACTGGGTATTATTTCCTCTTGCTTTCCTTGGCTCTGTTCCTATTTTTAGCTCACAATATAAGTGTTAGACAAGAAGAGTCATTAGAAAATATTAACCACCACCTCTCTAGACCCAGCAAATCAGATAGCAGCACTTCATCTTCCACAGCACACATTCCACATGAGACTTACCCTAATTTTCAAGGACTGCTACAAGGATCCATTTCATGTGATTGATTCAGGAATGCCTAATGAGCAGCCTTGGGGCCTCTGGGTAAGGACATTATACACTGCCATTTGACACTTGCAGTTATCACCTCTGCTGAAGTCCAGAAATGCTGCCGAGTGCTTGCAGAGAGGATAAAAGGAGCCGACTTCCCAGCCACCCTTTTAATGCCCACCACAGACACCAGGCAGCAACAAGGACAAGTGGCTCAGTAAAATCTGAAGCAAATAAAGTTCACAAACTGTCCTGGCAATTTACACGCCAGAGAAACACTCAGGTGTCAGCTCCCAAAAAAGAATTACCTTTAGACATTGCCAGCAATTCTTCATAATTTCAACAAACGGATCTAGACAATTTAGACACCAGGACACACACACTCTCATTCCTACAGAGCATTAAGGCAAGTGTAGCACAGTGAAGCAGAGGAGGGCTCCTCCTGTTGCATAACTGATTGGATTCATTATATTACAGGTATGTAATTGCTACTGACCTGCCATGAGCTTCTTCAGCAACTTCTGGCTCTTGTTTGAGTCCCGTTGAAGAATGTCCTGCTCTTCTTTAGTGCACACCTAAGGAAAAAAAAAAAAAAAGAAAATGAAGACTTAGGAAGGATGTCACATGCTTGACCAGCTTCAGAGCCTTGGACAATAGCTCAGGGTAAGCTGTTTAAAGTGGCCAAGATAGTCCACGCCTCCTTCCCTTTGGTGTCATTTACATGGGGAGAATCCTGAAAGCTTGTTCTTCACTAAAAGCAATCCATGAGAAATAAACAGCTTGGTCTTTCTTGGTTCTCTGGGTGGGCACACTGCTAGGTGATCTCAAAGGATGAGAAATGCACCCAGAACCTCCCCAAGCAGATGGAACAATGCTTAACACAGAGGTCCTCTCTCTTGGTTGGCCCCTTGGAGTTAAACAGATCCTTAAAAATAGCAACCAATCTGATTTAAAACATTTTCTTCATCCAGCCAATATTTTCCTCTCTCCTGAAGTTCATTTTACTTAATCTGCCATCATTAACTTGCCCCCTTTCTCCAAAAGGTGCCCTTTCAACCAAATACAGGGTGTAACAGGTACCCCAAATGATGCATACTGCACAAGTGTTGAAGAAACATCAGCACACTGGCCCTGGCCATGTCTCCTGCTCCTTAGAAGGCCACCAGGGCTGTGCCCAGGGTGGGGCTGAAGCCTCACACACATTTTGGACACTAGGGTGATGCACAGGACAGCCACAGGAGACTGTCATATATCAGGCAAGCTCCAAAGTGATGTAAATTATGAGGGAAACCTCTTTGCTCTCTAATGTGGCACATCATAGAAGAAACACAAAGTTACTTAGAGCCACTCTCTAGAAGGAGATAGTACGGGCTCTTTCCTGCCCAGCTTTAGAGCCTGGAGAACTTTGCTAGAGGAACTTTGACCTGAGAGGCTAATTCAGCCCCATGCCATTTCAAAGCCCTCGACAAACTACACCACGTCGAAGCATGGCAAATAAAAACTACCTCGTTACTAACCAGAGCACCACAGAACAAGCAGGGTCCAGAGCCCTCCTGCTCACAGACAATGCGCCCGCAAACCAGGCAGTTGTTGATGAGCTTGTGCTTCTGCCCCAGGCACTCGCAGGCGTGACGCCCAGGGATCAGGACGGCCAGCTTGTCTTGCCCCTCCTTGGTATACAGGCTGACATATTTGGTCTTCTTCTTAGAGGAACTGCTACTGCTGCCGACTCCACTGCTGTTCTCCTGTGCCTGAGAAGCAAAAAAAATAAACAAACAAACTGTATTCACAGTGCAATACTGGCAGCAAAGAGAAAGCACTGACCCTTGAACAGGCTGGGGAGACTCAGGCAAGTGTTCTTCTGCCTAACTGGAATAAAACTTGGAGCAGACCCCAGATTCAACGGAAAGACAAGCTTAGGCTTGCCAGAAAAGGTCCAAGGAATCTAAACAAAGCAAGGATATAAGGATGTTGCTGATCTACTTGACATTTGCTGCCTCTGAAAGCTAAAACTGCTTGGGTCTAGATGGCAGGCGTGCTCTCAGTCCTCTGGACCTGCAGTATCAACTCACAGGCATCTAACAGCTTCAAACAGCAGCTCAGCTACTCCCAGATTTATTTTCAAGGGCTATTTAGATTGTAGCAATACCCTGTTTGTAACTATGAAGTCCTTTGTGTGCCTATCCCCAGAAACACAGCTGTTGGTGGCAGCAGGACCTCTTCACTCACAGCCTGTTCACCACACACCATTTTCTGTTTTCCACCTGGCACAGCCACCTGAGCAGAGGTTCTCCATGCACTGCATGTTCAAGTATTTAGCTGTAATGTAAATTCTTCTCCTCATTTCATGACTCAGCATCAGTGATTCTGTGATTCTCCTCTCTGAGTTTCAATCAGGGACTGCATTGTGACAGGCTTTGGGTCAGGGACTAAGCTTTGGGTCAGGCTGAAGTAGAGAAACCCTGATCAGAAACAAAGCAAGGTATTTTAGATGATGGCTGGATTAATAATCTAACAGCAGGATTCTCTGTTTTCTCCCTCACACCTTACAGCTTGATCAAAGAAACAAAGGGTTCCTCTTCCCACCCAACACCTCCAGCAGGTACCAGCTGAGAAGTGAATTGTTGAGAAGTTAACTGCGGGAATTAATTACAGCACAGAAATCATTCCAGGGGAACAGAACAAAGCCAACTGCTACCATTTCTCTAGCAATACTCAAAAACAGATGCTTTGAGAAGTAAGCACACACTCCAGGCACAAATCTGTCTCCTAACACTAGATTAGACTGGTTTCAACCATGAATTGCATGCCAGCCATGAGCAAGAAAGACTAGGACTTATTACCCTTATCTATTTCAGCAAGCAGCACTCCAATATAAATGCACTCTCTGGCCTTTAGTTGTCATATCTGTGACACACTTGAAAATCCTCTTGCAGCGCAAGCGCAGCTTTTCTTTGCCTCTCCTCTCCACAGTCTCTCCTGACAACAGAAAAAAGGATTTCTCAGAATCCCTTTCCCAGAAAGCCTGTTTTCATTCACCGCACAGCAACAATTCACTTTCTCTGCCCGCTGCACACTAGAGGATCGCTCCCACCCTCTGACCCACACCTCAGCTAGCACTGCTTCTATGTCCCACGTCCCCCCACACTGCTTTTCTCCGTGACGGTGCTGTTCTGTGGCATTAGGACACCTCTGGTCTTGACTCTTCTTACCTGCTCTCAGTAGCAGCAGGCTATTGGTTTAGTGACAAGTGGATGCAGCACTTCCAGTCCCCCCAGTTCTGCCCAACTGGCTTTACTGCCACTGCCAGATCCAAACACTACTGTCACGAAAAAAAACCCCAAAACCAGATAAAGCGACCTTGGTTAGCAAACCTTGACAGAGCTTTCTCAGTTTTGTTCTGGTTTTTAATTACGTTAGACAATAACTACAAGGAAATGGAACTTTACAGCCCATTTTTAGCCCTCCAGTTCAAAAAATGTGGTTTTTTTAATCTTACAAACAATACTTTTACAAACACTTCAAGCATTTGCAGCCTCCGTGCTACAAAACTTCAATTTAAAAACATAAATTTAAGTTCCACTATTTATTCAGATGCAACCCTGACTCTCAGGATTTGGATGTTGCTCAGTCAGCGTTGCACCTGGATAAATAATGAAATTTAATTTTGGGAGGTGCAACATGCTGGATGTTCATAGCATGAAGGACTCCACTGCAAGTCTAACAATACAAGTCGAGCGCACTGCACATCCACACGCTTATTTCTGCGGAGCACACTCTTGCGCTCAGACAGCAATAGAGTGATCTGCTGTATTTGACACAACCTGGGACAGCAGTTGTACAGCTGGATCCGAACCTAAGGAATGAGCTTGGGTTCCCAGCAAGTAACTCCAAGTCGAAACCCACTACACCAGAAATAAAATCCAGAAATTCAGCCTAGGTAATTAAAACAACATTTAAGAGCAAAGATCGTCATATTCGATGTGCTGACTATAGGAAATGGTTCTGCTGAAAGGTAAGTAAGTCTGCTGCAAAAATTTAGTTAACTGTCACTGGGAAAGGCAACTACTGCTTGCTGCATGGCCTTGTGCTGCTTGAAAATAGCAGGATTTCTTGGGTTTTAGCATTTCTATGCTCTCGTTTTGCAGTTTCTTTCATTGCAGCTCAGACTGGTTATGAATACTGCAAAAAAAGGTCTCCACAAAACCAAACAACACCTCAACCTCAGCACTAAACGTGCAGGAGTGGAGCTGAACAAGAGAGGGAAATGGCCAAACCAGAGCTGCTGCTCAGTGGAAAGGCACTCGCTACAGCTGTCAGATTCCTATACCTAGTGCCCAAGGCTTCCTCTCTGAAGCAGCATGAAATATTTCAGTTGCCAATTAAGGATTAATTCAGCATGACTGGGAAGTTTTATATACAGCGAGAAGGAATATTCTACCCATTTGGTGGCTTCCTTAATTCCTCAAGCTTCACACCTCTGCTATAAAGAAACACCTTTTATTACTAATTACAGCATCTACGTCCATTGTCCGCTCTCTCATTCAGGCTTCTTCAGGGGTCAGTAAAATCCATTCTGACATAGTCTCCACCTGATGATTATTCTACTCTACGATACAGACACAAGCATACACCATCCTTCTCCCTATCCTCGTATTATTTGCCCCACAGCAGTGAGACCCCCGGACACACACAGGGTATGAGTACAGCCTGTCCAAATCCATGGTCAGCTTTGAACAATCAACGCATGGGAACCGCCGCCTCTCTCATTGCAACCGGGCGACTGTACAGCTCACTGACGGTGTGCCTGTAGGGTGGGACGCTCGCCTATCCCAACGGCTGCCAAAGTGTTTTTTCAGGTTATAGCTGGTGGCTGCCACATTGCATGCTCTCTGTGAGCGAACAAAAGACACAAACGTCTATCCCGCAGAAGCTGTGCTGTATATAAGACAAGACAGGGTTTGCAGGGAGAGGCAAGCGTTTATTAGACCCTGTGACGTAGCTGGGAAACACAAACGTGCTTTCAGGTACGTAATCCCGTTCATCAGGACTCTGATAACGAAGGATTCGTATTTCTGAAAGCTTATTTCCGCTTTCCAATCACATCTTTTGTTAGCGTTCCATACGACCTTTCCCTGCGACCCCAGATCAAAGCCTGCCCTCGCGTACCAGACACACTCACCTTGGCCAGGTCGAGGGGGGTTTTTACTTCCTCTACATGTGCACTTGGCTCAGCGTACGCAGGCGTCTCCTGCTTGTTCCTTCCTTTGCGCTTACCCTTTTTTGCTTGGTCTCCAGCCCGAGGCACTTCCGAAGTCTCTGGAAGCATGCGTAAGCACAAAGAAAGGCTGGGTAACTACCAGCACTAGAAAGAGGTCCTTGAACTCTTACTTGGTGAATGAAAATGGGCTTTACACTGTCACAATAGACAGCAATAGGACCAGTCATGGGCATTCGTGGCATATAATTGCTTATAAACAGAATACCTGAGACAAGCTTATTGGAGACTTTCATTCCTTCCTCCCCATACCACTCACCGTCCTTTTTCCGATACGCTGGCAAAGGCTCAGACGGCAGCTGGGAGGATATCCGCCACCTGGCCAGGAGTTCTTCTAAAAAACGACTCTTCTTCCCGTCAGTCCCCTGAATGAGGTCGACGACGTACTCCCGGATCTCATCCTCATTTGTTATTGACAAGATGTACCTGCAAGAGGATGGGATGGAGAAAAATGGGTAAGGGAGCTTTTGTTCTGAGGAAACCAACGGTCTAATCACACATGTATGCTACTTATCTCTCCTTTTCAGATCAGGTGTCCATAGACACCGTGGTAAGAAACGGGTTTACGAGTCAAATTTTGAGAAAGGCACTTTGGGAAAGCCTTGTGAAATTTTGAGACAGACGCTTTGGGAAACCCCTTGCAGCTGTTCCACTGAAAAAAACATAAGGTAAATTATCTTTCTGCCCCTGTTCCAGCGCAGAGTGACACCCTGCCAACCCCTCTAAGATCCCAGGTGCCACCAGGTCACGTAAAAAAACCTAACCATAAACCAACAAGCTCCTGCTTCAACACAAGGAGACAGCAGCACGCCCTTCCTCACCCGCCCACAACCATCCCAGACCCCTCCCCACCACCTCCCGCCCCCCGGGCCCCTCACGGGGCACCCCCCCGCAGGACAACCCAGGGCGAACATCCCCGGGTTCCCCGAAAGCTGCTCTGAAAACACCATTTTCCCTGCGTGCCGGCCCACGGGGCCGAGAGGGACGCGGCGGCGGCGCGAGGGGCCACCGCAGCTTGTCACAGCGGGCCGGCGAGCAGGGACCCGCTAAACCCCGGCGAAAAGCAGGGCCCCGGGCGGGGCCCGCCCCGGCTCCGGCCCCCCCGGCCCCGCTCACCTCACGACCTCCTCGCCCACGTCCAGCCCGAAGTCTCCGCGCAGGTGCTGGACGCACCAGGCCAGCAGCGAGCCGGGCGCCGCCATCTTCCGCGCGGGGGAAGGGAAACGG
>JAVJGG010000002.1:539811-649740 GCA_035590195.1 Aviceda cuculoides
CGAGCGGGGACGGCCCGGCTGCTGTCCGAGCCGAGCTCCGGGAGGCGCCAGGGGAGGGCGGGCGGAGCGGGGGGGAGGCTGGAACCGGCGCGGTGAGGGGTGGGCTGGCCCCGCTCCCCTCCGCTCCCCTCCCGGGCGGCTTTCTCGCGTGGGCCTTGTCCGCTACTCGCTGATCGGTCAGAAAGGGGCGGGCGGGCGTCAAGGGGTCCGTCCTGACAAAGGTCTCCTCTTTGGGCCGAGGTTCTGCCCGTAGCTGGCGGTGTGGGGCAGGGCACCGGCCAAAAACGCGGTTGTGGGTGGCGTGGGAGCCCCTCTTATAAACCTGGTGGTGGTCCCAGGTGTAAGGGGAGCAAAGCAGTCCGCGTAACTGGAAGCGTATTTACAACTTCTTTGTGTGAAGTTGATGTTCCCTCCTCTTATCTGGGATGCTTAGATGGATGTGCTGCTTGGCACGGTATGAAACTTTAAGGGTTGCGGTTCGTTGTCTTGTCCAAATCGCTCGTGGGATTGTCGTCTTCCCTTCCCGGCCCGTTTCACGGCTGGCGACCGTCCTCTTGGGCCTTTCTCAATGGTGACTTGACTTTTCAGTTCGTAGGAAGCATCGTGTACCGAGTCCAAGCTCGGGGCCAGTCGTTAATACCCGCTGCCTCCTGTGTCCTGACCTCATGTGAGGTTTTCCACCTTCCCCCTTTCTCATTATCAGGCTCACAGTGGCCTGGTTGAAGTCACACACTGTCATGGGTGTGATCTCAGACTTGATTTTTTTTTTTTTTTTTTTTATCAGTGACCTAATGCATATGTGTAACCAGCTTACGCTGCCACTCCCCAAGTTCTTCAGGACTTGCCTTTTCCTTCTCTCAGCTCCCCGGCTACTCGCTGTGATTTACCTAAATAAACCATCTTCTCTACATCCCTGGTTTAATGCTGCGTTGGTAACTCAGTCTGTGTCAGCCTGTTGGAGGAGGATGATGGGTGAACTGAGAAGCGTGAGCTTTGTTCCTGTTAAAAAGCTCTTATCAAATATTAGCAGCGCTTTCCCACAGACGCATTCCAAAAAGTACAAAGAGCGCCTTTGAGTTACAAGTTTGGGAATATTGCTTTCTTCGGGCTGCAGAAGCCGTGGAGGATTCCTCACTGCCTGCCAGTTGCTGAAGTTTTAGAAGTGTTGCCTGCATGGTGAAACGTTACTGATAGGAGAATTCGGGTTTTATTATGTTGCTGTTATAGAGAGATGTGCAGAGTGGTCTTCTCCACATGAAGCCTGGCTGACACTAGAGCTCTTTGAGTCAGGGGTGAGCTGGAGGTGCTGCCAGCGATAAATATCAGCAAGAGTTCTTGTACGGGGAAGGTGACTGCCAGCAAGTGCGACCAGATAAGAAAGGATCTGGAATTTAAATATGTAGTGTTTAAGAAAAAAAAAATAGTTATTTAAAAAAAAAAAAAAGTACTTAAAAAGCGTGGAGGATCATGGTGAGAAATGGCCAGGCAAATCTCTGTTCTCCATGCTGAAGTGCCTGCTTGCCAGTGTAGTGGTACCCTGGTACAGCTGATACTGCAACCTTTTGGCAAAAATGTTGCTGACTCCAGTGAAATTTTAGACTATCCCCTTGATAAAATCAGGGCTTTACACTTATACCTTGCATAAGTACCTAAACTTTGTTTAGATACAGGTGTTTCTTCAAACATTGCCTGCCCTGAAATTGCTTTTTCTGGACTCAGCAAAGTGTCCAGCTGGTGCCTTTTTTATTTTTTTTAAGAGCTGTTGGGCTGCAAGGAAGATGAGGTGCAGCGCTCTGCTTTACGGTACAAGTCTATAGCAGCGTATTTTCAACTGCTGGCCTAAAGTCCTTGCTGGTTTAGGCCAATTTGGGCTTCTTGTTGTGTTTTTCATATGGAAGATTCTTCTGTTACCCTCTGGCTACAATGGTTAGAAACTTACACCAGATTTTCACAATAAATTTATCTGTGACTGGTATGTACCTATCTGTGCTTGTGCCAGTGTTGCCTCTTATAAAAACAGCTCTTCTCTCCTTCAGCACTTTCAGAAAGCACTCAACTCTTGGCTTCTTATTTTCAAACCGTGCATGCCAACCTTGCAGTTGCTCTTTTCCAGGTTCTCTGTTGATCTCTTCTGTGCACGTTTGCTTAAAGCTAATCCCTGAACACCCCTGACTGGAGCAGGGCACAGAATGGCAGGGGAGGTCTCTTTGAGATGCTGTGCGGTGTCGCAGGTAATTTCTTTGTGCCAGTATTTTTCATGTCTGAATTGGTTTGGGGGCCTCACAGGTCACAGTGACAAGCTAATACCTTGTGTGTGTGTCTTTTTTTTTTTTTTTTTCCTTGAATTAGAGAGCTTTCCAGTTCATAGTACCATTTCTTGCAAAGCCTGAAGCATATGACCTTGCCTCATTCCAGTTCATCTATCTTACTCTTCTGTAGGAGTTTTTATGCTGTTCCAGTTCTCTGTATCAACAAAATCTGACTTCCTGTGCCAAATTTGCTGATGGAAAAATATTCTGGTGGGATTGATCAAGCAGGCAGGTTCACGGAGCTCCATTGCCAGGGGAGTTGTGGGCTAGGTGAGATCATAAGTGCAACCTAGTCCACAATTGCCTTATGCTGGGATTGCCCCCTTTTTGTGGCCTTTAAACTAATTTCCAGCTCTTCTGAAGCAATCAGCTGCTGCGTATTTTCAGGTTAACAGATGAAATCCTGTATAATGCCTTTAAAAAGTACTACCAGATGAGACCAGGAATCCATCTGGCCCAGTATCCTGCTCACTAGTAACCAGTAGCAGGTGCCTGGGGAGGGGAGTACACAAATAGAGCAGATCTAATCTGGGGAAATACTGCTTTATTTTTCTCTCTCCAGCAGTTTATGACCTCCCTGAGCCAGGTGTTTGAATTTAGCAACCTTCACACTTCTCTTCCACGGATTTGTCCACTCACTTTGAACCATCGTGATAGTCACTGCCTTGCACAGAGAGTCACAAAGCTGGACACTTAAGTGTGTAGGCTGCTTGTTACATGGTCTATACGTGAGGAAGAGTCAGAAAAAAAGAGCTGGGGGTGTCCAAAAAAACTAGCAAGAAACCAATTCAGAACAAATTACTGCTTCGCTTTCTCCATGACATTCACGATTTTAGGAAACTACTTTTTCCATTCCTGATGGTCTCTTGGCTGGGCTGAATTGTCCTCATCTGTTTAGACTTTCCTTTCTATGTCTCTTCTTGCTTTTCATGTCATTGCCAGCTCTGCTCCAGCCTCCCTGAGATCGGGATGGCAGGAGGGGCGGCACAAGTGAGTGGGGGAGGTTGGCAGAAGCGCTGATCAGATCAGTAGGTGATATTTATGGTGCGGGTGCCTCTTTAGAAAATGCCGTGTGCTGTGGATTTGTATTTTGTTCTGTGTTATTGTCTCTGTAATTACAGGCGTTCTGCTTGTTCGTTAGTGATCAAAAAACCACGGAGCTATGGTTTTTGTGGAATACTCTGCTGTAGCCCTGGTGTCCTGTTCCCCAGTGTTGGCTTGAGTTCAGTCTGTCATTTTTTTTTAAGGTGAAGTTAGGGTGGTTGCTCCTGATGTGCTGTGCTTTGAATTGTATCACCCACTCATATCACAAGATTTTACTGCAATTCCTTAGAGTCATTGCTCTTATTTACTGATCATGTTGAATTATTCAGAGTAGCAAATGTTGTCATCTTAGTACTGCCTTCTCTTGCACAGCTCAGTACAGTTGAGCAGAGCAGAATCCTTTCGCGAGTCCCCGTCCACTACAAAACTGACCAGTGATGCTTTTCTTCCCCCTTCCTTATCTTTTTTAACCAGTTATTTATGCATGTGAAGGATTTTTCCTTTTACCTTATAGTTTTGTTCTCCAAAGAGCTTTGAAGGATCTTGTCATGTAGTATGCTTGTTTTTTTCAATGAAGTGCATCAGCTGCCTTTTCCTTGTTCACACGCTCTGTCTCCTCCAAAAGAAGGGGGGAAAAGAAAAAAAAAAAAAAAAGACAACAACCTCCAACTGACTCCTGAGACATGACTTCATTTTATAAAATATAATTAGCCCTGCGTCCATTTAGTCCGTTCTTTAGGACAACTCTTATTTGCCCAGCACAGCTGCCTGGTTTGTGGTTGCTCAGATGCCTCTGAATTGTTCTGTGAAAGCTGGTGCAAGTGTCTTTCAGGTGCCCTCATACATCTTTAACCACTAAGCTGTGCAAGGGACTTCCCCGTCCTCCTCCTGCATGACTTTGAATGTAAAGTGAGGTTGTTGATGTCACCTTATCTCTGAGTGGTCCTTTGCCACCCAAAGCCTTATTTGCTTGGTTTGCCTTACTGGGGTCAAGCAGGGAGAGTGGAGATAGCCAAGCTCAGCATGTTGCGGGTAAAACACAGTTTTAACTTTTGGGAGATGTTATCTAATGACTATTTAAGCCAGTAATAAATCTTGCGATTTTTCCCCCCCCCTTTTAAGGTTTTATTTAAAAAAAAAAAAAACAAACAACGAAACCACAACAAACTTTTATTTAGTTTCCTTCTTGGGCATTTAGCCTTGCTGTACCAGCTGGACTGGCTTCTGTTACCTCTACAGCATGGTCAGATCGCATGGTAGGGCCTCACACCAATATCCAGCCACCATTCAAGGTGAAGGCAGGAATTGCCGCTTGTCTCACCCGCTGCTGGGAGGAGTCACTTTTTGCTATTTAAGAACTTAGCCTTGGCGTTATATATTGACCAGACGCTTGTGCAGTTTACATGCTGGCATTTGAAGTCTCTGATTAATGCTGTGTTTCCTGCTTGTACAACCCTCTGGTGATGGCATGACAGCTGCTATCGCTGCTTGGGTGGCTGAGACTATATTTTTCTGGTTTGAGCTTGGAATTCTGATTTGCAGGGTATTTCTTGCTGTAACAAGTAAACTTAGATTGAGATGACACAGTAAACTGAGATTGCTCAAATGGTGGTGTATGCGAAAGAAAGCTGAGATCCTCTAAAAGCTTGCTTAGTCCTTGTATGCTTTGAATGTCCCATTGACTTGTCTGCCCTCCACTGTTTTTTGAATGAACCTGCTACATCCATACTATCACTTTAAAAACAGGCAGCTGAGTTTTTCCATCTTCTAGGCTTCCAGCATTTGTGAAGAAACATGCTTGTGCCTTGGTTTTGTCTTTCCATCTTATTTTACTTGTACTGTATTGATTCTTGCCCCATGTCTTAGGGCTTTTTGAGGAGACGAAGTTCTTATGAATCAGCTTCTTTCCCACAAAAGCTGCATCATCCTCAGATACATGCTCCTCTGTATCTGCTGGCTTTCCCTGTTCTTCTGGAGTGTCAGAGGAGCCTTCGATCTTGATTGCAAGTGCCGGTGTCCGGGTGCTGTTTTGGTTAATTCGGTCCTCATTCTTGTACAGGCTGCCAGTTGTCCAGAAAACTTCTCAACTTCTAACGATTCCAAGCCTGAGTGTGGGAGCAATTCTTTGAGATACTGTCACACAACTCTTGGTCATTGCCTTCCTATCCTCAGCCTGAATTTTGCCTCCAGAAACTTCCCTCCATCATATGCTAGGTGTACCCTTGTGGACCACGGGCAGTGCCTCCTTCCCGACATTATTTAGCAGTGTATTCCTGCACAAACAAGTAGTCACTGAAGATGCACCCTTTGGAGTCCTGCAGAGTTCCTGGTTTTGATGAAATTACGGCAGTGGTCACCTTGACCTGCAGAGAGCTGAGACAACCGAAGGCTTCAGCCTACTGTGGCAGAAATGCCAGCGTGGAAAGCACTGTCTGCAGGATGTAAATCACCTTCGAGGTGATTCTCTCCCTCCACTCCACTATTATGAGACCCCACTTGCAGCACTGCATCCAGCTCTGGGGTCCCCAGTGCAAGAAAGACACGGACCTGGAGTGGGTCCATGAAAGTGATCTGAGGGCTATGGAGAGAGGCTGAGAGTTGGGTTGTTCAGCCTGGAGAAGAGAAGGCTCTGGGGAGCCTATATTGCAGCCTTTCAGTATAGAAAGGGGCTTATAGGAAAGATGGGGACAGACTTTTTACCAGGGCTTGCTGTGACAGGACAAGGAGCAACAGTTTTAAGCTGAAAGAGGGTAGACTCAGGTTGGATATAAGGAAGAAATGTTTTATGATGAGGGTGCTGAGACACTGGAACAAGTCGCCCAGAGAGGCTGTGGCTGCCCCATCCCTGGCAGTGTTCAAGGCCAGTTTGGATGGGGCTTTGAGCAACCAGGTCTGGTGGAAGGTGTCCCTGCCCACGGCAGGGGGGTTGGACTAGGTGATCTTTGAAGGTTCCTCCCAACTCAAACTATTCTGTGATTCTACAGACAGGTAAAATCTCAGACTTGTTGTGCCCACTTCATTACTGTATTCCATATTAAATCCCCCCTAGACCTTTCGTTTTTTATAGAGGAAGGAGGTATTTTAACTCCCTGCTAAAATATGTTTGATTTTTGGTTCATCAGACACTACCTACCTTTTAAAAGATAACTTATTCCTGTAAGTTGGCAAAACCAGCAATGAAACGTAATCAGCATGAGATTACCACCATTTTCTCCTGGCTTTGCATACGTTCTTCCTTCCTGTAAGATCTATTTAGAGCAGCTCATCTTCTGAAATGGATAGGTGTCTCTTACCTGTCTGAATCTTCTGTTTTGGTTTGCTCATCTGTGAGCAAATCTCTTCTGGATAATAAGAGTTGACAGCAATTCTACCCGAAGATTAGCCTGACAGTTTCTGCTTTGTGGAAGGCAATTGAATAGCTTGGATTTGCTACTCCTAGCATTTAATGCAGGAATTGGGGATATTCAGTGGTGAGATGGGAAAACTTTTCCTGTCTGCCTCTGCTATCCTTTTTTTTTTTTTTTTTTCCCCTCTTCTTATGATTATATTATGACATTCCTCTAGGATGGGAAAATTGCAGCTGTTTACAAGAAGTGAAGGTGTCTTTGCAGTCTTGAATCTGCCGTCTTCTTTTCTGAAGCTGTCACATTTCTCTAGTCTTCTGAGTTGGCCATATTGCACATGGTACATTAAAGGAGGCCATGTCATTTATTAAATATCCTGAGTAGTTGCTGTCCTTTATACATGTTTTAATGTCTGTTGATAAAGCTTGCTGAGTTCATGCAGTTCGTGATGATGCTAAGAAAACTCTGGAATACGTGCTTTCTATAGAGCTACTCCTTTTTTTTCCAACCCACAAGGAATTGCTATACTTCAGTGCTGAAGCTAGGTTAATTAACTTGTAGGAGAAACCTGCTCGAACTCTGTGAAGCCAACCAGTCTGAAGTATGTGTTTCTTGAAGCTATTTTTTTACGTTGCAAAATACGATCACTTCCACCTTAGTGATTTGCTATGCAGCTCAGTTCATAATTTAACTCATGTAATGTAGCAGAAAATCTTGGGTGCTTATGAGGTTGAAATCTGGATATGTTTTTTCTTAAATACTTATATTTGTTGCACTTGTAATTAGGGTGACATCTTGTTTGTAGAAATAACAATACAAACCTGGCGTTCCTTTGCTGGCTGCTGCATGTTCATTTCTGAGTTATAAGTCAGGGTAGATTCAGTTGTGGTTATTTTTTCTTCATTCCTGTTAATGGAAAGCACACTACAGGAAGAACTAACTTGAAGCAAATCTGTCTGCATCTGTCTAGTCTTCCTCATAGCAAGGAGGGGCATATGAATTGAGTTATTATTACTCTTGGATGCAATTCTTTAGGTGGGTTTCTGAAGAGTAACAATTTCAAGCATCTCGGGCTTACTGGCTCTTCAAGCTCTCATTCCTTGTGACCCAAAATTCCGTGTAGATCTGACTGCTGGTTATTTAGGTCTATTGGAACAAATGAGAGGCAGTTCTCTAAAATACAGCTTATAATATTCCATTGACAATGCCGGTTCTGGCAAGTGTAATGAAAGAATTCAACTGTTCTCAAGTTTGGTACAAGCGGCTTAATTCTAAGTCCTGTAGCAACCCCATTTGGGCTAGTCTGGCTGTCCTTAGGTATGTTGTAACTGTCTTCCTTTGTAACAAGCAAGGGTAGTTTCTACAGCTTGTTTTTATTTCCTAGATCTTAAAAGAACAAGTTTCAATGAACAAATGAAACTTAAGAACCTGTAACATTTTAATGAAGTGGAGACCACATACTTTGTAGTTGTCTCTTTTCAAGCCCAAGTTAGACTTCAAAGGTCTCACCTTTAGGAGGCTCATTAAGACTCATTCTTGCTGTCGCTTTTTGGCAGGGCTACAGTAGCAGGTAACAACACTCTGGTTTGCACTGGGAGGGAGAGATTGAGGCAACACATGCTTTAAGTAACTTCTTAGATGGAAAGAAAGTTTCCAAAATACATGCTATCTGTGCATCCACCAGGTAGTGAGGTTCTTCCCCCTCCTGAAAAATGCTTGCTACGTGGTTGCAGTCCCGTTTTGCTAGCCACAGACTACCTCAGCTGGCTTGGCATCAGTGCCAGGTTAGATGGTTTGGAGGCCCTGGGTTCTCTGAATGATCATCCTGCAACTGAGATCAGGCCTGCAGCCACTTTGGCATCTGATATTGCTTCCCAGCTGTCCTCTGTTTGGAAAGGTTTTGACAGGTTTCTAATTCTGAAAAAGCTCTGTGCAGTGTTGGCAGCACTAAGGCTTCAGTTTTACTGGTGATAGATGCAACACCAGTGATGGTAAATCATAGTTAGGCTGTGCTCTGCTTCTGTGGGAAGAATATCTCTGCTGAAATTTGTTATTCAGTGGTTAAGATCCAAAACTGGTATTAGGCTCCAAACCAATACACAGTCCTTCGTTTTTGTCTAGATTTACTGGATATAGCGTTGGTAATCAGTGGGTTTTATCATTTGTAAATGTTGGTGGTAGTTGTGCATGCCAGAGTGCCTTCACTTGTCAAGACCTACAGTTGGGAGCGTGGTGTTTTGGAACCACTTGTTCTGTTCTTTCCGGTCCCCACAGAAAACTGAGTGCTTCGACGTTAAGGAGACGACGTGATCGAAGACAGGGGTTCGGGTGTGACCTGCTGGCTGCGGTGGCAATGGCTCAGGGCTTTGGCTTGCAGCACGTCGGCTGGGGGACTTGAGGGTCTCGGCATCCTCCTGGCTGGGGATGCTGCAGGGACAGGTTCGGATGTAAGAGCAGCTACGCGCAGGGTGACCATCGGGTGCTGAGGCAGCCTTCTGTGTTACCATCTGTTTGCAGAGACTCGAGGGGATGGAGTGTGACTTACAGGTGTCTAGTTGGACCATAGATACTCAACATCTAGTGCAAGAAACCTTGTGCTTATTTGGACTTGGCGCAGTCATCTTGGTAATCCTGGTTTTGTTTGTGCAGTTGAGTTTCTTGCACCAAAATAGGTTCTTCAGGGTCTCTGAAGGCCTGCAGGGCTGAGGCAGATAGTATAGATACTCCCCAGCAGTGTCTTGAAACTAAATTCTTTAACTTTTTCTATGGGTAGATTCTGTTGAACACTTGCAGCAGTCCTGACGTCAAACCTCAGTTGAGTGCTGTGGTCCTTCTGTGGGCTCGTGGCTGGTACTGATCCGAAGACCCAACACAACTGAAGAATCTGAGTCATCACTGTCTTTTTGGCCTGGAAAATTATTAAATGTTTGACAAAGCTGTTCACTGTGACACCTTTTGGTAAACTGGGGCTTGTCTTCACAAACTGTTCAGTCACTCTGCTAACATTTACAAAAGCTTGGAATAATCCCTGTGTTCTCGTTGATCCGCTCTTCTGTAGCGTGTTATAACTGTAGCGTGAGGCATGTTAGAGTAGGAAATATGCTTGCTAAGGAGGTGTTCTAAAATACATTTGTGCTGAAACCCCATCTGTTAAACTTCTTGAGCTCCTCTCTTACCGACTCGGATGTTGAACGTAGTAATAGTTTACACCACTCGAGCAAACCAGCCTTAAAACAGTATTACAGTGTCCTGATGCTAGTTTTGTATGGTGTTCAAATATGTCTCCTCTTTGATGAATTGAGATCAGGCTTCCTGTTAATAGCTTTGAGATCATTTGCAATTAAATGGAGTCAAGTATTCTAAGGGATTTACCCTTGGACCAGTGCTCAACACCAGTCTCTGAGCTCCCTATAACTAACAGATTTGCCCGAGGCACAGGTGGCTAAATTTAGTCTTCTAGCAAGCTTGGTATGACCTTGTGTTACAAGGACTTTTTCTACTTGTATCTATATCAAAATGTAACGGCTGCTTTTCTGTGGTGGATGGAGCTTTGAGGCTTGGTGACGCTGAAAAGCTTTTTGTGTTGGATCATCGGCTGACACTTCCAGCGCCGCTGTTGGCGGTGATTAACTCTGTATTTGAATGCAGTTCAAAAGGTCTACAAGTGATCTACTGGTACAAAACGATCCTCACCGGTGGGTATTAAGGCTTCAAAGAAGACAGATGCGACTTGGTGCATAGAGCAGATTACTTGGTAATGAACATTTTCTAATTGACAGCTACACTGAAGATTAGGGATTGAAAGCGGAAGCTGAATCAAAGTGGCTTCATACAGATGCAATTTCCTAACTCTGTGAATGGTAATGTTTGCCTTTGAGGTAACATTAAGTTTATCTGTGCAAAATAGCGCTTTACTCCAGCTTCTGGAAGAAGTTTTTAGTGTCTGTGAGACGGTGCGCAGAGGTGGACGGTTCTGGCATCTGCTTTATTGCGTGGGTTTGCCTCCTCCGTGTTCAACTTTTGCAGCTTTTTGTTAAGGCTGCTTCTAATTAAATACATAATTCATCCTACGAGCGTAATGAAGATGCCTTCAATGTGTAATCAGGCTTCTGGAGCTCTTCTGCCATCCTTGAAAAACACCAAACTTCTCTGAAGCTGGTAGCACACTGCCAGCTGAATGGGAAAAGTTGTTGCTGGGAAGTTGAACAGGATTTTCAAGTGTCTGCTGTGCTTGCTTATGTTTAGGAGTGCAGTGAGTGGTGTGGTTTTTTTTGACTTGTAAAAGAAACTCTTTTGCAGGTGAGTGGGCAAAACCCTTATTGTTTGGCATGGGCATGGCTTAGGACTGTCGGGATTTATCTCCCTGGCATTGACTTGGTTATTGTTGGCATGCTGGTCTCTTGCTTGCTACAGGTAGTATGCATCGTTTTATTTTTTTGGAGGGCTGAAATATTAATCTGATTAAGGACTAGGGTTGTTGAGTAATATGCTGAGTAAATTTCAGTAGGTGAATGTGTGACTGTATCTGTTGCATTGTGCATTTTTGGTCATTGCATCTTCAGCAGAGTTGGAAAACATACGGAGAACAGCAGTTGAGTTGAAGGCAAAGGAAGCAGCTGCCTGTCTTGGAGACTCTAAAATGTCTGAGACTCTTAGGATTGGAAGGATTTCTTAAAAAAGTGGGCAAACAAACTTCTGGCTCTTGTTGTCCTAGGAGTTTGTGGAAGCTGATGGTTTAGATGCATTCAAAAAGTGGTTAAACCCAGGGTCAGCAGGTCCATAAAACGAATGCTGGTATAGGACTGGGCAGTTGTGTCCATACTCCATCTGCAATCCAGTGGCTGTGGATGCTGGAGCAGACTACAGAAGCTTACTGCTCCCTGTAGCATCTGCTGTCACTGTGGACAGAATAGCAGGAGAATACTTCTTGTTTCAATTATTCCAACTTTATGAACCCGCTGCCTTTCCAGAGTATCGGGGCAGCGTAGGGAGGCAATATTTCTGAAGAGCTCTGGAAGATCGCTTAAGGATACTTACAGGAGAAAACCAGGAAATCTCAAGCAGTTCCTCAGCATACCGTACGTACCTACAGGTGTCCCACGCTGTACATACCCAAAGGAGATTTGCTGTACAACGTGCTGCAGCTTATGTGTAAAAGCATTTCAAGGCGAGATAGGTAGAAACTGAAACCGGGCAAATAAAAAATTAGAAATAAGGGATGAAGAAGGTAACTGAACGTGAAGTTCCTGATCTCTTTAAAAGGGGAAAATTCTTGAAATTCCACCTTTTTGTGGAGAAAGTGGGAGGAGGTGGTCATAATGCTTCTCTTCAGCTTTTCTAGTGTGGGATCACGACCAGCAGGCAGCTGGGTGTTCCTTGCAGGCGGTGATCGGCTGATAGCCCAGAACAGGGCAGGGACAACAACTGAAGCATGCACATATTAATGTCCTACTCCGTGTCGTACTAATTATGTGAAGTATATATAGCAATGATTGCAGCGCTTCCCCTGTACTGTTTCGCTTGTGTTCATGTCACAGCTGACCAACTGTGGATTGATTTTTTTTTTTAATTTTATTTTATTTTATTTTTTAGTTTCCTAGCTTGCTGATCCGTGCCTGCTAAATACCTAGTTTTAATCAGAAATTGGACTATTAAACGGGTAGTCTTTTTAGCCCAGTTGAGAAGCTGTTCATGTAGTTTTGTACCTAAACATGAAACTTGGTGTTTCGATACCTCGCCTGGTATTGAAACATCCTGTTGCGGAGTGTTAAAAGCTTGTAAGGCTGTGGTGGTAACTGCTGTGCCCAAAAGGGGAGGTTTTGGTCCTGCCTTTCCCATATACTGCTGCTGGTGCTCGTCAAACCTGTTCCTGAACTGCCCTAACCCTCTAACCCGGCACAAAGCTCTCCAGGTATTGTTGGGTCGGTTTTCTCCCGTTGCTGTAATGAGGTGGACTTGTCCACAAATGGGTCTGTTACGCACGGGCAAGGGAAAGTCCTGCAGAGGTTGCTGCAGCTCTTCGGTTCTTCCACCTTCTGGAGAACATGCTTGGGCTTTCCTTCAAAGGTACTGTTTCATCCTGGCACAAGTTTTAGACTGCAGACATCTTCCCAACTTTTGGGGCATGTGTGGATTGTTGGTCTCCCCTAAATGGAGTTCACACGTGGAGGAGGAGAGCCAGGAGGGATAACCAGAAGCTGCAAAGAACCTGAAGTCTGCAAAAACTCTTGAGGAGCAGCAGAGGCCTTGGTGAATGGAGACTAGTGGGCTTTTCTTGGGAAGTGTCACCTTCCTCTCTTTAGAGGGCCAGTGGTATCACCTGAGTATGTGGCAAGCTTTCTGAATCTGTCAGGTAGGGAAAAAGGACCTCAAAAATCTGCATTTGGGTTACTGGCTTGTGCTTAGGCTTGAGGAGGAGTATCAGCTGAGCAGGCTATTCGAAAGAGCATTAAATTAAGAGTCTGCTAATGATTTAGTAAACCAGCATAGTAAGTGGGGGAATGTCGAGCAAATCATCTTTGCAAAGGCTGGGGGAGGTGAGTGCTCTAACAGGCCTTGGTTACCCTTTTCTTCAAAAGCACATGAAGAACTGAAGAAGTTTATCTTCAGATGTGAATCAAAGGGGTCTTGCAAGAAAACTGCTTGGACTAGATGGGATTTTTTTTTATTATTATTTTTTTTAAAGTATTATTGCATGGTGATCCAGGTTGGGATTGACACCTGGGATTGTGAACTTGACCATATCTAAGAGGAGAAATGCCATTTGGGATGACTTCTTTTAGACTTGACTTGAGAGGTTTACCTCTTGTCCCAGAGGAACTGGGAGGGGAAACGTTGCTTGTGCAGACACTGGAGGAATATCAACTGTGTGACTTGTGTAACCCATAAAAGGATCCTTGGAAAAGAAGAATAAAAAAAATCCAAAATATGAGCAAAGTGCACTGCAATGACAGTAATACGCAGCATGTGATCCAGGTATTGTGTGTTTCGGAGGAAGATGTAAGGTGAGCAAGTGTTGTGTAGAGGCACTTAAGACAGATTGTGATCAGAGTGTTCCTTAAAGCCTCTTTTGGTAAGATAGCGAGAGTTCAAAATCCCGCTTTTAAATATTTATCATAACTCAATGTTTAATCAAGGTGGATGCTCTGTTTCAGTCCTCCTCTCTGAACTCACGGCACCCAGACTGTTACTCAGCACTGTCTTGTTGGTACCCTCTGCTCTCGTTTCAGGGGAAGCCAAAAGGGAAGCTCTCTTTCTCTGCAGCAAAAAAAAGAGTAAAAAGCAGATGTTTCATGTTAAGATGTGTGCTTGTTTTTCCCAGAGCCACATGCTGTCTTTCTTCCAGGCTACTGTTCCTTGCACAGTATCTGCAGCTGTTGGCAGGGGGTGGGAAAGGTTAAATCATCTGGAAGTGAAAAATAAAATACTCCTTGTGTGGGCTTTCCCAATTTGAGTTTCAAGCTTTGGAGGCTATATCAAATAGGTCAGGGTTTCAGGAGTGGAGGCTAGTATCGAAAGGATAAAATATAGTTATATTTATGAGCATCCTTGGCAGGGCCATAACATCTCTGTGCACTCAGGCTGAGATGTCATTGAACCACATAATATTGAATGATTGTTTGCTGCTGGAAATGTGTAGTTTGGGTTCATATTGGGAATATCTCAAGTATAAGCACTGAAAACTTTATATAATGAAACTTAATTTAGAGTAAGCAGGACTCTGTTCCGGATGAGTCAAAAGATTTCAAGAATTTAATTTCATGGTATTCATGTGTTGCAGATAGACTCTATCTGAACTTGTCCGCATGTTGTCTCTAAATTTTGTAGTCTCCTTGTCTTATTTGAGGCACCATTCCGTTCCCTGTCATCACAAAGATCATAGACATCAGTTTTGGAGTCTTCAATATTTTGCTGTTAACAAAATGTAGGCTTCCTGTTATGCATTAGAAGTACATGTGGGTTTCAGCGGCTTGCTGGGAATATCGAACCTTCACATGTGCCGAGATCGCAGGTTGGGCATGTCACTAGATGACTCAAAAAATTTTGTTCACTGTTTTCCTTTTGTAAAGGCAAAACTGAGATCTAGACCTGCTTGTGCGGCATTCTCTTGCTAAATTTGAAATGTATGGGCTACTCATGAGTTAAGGGAATTGCGAGAGAGAGATGTCAAATGGTTTTCGCAAGCAGCAATGTTTTGTTTTGTTTTTTTTTTTAACCTAGGTGTCAGATGATAAATACTGTTCTGAGCAGTGCCCAAGTACAGTGTCAGAATAAAAGCTGACTCTCTTTTTCTCCAGTTGAGCAGAATGAATGTAGATGTCAGCTTTGGGATATATTCAGGGAGTAATTTGCAAATTACTGAGTCCAAGCAGGAGCTTTGCTTCAAGTGCAGTTATTAAGGCATTCAGCTTTCTGTCCAGCTCTTTTCCAGGTGTTGAATGTATTTGCTTTTGGTGAAAAGACAGCAAAATCTACCAACAAGGTATTACTTTTCCCCATTTGACACTGCTACTTGTTTTGAGGGCAGACAGCCTTAATGTGTAGTTTGTGTCCGTTCTGCTTCGCTGCTGCTCTGCTGTCCACTAAACCTGGGTTTTAGTATCTACTGATAATTGGCAAATAATACTGCCTATTTATTCACAGCTAGTTGGAACGTAATGCTGCTTATTTAGTCTGTGCTATCAAAGTTAGTCTCTTTCCCTTCTGACAAGAAGTGGTTATTTAAATCTAGCTAACATTAAAAGCTCAGCAGTGGTTTAGGTGAGGTCGACAAAATCATCACTGGTGGTTGTGGGAGGACAGTCCACTTCTGCCCTGAGATTTGGGGAGGATCAGGTGGAAGTTACAGGAGGTGGTTCAGAAGAAGCAGGAGGATGTTGTTTTTCAGGCAGCAAATAGTAGACTTGTTGAACTAGCCAAGGGCTTTTGTGGCTACAAAAAGCTTGGGTGAGTTCAGAGAGGAACTGGACGTGCTCATCAAGAGGCTGCGCTAAATGTTCCTGAATTCCAGAAACCCAAACTGACTTGGGAAGGCCCAGAAATAAAAAACACTGGAGGTGGAAAAGTGCCTGGAGAAGTCATATATGCTTACCCTCTTCTTTCCCTTTCCACGATATCTGCTTACGGCTGCTGTTTCGAGCTGGAGGTTAAGCTAGATGGGCCTTATCCTTCTGTTCACCTCTTTGGCTCTTGGAGGACGTGGCTTTAGGTGTTTTGCTGCTGTCCTCTGGGCTGTATCTGTTAATGGTTTCTGTAACTGTGCAGACAACCAGAGCAGTATATGGATGGAGGTACAGGTGATATGTTCTAGCTGCTCTTGTCTGATTGAACTTAAAAACGGGGACGCACTCCTTCCTCTTACTTTGATGCAACATGCAGCTTAAGTTTGCTGGACTCCTGAATTGTCATACTGATACCTTTATTACTCCCAAAGAGCTGTTCCTTATGCATTGGCAGAATAGGAGAGGGATGTTTCATGCTACAAACTCATCTATTTGATGGTTTAACCATTAATCAAGCTTTTCTTTGAGAGGTTGCTAGTTTGAGGTGAGGCTTTAATAAAGATGCTCTTGCTAGTTTTCCCCTGGCCACTGAAGGTACTACCTGTGAAGTCTCTAAATGTTAGTACCTCTCAAAATTTTGAAACAGTCTTAATATTTTGGGGGGTTGTTCTTGCTGTTTTAAGTGTTCCAAGTTTTATTTTAATAGCTCTGGCTAAGTGTCTGTATGAGAGGAGAATAAAATGCTGAACTGTGAAAGGAAACTGATGAACATGGTACTTACCCTGAGATTATTTGCATGCTTCTGCCGTTCAGAAGAATGATGCCCCCTAAGAGGGAATGCAAGCCTTTTTCTAGACAAGGCTTTTGAATGCTTATCTATTTGACTTGGAACAGAAATATGTTTAAAGTTTTATGCTGAAACTGTCTGGCAGCATTGAGGTCTCCTGAATAGTCTTTCCTGTGCACGAGAAATGGTCTACAGAGATCTTGTTTCATGTCCATATGGAAAAAATGCTTTGGTTGAAAAACTACTCACTTGAATGTATCTTGATCCAGGAGTGATGGGTTGCTTTTCAAGTAAGGCACTTGTTTCTGGAGAACTACACATTCTGTGCATTGCTAAGCAAAGTTCTTGTTGTTCGAGCCTGATGTGAGTGCTGGCGCATTGTGTTTGCTCTTGAGGTTTTGTTCCATCATCTAATGCTGTGGGGAGCTGTCTTACCATTTTTGCCATGCTAGACAGCATGAAGAGTTTGGAGTAGGGCAGTGTCCATTGGGCTGGAATTTTAGTATTGTTCCCATGCTCTAATTTGGTAAGACTGTAAATGCCTTGAGCCTAAAGATGACAAGCTTTTTTTAAGTATTACCCAGAGTTTTGTGCTGCTAACTGGTAATAAAATAATACTGAGCTTAAGTACAAAAGACCCCAAAACTGTCTGTGTACCAGCTTCCTGAGAGAACCAATAAGGAATGGGTTTGTAGAGTCATCTTCCCTGTTGTGGCAGAAGTGATGTCCTCCTCTGGGAGCTGAAAGGTGTCTGTGGTATACCTTGAACTTTCAAGCGCTGTGCCTTGGAAATTGCATCTCTCGGTTCAGGCTGGCACAGATTTCCCTGGCCCCTGGAGGAGATGAAAGACCTGGTTGTGTACTCTAAGGTAGCAAATATCACCTCTTCACAAGCTGCCTTCAGGGACGTTAGTTTTTGTTCTGAAACTGAAGCAAGCTTCTCATCTGCTCCTTGCTTTGAAAAGTAGTGGGGAAAAAAAATCTAGCAAGGCTTAAATTTTCTGGTGTAGCCTTGTTCTGTCTCACTGACAGCTGGAAGAGGTTCTGGGGGTCTGTGGGGCTTCTCCAGCTGATGCAATGGTGTTTATTAGAATATCGTGGCCTTTGAGGGCTGAACAGAAATGCTGCTTGTTGACAGCACACTGAGAGAAGGCGGCTTTGCTGCAGTTACATCAAGCAATGCAGAGGAGCGTGTCCTGAATACAGGTGCGTGGGACCCATGCCCAGCTCTGCACCCCCAAAGGCTTTGTATCCTTCTGGTTTTGGCACTCTGTAAAATAAATAACTCTTCTTACTGAAGCAAGTTGCCCAGCAGGAAGCAGAGCATCCTCGTCGAAGGATTCTGCGTTACTTCTGGTGGTTGTACGAAGCCAAGATCTATCAAGTTCAAGCTGAGATGTGTGTCTCCAAGCCTAAGGCCTAGCTATTGCCATCAAGGAGATGTCACAGGAAATGGGCTCGATGTCTGGAGGTGCTAATTAAGCACAAAAGAAGTTTAATTACCTGTCAAAAGCTAGAAAGGGTCCCTCCTGCTGTTTGTGGTTTCGGATTGCCTCTTTCATTGTCATTCTTTCTAGCAGCTCTTTCAGTTGCCTTAGTCTTTCCTTCACAAAGGGACGTGGTCCCCTGGGTTCTGCATAATGCTAGGCTTTGGACAGCAAGGCTTTCTGGAAAAGGAAAGACTAGAGGTTGTTACCTTGATAAACTAGTGCTCCAACCGGGTTGTCCACATATTCTTGCTTGTTAACCATTGCTTTTTGTTGCTGCCAGAGGTGGCTTTCTGTTTCATGCCATGCTTGCAGGTAAATGAGGTTCCTAGCTTCTCAGCTGGATTTAACATGTGCTGCAGTCATGAGCTGAATCCTTTTGTTACTTTGGGCTCCTCTGTGCTTTGCCTGAGCCATCTTGCTACGGGACAGGATTTCTGGGTGAGCCCAGCACCATCGGTGTATGGCCGGGGAGAGGATGGAAACCGAGCTCTGCCTTTTGAACCTCTGGTGCTCACAAGATGCTGGAGTCCTTCTATGTGAACATGGGAGGAGTCGTGTTTGCTGTGCTGCAGGCTGAAAGATCTGATAGTC
Organism: Aviceda cuculoides; assembly: GCA_035590195.1. Classification (NCBI taxonomy): domain Eukaryota; kingdom Metazoa; phylum Chordata; class Aves; order Accipitriformes; family Accipitridae; genus Aviceda; species Aviceda cuculoides. The sequence goes on from JAVJGG010000002.1 coordinate 558,379, forward strand.
AATGTCTTGCATGAGGTGGGGTTGGGTTTTTGTCATTTGGTCTTGCCTGTAGGAAGTGGCAGAGGTTGACCAGAGCGGGGGACTTTATTGTGTTACTCTTTGACTCCTCCATACCATGTCTGTTGCCTTGTTCTTTGAGCAGAACATGAACAGTATCTAACCCCTGGTTCGAGCCTGAACCTTAGGATAGCATGAGATGATTTATTTACTTTTATTCCTATAGTAAATCATTGTACTATAGAGCAGGTTATAAATAATCTTCCGTGTAGCTTCCTTGTTTGGAGATGCCACCTCTTACTGGAGGTTGGTATTTATGTAAAGAAATGGAGGCAGTTTCTGGCCAATGAACCCGATTTGGAATTTTTATGCACAATTTTTGTTTTTCCTTCGAAGTTTAACTGGGGTGTGTTGGAAGCAGCAAAAGAGCAACTTTCACCAGGTTAAAGGGTGTTCAGCATTTAAATATGCGGACTGTCATGTTAATAGGATACTCCTATTCTTTGCCCAAGAATGCTCTTAGGGTTGCAATGTCAAGCAACTAAATAAAGCTGCAATCCCTCTTTCCCTGTGAATATAGGTGCTTGAGTTTTCCCTTTCTTGTAGGGCTTAGTTTGGTACAAGTTTGGCTGGTTCTTCCTTGCTGCAACCTTTGACCCGGTCAAGTAACTTGAAATAACTTTAGCGTCAAGTAGAACAAAAGCTTGCCTTAAATGCTTTGCAATCAACTTAATATTGGGGGATATATTCAACTACCTAATGCCTTTTCATTTTAGAGGAATGGGTCTCACTCACCACTTGTTCACTGAAGCTGCGGAGCGATGGCGTGCGTTCCTCACCCCGGTGGTTGGCTTCATTCAGGAGTTGGTGCTACATAATTGTAGACAAGGATTAATTAATGACAGCTGTTGTGAGCTTGTGGAGACTTTTGAAGTCTTGTACAATGCCATTGAGCAATTCTCCTAGCTTCTTGAGGACAGAAATCATGAACAATATTGGAAGAGCACATATGTGACTTGGACTGGACTGACAACAAGCTTATGAAAGTACAGGGCAGAGGTAGACCAAATTCCTGTGCGCTTCGGTCAAAGCGGCGTCTCTTGGCAGGGTGGTGATGGCAACTTCAGTCTATCTTGCGCTTGATGGTGGAGAAAGGAAAAATGCCGTCTGGTACAGGGTTTCTTTCTGCTGTGGTCAGGGTAAAGAGTGACCATTTTTCCCCCCTGTGTGCTCAAAGAACAAGCAGTTTCAGAGGTTAGTAAGGACCCTTAAACTTCTACCCTTACTGTAATAGCTGGGGAAAATAAGGATAAAAGTGAATGCCCGTTAGGCACTGGGGAGCTTGGTTGCTTATAGGCAGTGTCAGAGTGAATAAGGGAGTCCTAATGTAGTATTCGAGTGTGTCAGAAGAACCTGTCTTCTAGAACAGCTTCTCAGAACTGAAAGTTGCTTTTAAAATTTTAATTTTTGTTAGAACAATCCATGTGTTTTCTTCCAAAGGAAGTTAAATGCCCAAGTTTTGCATGCAGAACAGAACAGCATGTCTCTGGTCACCCTGGGCAGAGTTTTTGAGAAATAGTTTTGTTTTGGTTCGACCTTCACATCCCTGTTACAGCACACTGCCCCTTGGAAACTGGTGTTTAGACCCTGTTCTGCCCTATGGGCTATGTGCTCTGGAGGGTGTTGTTTAAGGGGAAAAAGGCACAAACAAGAAAAGCCCTTGTGCTTCCCTCTGACCAGAGTGCTTGGAGCACCGCGGGAGGTGGAGCCAGCCGAGGAGTGCTGTCATGGGAGTTCAGGTTTGGGAACCTCTTTCCCAAGATGGGGAAACATCGTGTACCAAAAAGAAAAACCAGAATTGTGGAAGAGTCAGAAAGATATATATTTAGAAAAAATGCTATCATCTTCTGAACTAAAATTCATGTTATTTCACAGAAAGCTATTAATTTGCCTTGACATGGGATAAGGAGAAATACTAGATTTTCCTGTAAGAAGTGGTGTTTGGCTCTGTTTCATCCACAGTATACTTGGAAGCTGGTATATTAAACTGAAAACTGCAAACAATGCTTTTTTTTTTTCTTTTTTTTAGCATGATAAAGCAAGATTGGAAGTTGCTTGTATGAACTGTTGCATTAAGACTTTCCTTAAGACAAAGAATGTCCTTTCTTTTCCAGATTCACTGCAGATATGAGTGGCTGGCTGCTTTGCTGCTCCTGTGCCCCAGTACTTGCTACCCTGTGATTTCAGATAACAAACATAAGAAGTGAGTTAAAAAACGTGTGGTGAGTATCATATGCCTTTGATATTCTGGAGCATCTTAGCATGCAACTCAAATATTTCTTCCTAAAAAACCTCAAAACAACCATGTAAAAGGGAAGACACTATAAAATCCAGTAACTTATAGCCAGGGTATGTGAAATATCTGTCAAGCCTGTGGAAGGATTCTTAGAGACCCAAATGCAAGTTGTTCAGTTCTTATTCCTTATTTCCATTTTAATATTTTTCCTCTCAATTTTGTCAGCATTTTTTGCCTGAAGTAACTTCTCTGGGAACTTGCATCCCTGATCTACTCTTCCTGCCTTTATTTTTAGAAACATACGTGTTGAGCTGAGAAGTAGGTAGCTGCAATGCTACTTTTCAGTGATGAATATCTCCAACAAGGAAATTGGGTAGGATTAAAGTCAGGGAGAATCCAAAGTCTTTTGTGGTGAACTGAAGCTTCCCCAAAACTGCTTTAACTTTGTCACTGGGAGGAGAGTTGATGTGCTCTGTATATAAGTGTTTGTTCCAGTGTGACAAGTAAAATATGGGCTAGGTTGCCTATTCTATTACAACTGACCTATGAAACAAGCAGAGAACTCACAGCTGAAGGTGTTAGGAAAATTTTCCTCTCCAGAATAGTGAAATCAAAGGGAATAACATTTGTAGGTGAGAGTGTTTGACTGACTCCAGTGTGGGCAGATACCTTGATTTCATGAAACAGGCAGTAGTGATGAAAGTAAACAAAAAAGCAAGTGTTTTCATTTGATAAAAATTATGACCTTGAGAGCAGTGCAAGTCTCTGCTTGGCAGGAGAGGGTTTTTTGGGTGTACATAATGAGTACTGCAGGAGTGAAACTGGCACAAGATTTCCCTTTCTGGACTTCTGAAAAAACACATATATGTAGTGGCAAACTATATTTCTGTTCAAACATAAGCCAGTGCAGACTAAGTGATACTGATTAAGTAGTTGGGGCATTTTGTTTAGGGCCATAATTGTGTATCATCCTTTGGGAATACTGTTTCTACTTTCGGACAAAATGATGTGACAAAACAAATTCTTTCTAAATTGTAATTTCCATTTTACATTTTGTATGTAGAAAGCTTAATGAGCTCTTGCCTTTTGGTAATTTCAGCTGAGGAGGGGGCAGATGGGTGAAACAACAGTTTCATGGTTTCAGTAGCTTCCAGCCTGGAGGAGAAAGCTGTTTTCAATTTTGCTTGATATGGTATCTCAAATTATTTTGCAGTTTCATCCCCTAAAACCAATTTATCTTTTTTTTGGTGCCAGGAGTAGGAGTGCCATTAATTGTTTGAAAAGTTTTTAGTTTGAGCAATTCAGACTGGTGCAGTACAGTGGTTTTAATATCTTCGTATGAGTCTGAGACTGTAGTCATCTGACTATGCTTCATTTTATATTGTTTTGTCTTAATGATAAGCCCCTGAAGTCTAAAGCTTTGTGGATGTGATGTTGTGGAGGGTTTCTTTTGTGACTGAAGTCGCTGGCTTGTTTTTCTTCACCCTGCCTGTAAGAAGTCTGGGATCTTGGGAACTTTTTTTTAATCAGATCAACCTTCTTCCATGGTGTTTGGGATTGTAGCGTGCTTTTTCACTCGGGTGAAGCTTCTACCCAGCTCACGATGTCTCATTTGTGTCCCCCCTGCCCTTTCTGTTCAGCCATTTACACCCGAGGATGTGGATTCTTAGCACAGACTGCTAGGCAGCATGAATGCTAAATGATACAGTGAGGAGACCCATCTTGTCTTTTTTTTTTAATACAGTAGAAGTTGATAATGCATTACTGAAATTTTTCATCAACTCTGAGACACTGAAAAGTGCTGCTGTCTCAGCCGTGCATCTTGCTCCCAAGCTGCCTACGCTTGTATCCTGTTCCTGCCTGCTTTTATCTTTCTGTATATTTAAGTTTAATATTTAAAGAAGCTCTGGTTTTCCCATTTCATGACTCCTACTTGCCCATACTCTATAAGCTAGCACCCCGACTCATGTCATTACTCGTTCAAGGAGCACTTGTGTCTTCACCTGCGTGCTCCCTGCCTCAGGATCCCCAAGCAGAGGTATGCTGGCCTGCCTTCTTCCCAGCTCCAATGAAACCAGTGCCAGGTGCTTCCACTCCTGTGTTTGCACTCTGGAGACAGGCGTTGTCCATGCAAGTGAGGAGTTAGCTCTCGACTCTGCTGTGTTGTCCTCCAGTGTGCTTGGTGAACCACATCCAGCTTGAAGAATCTGGCTTTAGGAGCAGATTTTTTCCTGGATAGTATAAATGAACAAGAGCAGCAGTGGCTGCTGGTTAAAGGGTTAAAATCCTGGCTTAAACAGTTGCCCATGTGGTACATCTCCCCTGTCCTCACTAAGCGGTGTGTTGAAGTGGCTTTCTGCATAGTAGTAGATCCAGTACACAGCGTTATGGGACAGACCTGGAGAAATGGTGGCTTGCACAGGAGAACGCTGTGCTGCCTAAGCGATTGGGGCTGACGGCAGAGTGGACTTCTCTAGGCGGTGCTGAGGGAAGCTAGCTGGAACCAAAGTCTTGGAGCCTACGTCAAAAAAAGGGAGACAGCAGTGAAAGCCATAGGTGCCTCTGCTGTTCTTTGGCTGCGTATCGAGAGTGGTCCTGATGATGTGTGGTAGCTAAAATATCCTTCTGTACACAAAGCTTTCTAGTTGTATTAGTCATCCATCAGGCTTCTGGATTATTTAAGAGCTGAAGCTTTCCTCAAAGAACAGCAATATCTATTTGTAGAAAGGTACATAATGTGAAGTGCAATTCCAGTATATTAGAGCTACGCTACTTGAGATGTTCTCGGGAATGCTGCCTTTCTTGTTGTGGGACTTCATGATCTGTAAAGCCCCTATCAAGGATGTGTGATCTTATAAGGCTTCCAGTTGGTCTTAGGGACTCGAATGGTGATGCCATTAGAGCCCCTTCTTAACTTTTTCCACTAAATCACGCTTCCTGTTCAGTGCAGTGTAGCTTCAACTGTTGGATGTTGGTCTTCGAACACTGATGAACCCCAAGGAAAAGGGGACAGTGACTGAGAAGGTGCTCTGTAGCACTAAGGAAAAATGTTCTTCCACTAGGCACGGGGGAGACCCTAACTCAAATAGTTAATGACCAAAACTATCTGCTATGACTCTTGAACTTGTACTGACTTGGTCTAAGTCTGAAAACACCTAGAGCTGAACTGGTCCATTTTTAAGCTGTAATGCATCTGTCTGTTGTTTATGGAAAATCTTCAGGACAGCTGCTAGCTAGACGGTTAATTACAATACAGCATCATTATATTCTCAAACTTACAGAAAACTCGAATCTTTGTGGCTTTTTTAGTGCGTGTGGCTTCATTTCATTGTATTCTAACCCTAAAATTAAATGTGGGGTTTCAAGTAATGTTTGAGATTCATAGACTGGCAAAATGCTTGTTCTTGCTTATGCAGTCTCGCTTTTATGTAACTCATTATTTTTGCTCAAATGTTGCAGATAGTCTGTTTCCTCTAGCAACAGCCACCAGATGTTTAGCTGAACAAGACTTAATTCTTTAAAATTGACCTGTAAGAAATGTGTGAAGGCGAACATGGGGGTGGAACAATTGTATGTCAGCGTGGTTTCCATTTCCTCGCTAAAACCCAGTGCAACCCATGCAGTTTCATTCGAGCAGTGATATCTTTTGTGGTATGCCGTGGGGCCTTTTCCATGGCTTTCAATGTTTCCATAAACGTACTGTTGGGAGGGGGAGATGGGATCAAGCTGTCTTGAATTAGCATTACTTGGGCAATTAGCACTGTATGGGCTAAGTCTATCTGGTGGATATGCCACCATACTGATCCTGCTATGAATTCTGGTTGTCAGCTAGGCTTCTTACCTACCTGTAGGTGCTCTGTGATCAACCTTTGTGCTTTGCTAGACTGACTCTATTTAATATTTCCCTGGGAAACCAACTCCTGTCTTGGTTTTTCAGCTCGGTGAAAAGGGTGCCCCAATGTTTTGCTGTGGGGTGTGGGGTGAGTAGTCCTGATGGTAACTTCTAGGAAGTCCAAGCAGCTCTTTTCTCTGAAACATTCCCGTTCTAGGGCTTCAAGCAGCACTGTCCTTCCAAGAGTGCTCTGTATGGGAGAAGACTGCACAGGGACTCTTCTGCTGGGGGTGAATGATCTGGTACCTGGATTTTTGGATCTCTTGTTTTCTCCTCTGGGTCTGCAGAGCTGTGCCATTTGCCTTCTCCACAAGGATATTTTGCTCTAGATCCTGTCGTGCTTCCCCTTTTGTGCAGTTTGGCCATGAAGGTGTGTGTACTGGACAGCCAAGGTGGTTGTAATGGTGATCCTCTGGCTGGACCTTCAGTCAGTCTCTGAACAGCGTGGTTGGTGTGGGTACGATGCAACTTTTAAGGATCTGAATGAATGAAAAACTGCAGAGATAATCTTCAAGGATAAGTTTATTGGTCTTTAACTGGGAGTACTGGTGACTGGTCTGCACCTGAGAAGTATGGATTGGGTAGTGAAGTGCAGCTCTGCAAGTGGCTTCAAGGTTTTGGAAGTCAAAGTATCTGCTGGTTTAGGTTACAGATGCTTCTGCTGGAAATAATACTTACCTAGTGCTGGAAATGCTTCAGGACACAGTCCAGATGCTCCAGGCTTCACAGTTAGGGATTTTGGTACATGCTTGCCCTCACTGTGGTGCTTTTTGAGAAGTTCTAGATGCCTTCCCACAAAATTTTGACATGGCTTAAGCAGGAGGTAACTTGCATGTCCTTTTCTTCTAGTAAGATGTGAGACTGGTACTCAAAGTAGTACCTCAAACTCCTTTCCCTTGTGCTGCTTGCATCAGGTTTGCATTTGCAATAATTTTCAAAACTAGTGTGTGGGGGATACTTACAGTAAGACTTTGCTGAAATGAGCTCATGGACCCTGTGCTCGCTGGCCACTGGCTGAGTTTTGCTGTGTTTACCAACTGTTGTCATCCTTGTACAACGAGTTGCATTTGTTTCTCCTTTAAGTACATGCTAGATAACTCCTTTTCAAAATACTACCAAATTATTTTGCTTGCTAAATATCTGCCAGTTTTGAAATTCAGCGTTTCCTATCCTGTTTTCTCCTGGTGGGATGGGGGGAGGGAGGCTGTGCTACATCTCAGTGTTTCAAAAATGTGAGGGTGGAAGATGTGGCTGCAGTTTCAGTGAAAGCTGTTGCTACTGCAGTTAACACAAATGAAAGCCTTTATGTTCTTGGCATTCTGCTATCACGCAGGCTATGAAGAGAGCTGCTGAGAATTACCAAACAACAGGGGAAGCAGAACTCCTCGAGTACGAGCATTTATTTTGAGGTGTTAGAAGAATCATAAATGTCCAATTGTCCGCAAGTTCCTTAGCTGTCCATTTAATGGAACAACAGTGTGTGAGAACTTGCTGCTGCTGAAAAGGGGGATACCTGTACCTTTCCTTGGGCTGTCTCTGAGGCTTTTTTAATCTCTCAGTAGGGATTCAGCTCAGGAACCTGACAAAGCCATGCAGTTCTGGAGTTGGCTTGCTGAGAGGTCGAATGAGCGCTGGAGGTGGTGAAATGGAGAGACTTGAGGATGTTTGATGGATGGAAGATGCCTTATAGGGTAGCTAGATGTTAAATGGGATAAGCTATCCGATGTGTATGTACCAGGCATGGCTGTTCTGGTAACCTAGGGGCTACTCAGCTCTTCTAACTAGCTTGTCTCTTCTTCAGCCCCTAGGAGACACCTAAAGCCTGACTTTGACTCCCGCTTTGTCCTTCCTTGTACCTAGGACATGGTCAGAGTAGGAAGATGGAAACAGGCAAGGTCAGAACGAGGTATGCGGGAGTAGGGAAGTGCTGGTACTCTTGGGCACTGCTCTGCTCTGCCTGTCCCTTCTCTGGGGACAGAAGGTATAAATCTCTCCCTCCTACCCAGCACCAGGCTTGGGAGTACTTGGACTCCGTGCTTCCCGTTGCTAGTCTGTCCTGTGCTCCCCAGGTTGTAGCATGCCAGTGTGCTGCTGGTACCATTTGTGGAGCCATCTTGTACCCTATGGGCAGGGTGTTACCCTGTAGTTGAAGAACCGTGACCCTGACCTACAGCTGCCGACTCTGGGAGGCTCCTTTGGGCTGGAGTTGCCTCGTCTTTCCTTAATTTCAGTTTTTAGCCTGTCTCAGCCTGGTTGCTAAACTACTAAGGCTGCTGTAGTCTAGCCGAATCATGGTCTGTTACACCCCTGGGCATGGGGTGGAGGAGTCTGAACCACTCTGTGATGTGGAAGCAGCGTTTCAGACTTGTGGGGTGCTGTAGAGGATTTGTGGAGCCACTTGGGGATTCACCTGAAGGTAGTCACTAGGAAAAGCATGGTAAGTGGATAGAAAATGTTGCTGGGATAAACCGATGGCTGTCTGAAAAAGGTTTGCTTGCTGTTTGCTTACCTCAGGTCATGAGAAGTCTGGAGGTAAATGCTTAATTGTTTCACTTCTAAGGCTTTGGAGGTTTTTCTCATCACCTTGAACCTTCTTTCTGTGCTTCAGCACTTGCAGTTGACTGAATATTAAACATGTCACCATGTATCTGAGCTACTATAAGATCAAAACCAAAGCAGAGTACATATGGAGCTTTGACTCGCACCCAAACTCTGTGGTTGTGCTGTCGTAAATAGATCTGTGAAGGCTGTTTTTGAGCAGTGCATAGATGCTTAGTCTCACTGATTGCTTTCCTGGAAAAAAATCCACCAGCAGGAAGACTAAAGCTTATGAATTGCTACGATATGTATCTGATCACCACATAGGTCAGGTATAAGCTGCTTTGTTATATGTATACATGAATTGGAAAAATTGTGGTACAGTATAACTGACCTGTCCTAAAACAACAAAAAACCCACTGCTAACATGCACCTACCACAGTAATCTAGGGAATAATTTCTGTAAAAGGCTGTAAAATCTTAATCCTTTTATTTTCTCAGCATGCAAGTGTGTAAGAGAGGTCAGAGGATATGTGAACACTGTCACCTATATTTGGTAGCGTTTTGGGGGAAACCAAAAGAGTCCGAGCAGTAATTAAGCTAGCTTCTATGTGGTTGACTCATTGATGAACAGCCCCACTAATGAGCACTGGTTTGCTGGCTGCTGTAACTCACCTGTGCTCAGATAAACTGCTCCTGGGAGTGGCATCTTCTGTTTCCTTTCAGAAATCCTTCAGTGTGAGAGGTCCCAGATTGTACTCTGCTGCATTTGCACATGTGCCCTGTGGAAGAAAAGCAGATAAGCTTCAGACAGGGGCTATTCTATTTGCTTCGTAGCCAGCTGACAGGTAATGGTAAGCAATTTCTAAAGGCAAATACCTGGTTGCTGTCATCTTCTCTTCCTCAAGCAGCAGCATTGGTTTGTAGTGTTGTAGTAAATCACTTTAGAGAGTGCAAGTAATGAAGCGAGGTCCCCTGGGGAGGTTGTGGCAGCTGTTCGACATCTGACTGGTACTTTATAGATGTGGTCAAGCAATGATCTGTTACAAACAAGGGTCTGACTATATTTAGGTAGGCTGTCCCCTTTTCCATGTGCAGTTTTGCCTTGTCCTGAGACACGTCCTGCAGAGGCATGATGGCCAGACCACCATGGTTGAGAGTATTTTCCATTTTAATGTTGAGTCTTCAGATGCTGGGAAGTCCAATATTTACCATTTCCTTTAAAAGGCAGCAGATATCAGATTGTCCTCAGTGTCCCTCTCTCCTAAACTTTCTTCTCCAGCTGAATGAGAATCAGATCTGTACAGTCTCTGTGACAAAACAGTATTCTTGTTCTCTTGCATATCAATGGAAATGTCACTTAGAAAAAGAAAAGACCTTTCAGATGCAGATGTCTAAGTTGGCCACGCTAAAACCGTGTGAAGTTTCACTTTTTCTGGGATGCTGTCTCCAGGGACATACTGCTGGTCCTGTGAACAAGGATGTTGGTTAACGTTGAATGAGCTCTGAAGGTTGCAGGTTCAAAAAGATGACAAGATACCTCACTTGATATAAGCTGCAGAGCAGTTCTATGAGCTGTGGGTATTGGAAGGCTATACAGATTCAGAAAGAAGCAGGACAAGTTCATTCCAGTGGGGAAAATCAGTCCAGCATCATTGCATTGATATCACTGCAGGTCGTGAATCAGTCTTCAAGCCTTTAGCTCCGATATGGAGCGTTGCTGTACACTTCCCATGCTCCTGTCGTCTTGGCTAGGTGTTGCTACCAGCCATCTAAGATGGGTTATTGTGCCAAATGCACCCTTTGTGCATCTGGGTGTGCTTGCTCGTGCTCTGATTGCACCTGCACTTTCATGGCATGGATTTCTTCTGAGAAATCTGAAACGTTTTTGTGCCACTTGCCAGTTTTCATGATCTGACAGAGAAGACTAAGCTGGAAATAGCATGAATTTTCTTCCGCATGCAGTGATTCAAAGGGGTATTTTGTAGCTGAATATGGAGCCATTTTCAGGTTTCAAACCGCAAAAGATGACTTTTGAGAAGTGCCTCGTGTACGAGCAAATACTGGGCATTGTATATGGATGCTATCAAGAAGTGCTCTTTCTTGTGGAAGACCTGCCTTGTAGGCTGAAGAATTGGGCTTGGTTTTTTCAGCTTTCTCAAGGTTATATTGTTTGCATGAAAGGGGAACAGGCACTGTAATGAAGTAATTCATCTTGAAAATAGTTTTAATATACCTAAAAGTGATTTGTAATTGGGGGAGACAGGGTTTCAGCAATGTATTCTTAGAAGCTCAGCCTTTATTTAAGTAAAGATTTGGCAGTGGGGAAGGATTTGGATAGGAGGTTGGTGCCTTTCAGAGGACAGAAAGATGCTTGGTGGTGTAAGTACTCTGACTTCTCCCGTGGTTAGGAGGTAAGTCTCTGTGTGGGACAAAAAAACCCCCCTATTTCTTGCTTTAGGTCGTGATATGAAAACTAATAGAGTAGAAAGGTGTTGTCTCTCTGCTCAACAAGATTGGTGCTTGTGAAATAAATGCTGAGGCTCAACGTGGAGAAACCTGCTGGCTGTGGCTAGTCCAAGGCCGTGCGTTGCAGGGCAAAGGAATGTTATCATCAGGATGTGCTTTCCTGGGTTACAAACCTCTGCGACTACCTGCGTTGCATCCCTACTTCATTTTAAAAGATAAACTCAACTTTTAAGTCTAGATGAGTGTGAAAGGGTAGAACAAATAGCTTTCTCCTTCAACTTCAGGAATCAAGGACTTCTCTGATCATCGCTCCTTGCTTACTGTTTGTTTCTTTGCTGGGCGTTGGCTTCGGTTTCGGTCTGTTGCTAATGCAGGGGAAGTGTAAGGTGTCGCCTAATCTCTTTGCACCAAACTCATCTGAGTTGTCTTAATCTTATCACAGGGACTTGGTTTGGGTTTTGAGAAATCTTTAGGCTTGTCTCTGCAGTGTCACTAATTTTTAAGTCATTATAGGGTGGGAAATACAGTAGCATGGAGCTGCACTTACTATAGCTGCTTCTGTGTCTGTGCTCCCTTAAACCTTCATTTATGTACATGGTACCCAGGTCCAATTTGAAATATCTGCTGAGTGCTCACTCTCACTTACTTGAATAGCAAGCAAGCTTATATGGTTACTGGTGTGTTTATTTTATGTATGAAGAACAACAGCAAAGCTAGCTGGTACTGCGTGCTTTGGGAGGAAGGTTGCACCCACCGGGACATCTTAGATGAGATACAAATACCCATGCTTCGCCCCAAGGTCTTTTGAATCCTGATCCTGTAGCAGAGGGAGTAAATGATGTCAAGAACGCTTAGGACATATGGTTTCAGTGTTTGGATAATCCAGTATCTAATAAGACCCAAGTTGTGAAGCTTTTCTTGTGGACAGGGATGAGCGACTCCTCTCCCATGTGCATTCTTTTGTGTTACACTGCGTAACTGAGCTTGTGCTTCATTATTTTTCTCAGTGAGGGAACACATGTGGATTGCTCTCCTCTGGCTTTATCATAATAGCTGGAGAAATTTAAGGTCTTTGAATTCTCTGTCAAATGGGATTGAAACACATGAATGAGTTAGAAGCTTGCAAAACAGGGTTACCAACACAGCTAAAGCCTACACGCAAGTCTAATTCCTTGAGGAATGGAGCAAAATATTTCTTTTTGTTAACCGCAAGACTTTACTCATGTTCATACTAGGTGGTATTTATAGTTTTAATGGTATGTGCCTTGCCTTTCCTTCCTAATAGATTGCTGGACCGCAAGTGGGTGGAAGATTTGTTTGTTTTGGCACAATATTTGCTTTACATAGGCATGTCTCAAGTTTACAGCAAACAGAGGAGCCAGGCCATGAACAGTGCAAAGCCCTTAACACTAGGGAAAGGAGAGAAGTAGGAAAAGTTGTCATGTAAAATTACCTCTCTGAAACTAAAACATCTCTTCAGCTTATTTCCCCTGCTAGCTTGCATGCTGTTTTGTTAAGTTGACATTGCTCCGTCAAACGCAACGTGAGCTTCAACACTTGTGTCAGTGCTGCTTGTTCCTGCTGCTTGCAGTCATGGCTCGAAACTGAACGTCCCGTGGGTTGGGCATCCGATATCCTCATTTTGGGTGTTGAGTAACTTCAGTGATGATCCTCTTCTGGCACTGGGGAGTTCAAATCTGAATGGAAGTAACCAAAATGGCAAGATGACTTGGCAAAAAGGTAGCCAAGGTGTTCACTTACTACGTAAGTACTGTTTCTTGACCTGAGAAATAAGCATCAGGTGGTGGGATGGTGCTGAGTTGCAGATAAAGGGTTATCAGTAGCAGAGGTTGGCATGAATTAAATCCACCGCCATGACCCTAGCACAGCAGTGTTGCTGAATACATCTGGCTTTGATAATGAAAATAAACACACTGCGGAAGCTGGATATGACTTCGGAGCTATTGTGTGCAGCTGAAAAATGGGGCTGCTTAGCCAGTTGCAGAGTCATCAAGTGGTCCTGCTGTGTGGGACTGGGACTGGGCTCTTGGTGGGCAGGACACTGTTGCTGTCTGCCTTCAGGCTGCCTTTTTGTGGAGGCAGAGGACTATCTGTTTTTTCTTGGTATGCAGGGATTTTGTGGATTGCCAGATATCCTTGCTGGCATTAACACCCTCTTGCATCTTGGGCCCATTCTCCATCGCCCAGCATAAAGGCGAGGTGATGTCTGGCCACCCGTATTTGTGAACCTGTGTTCAGGATAAGAGTGTGAACGAGGGAGGGATGGTGATGTCTTGTAACCAGGCTGATCCTCTGCAAATTTAAATTTGTCTGATTACTGTGTATTTAAGGGGGGAAATTTTATGAGCTTGACAGCGTGTGAAGGCAAATGCTGTCAGTGGATGGGTACAGTCAAAAGAAACCTCCAGAGCCTATCTCAAGGCTGTTGCTGTGAGAAACCAGAGAGTATTTGTTGCCATATCTTACGCTGCTCATGCCACCCAGATGTGTCCTGGTGTGCTGGATGGTTTTACGTGGGATGCCGACGTGGAGAGGCTGCCTCTCCCGCTGCTGCTCTACGGGAGGTGGTACATAGACCTCATCTCAGCAAGCGGTGCAGGTGATCTTTGCAGAGAAGCTGCATCTTGTGAAGCACTAGTAGAAAAATGACAGGCATGGGACGGTGCTTGCCAATAAATCTGGAAGAAGCTAAAACAACCATCCAGCACATGAAGACTTTTAAAGAAACTGTTGACTTGCTACCTTCAGGTTTGAGGAAGGAAAAAAACCCACAAAACCAACCAACAGCAGAAACCTTTAAATTATTACAGTTTTTTAAAGCAGGGTAGCTTGCTCTCCAGAGTATTGATGGCTTCTGCTTGGCTTTCCACTGCGGACTGGTGATACAGGCTACTTCCTTGACATATTGAGGAAATAACTAGGCACAAACATTTACTTTCTGTGAACAAACGCAACTGTCTAACTGTGTAGCTTGCGTTTATTATGCCTAATTGCTCTGCTGAGGAAGTGCAGGTTTTTATGGAGCTTATGATGTTTGTGGGGGTGTAGCCTGTCTTGCCACTTGCAGGCACAGAACGAAACCAGTAACCAAGCCTGTACCTTGCACTGGGGAGGAGGCAGCTCATAGCTGCTAGCAAAAGGAGCGACCTTTGCTTTGTTTAGAAATAAATAAAAATAAAAAAGGCAAGAGACCGGATTATTTCACAAAACTATCACAGAGCTCCTAAGCACCTTTTGGCCCTCCTGCAAGGGGGCTGTACGTCTCCAGTGGGTATTTTGCTTGGCATGCATGTAATTCTTGGCATCTTTAGATCGCGTAGGCTAGTCAGATCAATCTCTTCTGACAGCTCAGCTGCTGCATAAGGATACACAGTTGCGAGATCTGAAAAAAGGGAATCTTAAATCTTGGAAAGAAAGGAAAAGGTTGTTCTTTATGTGCTGTAAGGATGCTACCCTGTAGGATAGGTGGGGGGGTTTTGACAGCTTGTTTTGGGGCTGTAGCACAGCTGCAGTGCTGACTTCATGGAGGTTTTTATAATCCCATAATGGGAAGGGAAGACAAATTGCTGCAGCAGGTTTCAGGCTTTTGAGCGTAACAGTGCCTTAAATATTAAGCTCTGTCAGTTTTTAATGGAAGTGGGCTATACTAGTAAAAACCTTACCCTACAAAAAAGAGGGGTGGGAGAGAATGAGGTGATGGCAGAAAATTGGAGTGCTTGCAGCTGCTGCCCGTTCTTGGTAGCAGCTTTGAGATTTGTTTGCTTAGGCTGAAGCAACGCATTTATTAAGCCCGAACAGGCAGTATTTATTACTCAGGAGTCTTGGTTCTTACCTTTTCAGCTGCCTTGCGCTCTTTAACCTCTGCACGTGGTTGCAAGGTTTGTCACCTCTGTTTGACAGCAATTTACCTCCAAATAAACAGCACCTTATAGGCTGGGGGAGATTTCTCTCTGTATGTAGGTCTGAAGTACATAGTTTCCTCTTTCAGACATAGTTTAGTTGCAAGCAAAATATATAGGGTAATGTCAGTTGAATCCCTGCCAAACGTCTAATTACATGAAGTGACAGCATGGTCTGATCCTCTGTCCCATGACTGCCGGAAAAGGCAGTATCTTCAAGTAAGGAGAAGGTGAAGTTCAGGCATTAAAACAAGAAGACATATACATTAAATCATGAGGTGTCAAGTTTTCTTGTATTTCCTCTTAATACGCTACTTGTCTCTCCTCTTGGCATCACCATTACTATTTATTTTTTTTAAGAGATGCTGATACTCCAGCTCACCATCTCTTATATCACTGTGTTTCCATTTTATTAACCAGCTCTTATGAGGAGTTTCTGGTGATGAGTAACCTGGAGACAGGGGCCAAGTCAAGTCTGTTGGGCAACATCAAGAGCCTGTGGGATGTAGTCACACGGACTTGGCAGGGTTGTCTGCTTCCCCATTTTCTGTGGGGCGTATGGACTTTGCCTGCCAGTCCAGGTCTTAACATTTAGCTACACAGGCCACACAGAGTATACCTGTGACTTTTACCCACCTAAACTGTTGTTCTTCATCATGTTCCCTTCTTATAGGTTTCTCTTTTTGTCCTCTATTCATATGAGGCTGTGTGGTGGTGAAGAACAACTTCTTCAGTTTCTGTGATGCTGAATATGTCCCCACAGTAGGATATGAACGTGCATGGTCTCTTACAGACAAATTTGCTTTGGCTGATTGCTGGTATTCATCCCTGGAGGACACACCTAAGCTGGGATGAATATTGCCTGATTTATGGTGTGTGTTGGCACTCGGAGCCTAAACCCTTGCACTGAACTAGGTACTTGCATTAAGCTCCATTTCTGAAGGCACCTACTTCTGATGCACCTTCATAACTTCATTCCTTTTGTGCAGAAGTGATATTTTCTCTAAGGCTTTGCTGCTTTGTGTAGCGACGCTTGGACACTGAGAGAGCCCTTACACCCAAATTTAGGGCTCAGTGCTGTGAGAGGCCAGACTGGTTTTCCTCTGTCTCCTGAGCCGTCAGGGACAAATGCTCAGCAGCATCAGTGTGACACTTTACACTGACAGGACACAGCACATGTTCTCTTCCCTGTCTAGCAATCTTTTGATCTTTGCAGCTATGTACTGGACATCGTTTTATCTATGTGCTGGTTAATACCAAGCAGAGGGTGCACTGCTGCTTCAGACCATTAGCAAGCATCATCCCAGGTCTTTGCTTAACCTGGTTTCAGAGTGGTGAAACCACTCTGGCCAGTGGTGTCTGAAGCTCATTTTAGGAGCTGATACAAATGTTGGCAGAGGTTTGGTGTCCTTCTGATCTGAGGCAACCAAGAAACTGTTCTGCTCGCTTGTTCTCAGCTTTTTGAGGCACCCTGGGTATTGGTGGGAGAGAGGAGAGGTGACCTGTTCCCATCAGACAGTCACAAGCCGAGTCTGGGGACCTAGAGCTCTTCTCACGTTGGGGTACAGAGATCCTACATCTGAATACCACTTCATTGTTGTTTTGTAATGACATTTTTTATTGCTACTGGGTGGCACCTGACACAAATGTCTTCTTCCACAGGGGAAACATGTACCTGATGAGTGCTTGTGTTTGTCTTGATACATGGCCAAATGCTCTCAGCACCTCTTTGGATTAGTCAGGGCTGGCTGTCATCTTGAGCTGGGTTTCGTTAATGCAGCTTCTCCTTACCCATTGCTATTAAGGGGCCTTCTTTTCTTTGACCCTGTCTCCTCAAATTCATGAGGACTTTTCTTCTAGTAAGAGGTTTTTCCCCGCCCCACATGCGCACACCATGAAAGCTGTGTTGGCTCTGAACTTGATACTTGCGTTCCTTTCTGAAAGCAGAAAAAAGCACTTCATGGTTTGGATAGTGCAAAGGGGGGGGGGGGGGGTTGTGTTTAACCGCCAAATTTACCAGTCTTTTCAAGCTCTCTGAGCCTGTCTCCAATTCATCCTCCAGGCTTCTTTTCCTTGCCAGGCAGTGCATGGATAAAACAGTCGTAGACTATTGAGGTGCATCTGTGTTGAATTATGCTATAAAATCTGCAAAAGCGATGTTGCTGCCAGTGATCCAAGCCTGCTCCAGAGCCCAAGTCATGGTGGTGGTCTTGTCGAGGACTTTGCTCATCGTCGATACCAGTAACTGCAAACTACATCCATCAGCCACCATGGATGCACCTGAATCTGCCTGATGTGGGTTGTTCCTTGAAGATGCCCATGGCTGTGTAGAAGTCATCTCTTCTCTGGTAGGCTTTGCCCCTTTCTTCTTCAAATCCATTGCCTGAAAGGAAGAGTGTGGCGTAGGTATATCTGCAGCTCTCTTTTTGCTCTTAAGCAGCCTGGGTTTTTAAGATGAAAAAAATACAGGTACGTGTGATGCCTGTGTATCAGAGAAGAGAACGCCTGCAGGGTTCTCATCCTGCCCTGGGTCTGTTGCAGACCCTTTGCTACTGCCGGATTTTTTTTCTCATATCCTCTGTAGCATTCTCATAAATATGTTTCTGCTGGATCTTACATGGCCTTATGCAGCCTATTCTGCAAGCAGAGATGGTATCCTGAACGTCGTGCTTTTTGCCAGTCTTTGAGAAATCTTTCAACCACTGGCTTTTAAAGCTGGGGTCAGTTGCCGTCATGTCAGGAGGCAGATCTCAAAACCTTGGTGACGTTCCTTCCCGGGGCAGCGGCGCCAGGGACTGCAGGACTGCTGGGGCTGCTGAGGCTGCAGCGTCGGGGCTGGTGGTGTGCAGGCAGCTGTGTGTGGGCTGAACACCTGCAGCGTTTGGAGGTGCTTGCTGCTGACGAACGGGGATTTGGCACGCTGTCAGGCTTTTGTGCAGAGGGGTGTGTGTCTGACTTCTGCAGCGAGCCTCAGAAGGTGGAGGGGAGCTGATCTGGCAGTTGCTCTTCAGTCTTTTCTCTTCCCAGCCTTAAAAAAAACCTGAAAATATGCAGAGCTCAGGTTTCATTAAGGGATTTTTTTCATTTTATCCAAGCGTTCAACTGTTCGTTTAGCTGTTCCAGCATAATCCGACTCTTCATAAACAGCACTAACGCTCTTTCTCACAGATTATGGTCTGTGGTGCTTTGTTACATATATAGGAATATGCATACATGGCTTCTGGCATGCGTTTGGCTTGAACTGGAGTGGGGAAGAGAAGTCAGTGAATCCAGCTTACATCACACAAACCACTTCCCTGAAAAATGGTCTATTCTTTGTTTTGACTCTCTTCGTGTGAAAGAACTAAATTACTAACTAAATTACTTTTTCCTTCCCTAGCATTCTTGGCTTTCACACTGAGCTTGTGTAGAAGGTATTGAGAACAAAGTTAAGGAATGAACTTACAGAATGGGTGCTTGAATGACTCTTGGTGAAACAATCAACTAAGACTCATTTGGAAAAGTAACTTACCAACACATTTAGTTGAGAGTTATACAATTAATGTGTTTTAACATGTTCACAAGGTCTTCAAGGAAAGCACTTCATGGAAGTTCACTTCCCTGGAATGGAAAATGGTATGAGTTTGTTCGGGTTCATCCCTTTCTGTAAAAACTGTAATTGTAGGATGTCAGCTTGACAGTCCTGTGCATTCATGAGTAATGAATGAGTGTAGTGATCCGCAGTTGTCCATCCTTCTCCCTTCCCAGCAATTTAGACTTAAATGCTGTTTGTGTGTCATCTTGTGAGGCATTTTTTCCGCCTGTGCAGTGCTGAACAAAACTAACTGCACAAGCCGAAGATTAAATTGTTGGGTCAAATGATTCAACAGAAGCAACTCGTAATGTTTAAAAGGCATCTGTAGACTTCAAGGTTGGAAAGAATCTCCCACGTGTGGGGCATCTGACGTGATGTGCACCTGCATGCCGTAGTCTGCAGACAGTTTTGTCAATGCTGTTACCAGCTTTAAACTGCAACAGAGAATTTTGACCTACTTTTTCAGTTTTTCTGTTGTTTTGCACAACACTGAGGACACTGAAACCAGGTCAGTCCAGTGCTGTTTGGGAAAGCACAGATGAATGCTGGTCTCTGTGTGGAGGTACTACTGGTGTACAGGCAGGTAGTTGAAATACACTCCCATAATAGAAGACTTACTGGGGGAGTATCTCCTAGTAGAAGACCCTCTAGGTAACCAGAAAGCTCTTGAGTGGGAGAGAAAAAGGGGGGGGGGGGGGCAGTAAAGTATATTTCTCATGGCTGAGTGGAGAAAGCATTCAGCCTTTCATCTTCTCTTCCTACTAGCTTGTGTAGGTAGCCAAGCACCAGAGCAGGATCCTCTTCCAGGTCAGGCCAAGATAGCATATTTGGTTTTCTGTTGATTTTTCTCCTTAGGAACAGGGCAGATCTCGTAAGTCTCTTATTTTCTTGTTAGTAGAACCGTGACTTTGCCAGAAGTGAGTAAATGGGGTGGCTTTGGAAAAAGAAATTTTTGTTGGAGCCAGTTGGAAGGTAACATTGGGCAGAAGCAGGACAAGAAGTGGAACGTCATGGAAGGGAAGAGATGAAGCAGTGGGACGAGAAGGTATGAAGGGACCTGAAGCCAATGGAGATGTGTGTACATGTAGAAGAGAGCAAAGCTGTAAGTGAAAGGTTTACTAATTGTCTTGTACTACAGGAAGAGCATTGACACCTAGGAAGCTGTTCATGTATGCAGTGAAGCAGAGGACACAAAGCCAGCTTGTTCGTCTAAACTTAAGGGTGGAAGCTAATAAAATGAGTTGGCAGATGCTTGGAACATGAATGAACACATATATGTCCTGGCTTCAGAATATTCTTCGTTACCTGCATCCTGGCTGCCCTACCTTTTCCAGAGGGTGAACCGTTTGTCCCAATCTGTGGCAAAGCAAGCAAAATTTTCTGCTGCTGAAGGCTCTACTTTTTACACAGAATGAGGGTGGAAGCTGGTGATCTCATATCCGTATGTTTATAACATGTCAGTTGAGAGCCCTGGAGGATTTTATAGTCTTTGAAGTCGTGTGGGAAGTAGCAGATCTTGTCTGGAAAGCACTCTCCAGATCAAGAGACTTAACCAGAAGTATTACACAGGCATGTGGGGTGGATGTTGGAAAATCCGGTGAGAAGGCATGTGCCTTGTCCTAAAGCAATGGTCTTGGAATTGCTTTGAAAAATTGAGTTCCTGTTTCTATAGAGAGCAGGATGAGAGCACGCATCCCAACAGAGAAAGCGGCTTTCTTGAAGGTCTCTTCTTAAAAGAAGAAAAAGAGGAATCGTAGGGCTGAACTACTTTTGCTTGTTAAGATGTTGATCCATCTGCCAAGCATTCGCAGTTTGATTTCTAGCACGTATTGACTCCTTCATGAATCAAAACCACACACAGATCTGGATCAGGTCTGCTTGATTTGATTTTGAGAAAGGGGGATTCATTTGCAACTTCAGTTTGGACAGACTTTCTGAAATTGTGCCGCAAACCAAGACTTTGACAGCTCTTGTTCTTATCTTGGAAGGGTCTCCAGAATATCTCAAGTAGATCAAAGAAATTTTCAGTGCGAGGGAAGTGAGCTTTTCTGTTGAAGGGTAGGAATAAAGATTGCTTTAGCTTCTTCGCACCAGTCTCTTGTTTGCGTTGTCCTTTACTACTGCTGCTTTCAAACTTAAGGACTTCATTGAGAAAACTGTGAGCTGTGAGCAACATCTCTGTGCCGTAATGAGTGCTTGGTGAGCAATTAAACCTTCCTTCGCACTAGACTGTGCCACTGATCACAACGTGAACAGCAGCCACCTGCAACACTGCCTAGAAGCTGGTTTGTAGCTCTAGTGCTGTGGGTTTGATGGAGGTGAGATCGTGATTTAGATCTTGGGTCTTAAGTGTTTTGAAGTGTGTAGGATACAAAGTTGTTTTTTTACTTAGCTAACTGTGCTTTAAGTAATTTCCTTTCAAGCCTGTGTCTTTCATTAAATAACTGTTCCTGTGTCTCCAGCTATATTGTAGTGAAATGAATACTGGAATTGGACTGAGTCACCAGTAGGGAAATATCTTCATGCAGCTTTGTTTAAATGCAAGTAACTTTCAGGAGCAATCTTGTGGAGTGGGTGGAAAGGTAGGAAGGAAAATCGTTATGAAAAAGTTTGAATTGTGGAAGGAAATAATCCTGGCATTCTGAGTACTCTTTAAATATTAACGTGACTGAATTCAAATTACAGTCTAGTCCTCATTCTTCTGCCAGTCCTCTTCCAAAGCCAAGCACTTTTAGTCCTCAAAAGCCATACTCGATGCCATATTTACTACAGTCGGTTTTAGTATGTAGTAACAATAGTGAAAGAACTTTGTGCGATTCGGCGTACCGACAGCTGGGATCTGCTTGTGGGGGTCACCCTAATAAAGAGGCTCTCAAACTCTTGGTTCACTCATTCATTGCTGATCTGAATTCCTGTCTGCAGGAGGCTTCAGCTGAGAGAGATGATGTTTAGTGTTTGCAGACTGTCAGGCATGACCTTTCCATGCTTCTCCCTGGGGAGACCTTATACAGATGGGGAACAGGAGAAGGATGAAGGCTTAGTAGCTTATAACCGTTAACATCTCATTTCGTTAGCCAGAAACCGTGCGGTGGAGCTCTGTACTTAATCTGCCCGAGAAGAATGGAGTTGCTTGTCCCATCTGACATGCACTGGGCAAGATGGTGTAAGTGTCAAACCAAGCAGTATATTTCTGCTGTCGGATCTGAAACTTGGCACCCAGGGCTTGAGCCGAGTTCAGACTTAGTCTGGAGGAGCGGGAAGCTGTACTGAGGCTCAGCAGGGCTTGCGTTCACAAGAGGCTTGGGCAGCCCTTAGAGGAATGATGGCTGAGCACCACCTGCCCTGTAATCGCTGAAGATCAAGGCCGACTCATGAACTGTTTGAAACATGTTAAATTGTGCGCCTTTACCTTTTGGTGGCTTTCGGCTCGGTTTTATCATAGCTGGTAAAATGCTTTTCTGTGCCGATACTGTCTTGTGCCAGCAGGTAGCCAAGCAACTTTGAAAAGATCTGCACCTAGGCATCAGGTTCTGCTGCAAAACCTCGCTGTCTGGATCCATCTACTCTGCAGGTCGAAAGCTGGTGGTACTTCATGGCAGAAGGAAGGTTAAATGGCTTTTGGCATCACGCAGGAAAACACTGTAGTGTATTCTTAAACAGCCTGTCTCTTCCCAGTCCACCTGATGTTCATCAGGGTTGTTCAGAAACCCTTTCCAGTGGTTTTAGCTTATATTGACTCTTCTTATACTCTCTACTAGCCGTGTAACTGTTAACTGAATGAGCAAGAAAAAAAAAATCTGTTTGCAACTTCATAAAAATTGTATCATTCCTCCTTCCTGTGCTGTAATCAGTTCCTGTCATGCAGATTTTGCCTTTCTTGCAGGGTTTTTAGCCCCTCTTCCATGTAGTCCTTCATAGTAGTATCTCTTCAGTCTACAGAGCTGTGCTGCTCTTCCATGTCTCACACAGTGCTGTGCATTGTTTTTTCCAAGCGTAAACTGGTCAGGATTTGTGCTCTTGCTAGAGACTTCTTTCTGTTACCCTTTTGTGAGGTCTGTAGTTGTTGCCCATGGATTATCCAACCTTGATGAAAATAATTACATTGGTCTCCAGGGGAAACAAATTCTCCTGTCTGGCTTTGATGAGATCAAGTGCGTTTTCCAAAGTGCTACTTTTTTTATTCATAAAATTCCCCTGTTCTGCTCGTCTTTCTTAGTGATCCAGCCCTGGAAGCACTCCATCATCATCATCCTCACATTTGATTTCTGTTCAGCAATTAACTTCCTTAGTTTCAATGACTATCCTTCTTTTATGTTGTTTGTTTTGAAGCAAGTATCTCCTCCCAGGACAGGGTGGGGTCCAATAAAGTGCTTTTCTGATATCTGATAGAACATCGTCATTGCTTCTGCAAGCTGGTTTCACAAAGCAAATACAACTGTGCTTGCATCTACGCAAACAGCTTTGAGAAGCAGCACTAACTCACTCCCTCAAAATGAACACTGCAACTGAAAGTATGTTGGGATGTCTATGATGAAAAACCAGTTCATCCTGTTTGCCTGTAACGGATGCTTCCTGCTTATCCATATTCAGTTTTAAGTATTAAATCTTGAATTAATTTCAGGTACAAGTAAAGCTTGGTAATACTAAATATTGAATTTCTTGTATGTGAACATCTCCAACTCTTCTGTCTGTAGCTAGGCCAGCAGTGCTTAATCATGAATGGCATTTCACGCATTACTTAGTGCCATTCTGGGAGTTTGATGCTGCAGCTTTTGGGTTGGTATGGCCAAACTGGTAGTATGGACACGATACAGAGTTTCTCAGATGACCTGACGATTTTCAGACCTCCTGGATTTACTGCAAACATGCTGTATGACATTTTCTGCAGAGATCCGCCTTTGTGGAGAGTGACAATGAGAATTCATCTGCTTTCACTCTAGAAAGGAGGGCTGCTGTGTCACAGGCTAGATGAAATATCCTGTGGGTTGTAACCTGTGCAACCTGAGCTAGGTTCTAAACAGTGGTATAAACTGTTAAAGATAGGTGGTTTTGTGGGATCGTTATGTTGCATGAAGCATTCATTCACGTGTATGGATGTTTCTTTATGCTATTATTTGTTCCTCAAGGTCTTCCTAATACACTGTGGAGGGACACAGCATCCTTCCTATGAAGATGGAGTCTGCTTAGAGTCTTCCAAACTCCCTGTCTGATGTAGAAGCCTGCAATAATATATGAATAAAAGCAGTGGAAAGTAACTGCAAAGTGGTGTTTAAGTTGTGCATTCTCTGTATTTAATCTTTGCTTTTTTTGCCAAAGTATTTTAAAAAAAAAAAAAAAAAAGATCTGGTGAGGAAGCTTAAGCTGGGGAGAACTGTGCCTTCTTTTGTGCAAACATACAGAACTGCAAATGGGAATGGATAGAAAAGGTCAGAGTTGTGCTAAAGACTAGTTCAATATTCAGAACTGGAATTTCCAGCTGGTAGCTACCTGCATTTTCTGGATCTAGTGTGAATGACTTCTGCCTTGTATACAGACGCCTTAGATCAAAACAAAAGTTCCCAGACATAAAAGTGTATCACAGTTGAAGGCTAGGGAACGCATACTCATATTTCAAAAGGGCTAATGCTTTTGTTTCATGCCACTGGTTTGTGGATGGGTAATAATTCTTGCCTTTTATTTTTGGATAACTGGAAGTAGGTAGGTTAGCTTCATCAGCTCATGAAATGAATAGAAGACATCCTTGTTAAATCCTCTACAAATGTATTGCTACAGGAGGACTAAGCCAATTGTCGTAGTAACTTTTGAACCCTCGCAAAGATGGTTGTGTTTCTGGGCGTATCCCATAGTGTTCGATCGCTGATGTCCTTCCACACTGACTCTTTCTTGTTTAGGTGGTTTCATTTAGCACTTCTCTGCTGACTTGGGAGGTATTTGCTAACTTCCATGCAAACACCGAAACTTCTGCATGGATGCCTACAGCTGAAGTAGGACACAAACCTTGTATCTAAAGCTATTCAGGCACTCTACCATTCACATCTGGAAAATCGTGAATGCAGCAGTGTCCCCTAAAGGAGTACAGTCCAGTACGTACAGGTCCTGGGATGTGGGGGATAGCTCCAGGTACGTTTATTCCAGTTCTTGCTTAAGAACTACACCACAAGCGCCTCCAGAGTATCCACATCTGCCACCTAATGCCGGCTCCCGGTGCAGTGTCTGTACGGACAAAGCAGGCTGCAACCTTTCCCTTCGTCCTGCTGGTGGCCTGGGAAATGAGGGGAAGCTCACCCACCACCACCACTGGACTGTCCCATCAGGCTGCAATGGTCTCTTGCTGCAGAGGCTTCAGAGTTTCATGCCCGAGTGGCAGAAATTCCTTCGGACCACAGCAGGACGGAGCTGAATCCTCCGGCTGTGCTAACGAGTCGGTGCGAGTTCACGTTCTAGGAAGGGGGTCTCGGGGTAAGATGTCGGTCAGCCTTCCCTGCGCTCCCTGGGCTGCCCTTGTGGAGCAGGACCTCCCGGGTCCGTACAGCTCCTGCCTGGCTCTTTCGGGCTGCCGCATGGGCACAGAGGAACCACTTGGCCGGCATGGCTTGAGAAGCAGCTATTTTTTGTCCTCTTTTGACAGAGTTGGCAGACTGGTGCTCATGAGATGCGCCGGTACGCTGTCTGGCGTAGTCCAGAGTTGCCTGCCCTTGGGGTTATGGTGGCGACAGGTTTGGACAGGCAGGAGGAAGGTGTACTTCATTTGCTCTGGGAGAGCTGTCGGGCTTTCGTTTGCCAGTCGTGAATGCAGGCAGCTGGAGAAGATCTTGGGCCTTGAGTCCCTCACCCAATCCCATTAGAACAGCTGTTTTTCCCAAACCTCATTTTTTGGAGAACTAAATCACATTAGTAATGTGAACTGTATGTCGATATAAATTTCAGGAAATTTCTAGCTTTACTATTTTAAAAAAAAATCTTGCTTTGGCTACTAATTTTTGTCATCTCTAAGACAACAGTCTTAGTTAGCAAATGTATCTGAGGTCAACTTTAAAAGATGTAAAATGAAGGAGAATTTGACTTCCTAAGTGCTTCAATATTGTCTTCTCTTGGCACCTTTCATTTGCCACTTTGTTTTTTGTCTGGCTTTTGTGTAATACTTTATAAATGTATGAAACGAGAAGAAAGTTACTTTAAAGGTGGGATATGATCTCCCTGCAGTTTCCACCTGACGTGCTGGTGTAATTGAAATTGCTTTTGTTAGTATGTGCAGTGTGAGTCCTGATAACTCCAATAGCAAGCAGTGGATGGGCAATACTTGTATCTCTTCATAACATCAGGGCTTTTTATCAGAAAATTGCTGAGAAAATGGTTAAGTTCCTGTATAGCTGTTAATTTCCTTGAGAGCAGGAAGGTGCTGGACGTTGGCCCTGTTGTACATTTCTTGCTCAGTATTTTAAAATAATGATTTTTTTTCATATATCTTTTTTCTTTTCCCCAGGTAAGAAACCAAAAGCAACCTGCCTTTATTGAGTTCTCAAGAATATAATCGACCCCTTGGTACATTATCAAGATGCATTAGGAAACTGGATATAGTGCCAAAAGGAACTCCATGCGTTTCCATGACTCTCTTGAACCCTGACTCAGATACTTTGGGATATATATTTCTATTCTAAGGAGAAGAGTGCGTACTCCAATTCCTTTCTGCCAGCTTGCTGGCAGAGATATTTCACTAAGATCATGGACCATCCTAATAGGGAAAAGGATGAAAGGCAGCGGACGACGAAAGGAATGCCGGGAAGGAGCGGGCACGGTTCTCGACCAAGCTCATCGGCATCTTCTGGCGTTCTTATGGTGGGACCCAACTTCAGAGTGGGCAAGAAGATTGGGTGTGGGAACTTTGGAGAACTCAGACTAGGTAAGAAGTAACCATTTTAGTGGCCTGCATTATCCAGATTAGCATTTTACCACTGGAATATAAATATATAAAAACATACCCTGGCTTGAGAAATGCGTGCGCTTGTCTTGTTTCCCAAGCGTCGAGCTGTCTTACCTGAAGCCTCTGACTCAGAAGACGTAACTGTTAGCATTATTTTTATTTGCATAAAGTCAAAGTGAATACACTGGAGAGGCCAAAGATGCAAATTTTGAACAATCCCAACAATGAAGACTGTTCTCAGCACTGAATGTCTTGCCTAAGGTGAAAAAAAATCTTCTTAACTGCCTGGATTGCTGAATCTTGCTCTGAATTTCTCGTTCATAAGCTACGGCACCCTATTAAAGTAATGGGCGAGACTCTTTCCCAGCACTCGGCCACGTCTTCTCTATTCCACATCCCGCGCTAACCTCGGTGCCCCAGTTTCAGCCCCATCACCCGCTCCCTGGTCTGTCGCACGCGTTGGGCTCGCTGGCTGGCGAGGCGTGGGGTGTGCCGACTGGCCATCTGGCTGCCGCCTCTCAGCTGCTGAACCGGCCCAGCAGCCCGTGATTTTTCGTGGTCCGTTGGCCTTCTAACTGCATGTCTTGCAGCCGGTCGCCCAAACAGATGGCTATGCTAACGTATTGTTTGTTTAGGATGACTTAAGAGCCCAATGCACTGCAGCATTTTTTTAAAATGTTTTTTAAATGAGGTGGGGGAAGCAGCCGGTGTTTTTCATTACGTGCCCCTGAGCTCTCAATACGTGGTTTTTGGGGTAGCTGCTCAGAAGCAGCACCTTGTGATGGTCGTGATCCTGACTTAAAACAGTTGCATTTCTCTTCCGCTGAATGAATTGGATTGCTGTGGTAGTGAACTTGAGGGTGCTCAAGACAGGTTGGCTGACATAAATAGCATTTGCCCAGAATTTGGTACAGATTTAGAATGGAAATTAAAATCATTTGTACGTCAGGCACAAGGGATGATAAATAAATCATTCAATCAGGAAATTGCTTCAGGTAACCAAAGGCTTATAACACATAACTACTGATAGTATCTTTGTAGATTCCTGCTCAGAATCTATGTAATCTTAGATTAATCTATGTAATCTTTCGTTCTAAGGCTTGGTTATTGCATCTATATGATGTGCCACTTCTCCACAGTGTGAAGATTAACCAGCTTGCTTATGATCTGTCTCAGTAAATGGGTAGTTTCATTTCAGCATTACACCAGAGAAGTTTTATTGATTTGCAGGAACAGAGATAATGCTCCAAAGGTGGAGAGAAGCCAAGGGCAGAGACAAAAACTCCTGCCTTCATGAACATGAGCACATGAGCATAACTGGCAGCTGAAGATAAGTTTGGATCCTTACAGTAACATGACATGAATAGCTGTATTGCGTTTTCAAAGGCCCCCCTGAACAGCAAACATCAGAATAGCAAGATCCCCATGGAGATGTTGAATTGCTTTGTAATCCAAGCTCTGCTTTGAGGTTCAGCAGCAGTAGTGGATCCCTCCAGGTACATGGCTCTTGTGTTTATTTGGCTGGTGCCCAAATGCTGATCCTGTTTCCATGGTGGTTCTTTTTCATGTTTCTCAAAATTTTAGCGGTATTGGATTTCTGACTAATGTATTGTTTCAAAGCATGGGCTTAACACAAGAGATTTAACTTCTGAAAAGGTCAATTTACAGTGAAATTCAGTTTTAACTATGGAAAAAAAAACATTTGTTAATTGAGTGGCTCTTTTTTGGTACATTGGTAAATGTTTTGCTAATATTGGTTAATTAAGTAGCATGCTGTATTTGGGCAATGAGCCATACATACTGATAACAGCAATTAGGTGTAGGTCCTTACAGAAGCTGTATTATTGTTGCTTTTTGCCAGTCACTATAGCTTTAAGAACTCCTGTTTGCTCAAATATCAGATACTTCTATTGCACAGATGTGATGCTAATTATTGCTGTGGGGAAGGAGAAGCAGCATGTCTGAAATACGAGCAAACAAGTCTCTGATAAAAGTTTTGTCCTGCAAAGATGAATGGTGTGCCCTCTGCTTTTTGGCTTTTTTATGTGGTTTTGAAGAAGTTAGGCACCAGTGAATGCTTTTAGTGACATAGGAAGAACAAAGTCATGCGCTGATAAACAAGGGGGAAAATCTATTTTTCCAATTCCCCAAAGAATTTCTTTTTTTTTCAGGTGTTGTGTTTTCACTCTAAGCTGCTCTTGTATTGTGCTCCAGCGCCAGAGAGAGGGCTGATTGTTCAGGGAGGAGATGGCATGTATGTATGGAAGCTGTTTTCTGCGAATATCAAGCGCCCTGCTTAGGGTTGATCTTTCTTGCTGCAAATAGAGATAGCCCTGGGGATATTACTTTTTTGAAGCACGTGGGAGCCGCACAGCTGGATCCCAGCCTTCAGAGGAGCTGAAATAAGATGAATGCAGAACTCGGCATCTGGTCCAGAGTAGTAAGATGAAGTGGAGTTAATTGGTTGCCGTTTCTTCGGACAGGCTGCAGGTTAGGTGGTCTGTAAGAGCTTTGGTTTCTGAAGCAGCTCAACCTGCTAGCAGGGGTACGGTGCCAGCAAAGAGCAGGGGATCTTGCCTGCCATTCCTAGGTCGGACTCTGCGCGCTTACGGGGTTTCACTGCCTCTTGTGCCACACCAAGCCCTGCCGTGCAGCTCCTGGTTCTCTGCCAGCTCAGTTCTCCTGCTGCCTCGGGAGCTGGAGCACGCCTGAAGTTTTACAGCGTGACTTCTGCTGGTACGAGGTCCTGCATCTCCACCCCAAGCTGATAGGAGAACCGGCGTTACATAAACCAGCCTGAGAGACAAACTCACTGAGCTGTAAAATTGTGTGGTATCAGTAGGTGCTCACTGCTCAGGAAAAATGGGATTTAACTTGTTAAATCTAGTACTGTGATAAGCTATGGCTGTAAACTTCACTGTAGAAAAGATATCGCCAGTTGAGACTATGAACCACCTCCTTATATCGACTCACGGACTTACCCAGTGGGTATTTCTTGTATTTACCCAAAATCCCGAACCATGACCCATGTTAGGGATAAATAAGCCTATTCAAATGCCTAATTTTTTTCCCAGTGTTTGGCACCCTTATTTAGTGAAGCAATTAAATAGGTACTAATGTAAAATTATTCCAGTTTTGGTAGGTTGGAGGGTTTTCTAAAATAAGCAGTAAGTACTGGATAGACCAAGGGCTTATTTTAATGCGGAGCTGTAGACTGGAGCCCAAATCTTTTTTTCTCTAATGCAAACATTATCTGGCATTTTCAAAACAGCGTGTTCAATTGTAATTTAAAAATGATGATTAATGCAGCTTTTCTCCCTGCTTGGAGAGGGTCGGGGGTGTGGAATGTTAAGAGGGCTAGATCCTGTATGTTGCTTGTATCCTCCTTTGACAGGTTACTGCATCAAAGGGATTTTTTTGAGAAGTCTGTTTTCATGTGCCACCCAAAGAAATTGTGTAGTGTCCAGAAGTCAGATGTCAGCATGATTCATGCAGACGTCTCGTGAAGATGCGGTGCATCTCAACAGTGAGCAGCAAGCCCCAAGCTAGAAGAAAAGCTGCTTACTTGTACATTGCCAAGTCAGAGCAGGTCGATCAGATCTGGGAAGGTGCCCCCCCCTGAAAGTGAGAACCACCCAGCAGACTCCCAGCCTGCAGTTTGAAGCCAGGAGCTCTGCTTTAAAACAAGTAAAACAGTAATAAATAAATAAATATGATAATGGTATCTGATATTGGGGCTGGTTTTGTCTCTGCTTCCCAAATAAAATAATCTTGTGAATATTGGACTAGAATATTGCTACAAGTGGAGGGCGTGGGTAAGAGTAGATCCTGTGTAGGATCCACGCTAGGAGCTGTTATTGGCAGACATGTACTCTAGAAAGCACAGCAAATCTGGCACCACACAATTGATGTGAACTCGTGTTTCAGCTGTTCATGGAATCTGGTCTCTCTGCAGATGCTCTGCTGTCTGGGGTGAGCTCTGCTTTTGGTCTTTAGGACAACTAGTTGGATGTTTGTTCCATTACCCAGCCCTGATCTGTCATCAGAATGTATTATCCGTATAGCGACAAGCTAGAAGGAAGGGTCAAAGCATTTTTAATTTGTGTCGTTCGTGAGAGGTTTGTACTTGTGGCTCAACTTTGAGAATAGCGCACATGAGAGACTGATCCGTTTGGGATCCTCTACTGGTCTGCAATCTGTCCATATATTCAACACATCTTATTGCCAGGGCTTGAGAAATCCACTCTGTTAGGTTTCCCACATGAATGCCAGTGTCTTAATGCATCACTTCTCATTTAGAATATGTAGTTCATAATTGTCAGTGGAACTACCCAAAACTGAGGCATGAACTTAATCGCTGCTCCATCAAAAGCTTTGCCTGAACTTGAAAGGCTTTTGTTAGCACAGTTATATCATCTCAGCTGTATTACAGATCTTTTGTCTTACTAAGGGAAGATGCAGCTTCTATTCATGGCTTATTTTACTGTACAGATTCACTTTCTCCTGTGAGCAGTGCTGCCTTTACTCTCCATTTTAATACCAGTGCTGCCTTGTAGAAGGAGGAAGAAGAAACCTTTACACCTTGGAGAGTGTGATAGAAAAACCGAGGGGTAGATCTCAGTCTGGAGCAAGCCAACAGAGAGATTTTGGGGATTTGCTTTACCTTCATAGCTGGCAAAACAAGCGTTTTGTGCTGCAGCTTTAGGAAGGGTTTGGAGTTCAAAAGCTGGATCCATTTGCACCCCCTGATGTTCAGAGTCTCCCCATAGTGTGTGCTCTGAAGGGGATGAACTGGAGGATTAATTAGTTCATTTACCTTTGGCTGCTGGCCTGACATCTCAGGCTAGTGCTTTGCTAATCTCAGTTTTTTTAACTGAGGAACTATCTTCTGTCTACTCCTCAGCTTTATGAACCGGACCACAATAGGCTGGATTATGGTTCCACATACATGGAAGGTGTTGGCAATGTCCTTCTCTGCTTTGAAATGAGCTTGGAAGAGCACTGTTTCCTCAATATTGTTATCCTGTGTTGGTGGGAGAGTCCGGGTGTTGCTAGAAGGTCCGTGGGTCATCACTCCCTGGATGGACTTGTGCCCCTGCATGTCGAGTGCCAAAACTCCCTTGAAATGGTGGACCTCCAAGGTTGTGAGGAAGGTCGTGGGATCTGTAGGGGATAGTGCTCCCATGCCTCCCTCCTTGGGTTTTTTTCTGTTTAAAACATCTAACTTTCTCACGTAATTGAGCTGGAGCTTCCCTTAGTCTGGCTCAGTGTCCTTAAGCTGAGCACCTTGGCAGGAGTTCAGTCCCTGTCACGGGGAGGGAAGAGGACGCAAGTGTCGGGGTGAGCTACAGCTGGGGCTGCTGCTATGACTCGTTTGCTGGTAGCTAATATGGAGCAGATAATTTACATGTATTTAGTCTGCCTTCCCTTAATGTCCTTGCATGTTCTCCCCCCACCAGTTGTCGGATAGCGTCAGACTGGAGCCCTTATCTGTCTCAAAGGGTGAAGCGGTTTATCCTGCCACCCCCTTTTCCACTGATCTGGCCTTCCAGTTCTTTCAGTGCTTTGAAGCCACTTTCCAATGCCTGAGTGTTCCTGATGTGACTGCAAAACCTACTTTCTACCCTTCATTTCCAGCCTGGATATAATAGCTTTTATTAAAAGATGTAAAGAAATAGATTCAAACAACCTTGTGTTGCAAGGGTTAATGCTGGAGCTCAGCTTACACATCTGCTTGCATAAAACGCTTCCTTTAAGGATGTTTAACCTCACATTTAGATGCCTGCCCTGTATTAAACAGCACTGCCAGTTACCGTAACAGGTTGAAGCTTTCCATAAATTTTTTCAGCTTCCCAATGAATGTTAAAGCAATCTGCTCAGTGTGGGACGTGGAGTGGGAGTGCCCGATACAAAATTCGGAGGCCAGAACTGCACCGAGCAATATAGCGGGGATGGTATCAAAAGAAGTGGAATGCAGAAAATATGAAGCTACTAAAAAGTAAAATAAATAAATGGGGAATTTTCCCTGAGAAGTATTTCAGGTTTTAAAGATGACTGTTTGTCTTTTCTCACGTTCGTAGTGCCTTTAATTTTATTGAGTTTTTTACTGCTGTTGCTGCATGCAAAGAGTATCTGTAAGGGATGACATACCGTGTTTTTTAGTGGTGATGTGTAGATATGCTAGAGCTGCCCAAACTCCTACCTGCTCCGAAGTATGTTACTCCCT
This sequence comes from Aviceda cuculoides, assembly GCA_035590195.1. Lineage (NCBI taxonomy): Eukaryota > Metazoa > Chordata > Aves > Accipitriformes > Accipitridae > Aviceda > Aviceda cuculoides. The sequence goes on from JAVJGG010000002.1 coordinate 591,212, forward strand.
GTCCTGGACTTTCTCAATAGCTGGTCTGTTCTAAGCATCAGCATGCTTCAGGAATTGGAAAGTAAATGTGTAATTTACTGGGCTGGGGAAAGTTGATGCTACAAACAAGCACTGATAATTTCCAGTACAGATTACTATTGAATTTTGGAGCTACACAGTGACTCAATGATAGCAGGACTTGTGCTGTAGCGGTGCCAGCAACGACGAGCGAAGAAGGTCAACCCTTCCCTGTATAAAACCATGGGAGCTTTGTGCGGTGGAGGCTGCCCTCCTCGAGGGATACGGTGGAACTAGAGGAGGTCAGAAGGGTGCCAGAGATGTCGGGACGATGGGACAGACCAGGTACAAGGGCTGCCTGAGCATCCCTCCCAGTGGCATCTCTTCCGGGAGAGTTTGCTGTCAATCATGAGCAACATGGAGAAGGGGAAGGGGGAGTGATTGCTCGAACTACCTAGCAGAGGAACTGGAGGCATTGAGCGATACGGTAACTGGCAGCTTCAGAACACACAGGTAGATGCTCCTTGACAGACGTAGCTGTGCATCTCTGCCACAGGCGCAGGATTGCTAAGGAGGCTAAGGGCTTGGTTCAAACACCAGACACGTTCCTGGAGGAAAAATTCACTTCCAGCTGTAGCACTCAGGGATAGCAACTCTGGCTCAGAGCCACAGTGTACCAGCAGCTGGCTGCGTGCTTGCCTGGTTATACCCCTCCTAGGCGCTTGCCCTTCGTGCTTGCCAGAGGTAGTATCAGACTAGACACTCCTCCTTATTTTGGGGTCCTGAGAATGGGTTTTGTTCTTTTAGTGTATTTTTTAACATCATTTGTACCATATTGCAGCTGAGAGTTATTGGCCTTATTAGATTATGAGGATTGCCTTTGTGCACTGGCATACAGAAGGCATTTTATACATGCTGTCTGCCTGTTCATAGAGGAAGAAATAAAAGCTATGTGTTGGTACAAAGGTTATTTTCACATGCCTTCTTGCAGTAGTCGCTTTGATATGTAGCACTATTATGCTAGTGAAACTTCCTATAGATCATAGGATAAAATTGTTCAGTGTCCAGCAGATTCAAGACGTTTCTGAAAGAAATGATGCTCTGACTCTTCATTTTTTGTTCCCCAGACTTTTGGGGCATGATGTGGATAATAAAACCTAATGTGTCTGGGATGCCTTCTCAAATGCTTGCACCGAATATAAGTGCTACCATAAAACATGATTACTTTATGCTGAATGGAAGATAGTGTTTGCTTGCCCTGGTGAACTGCTGCAACTTATTATTTTGAGGCTTACACTGTGTTAAAGACAGGAACTTCAGCAGGGAATTGAGAAAAGACGGCTTTGCCATCAGTGACACTCTTCTGCATTGTATCTCTAGCTGCAAGTGTTGAATGTGGAACTAAAAGGTTTTTTTCCTTTTCCTTTGCAGGTAAAAATCTCTACACCAATGAATATGTAGCGATCAAACTGGTAAGTAGAAGCTTCAGGTGTTCTTAAATGACTTGCACTTAATATTAAAAATTCAGACTAAAAGCAACTCTCTCACTTTGGGCTTGATGCTGCTCTCACTCTCAGCTAGAATAACTTATTTAAACTAAGATAAATTCTTGAGAACACTAAAAACAAGGAAAAAACCATCCCTCCACCTGCTGAACATTTTTTTGTACCTAAATGGTCTGTGTTCGTCTTACACCAGTGAGAGTCTTGTTCCTCTTTCCAAGCTGGCTGCCAGGTCCCAGTGAATGGCACTGATTGTGGGTTTGCCACCTCTTCCCACTCCTGGGTTGAGCCTTTCTGTTCAGGACTCTTCTTGATCCTCCAGATCCTTATCTCCCTCTAGATGGGCTGTTGTCAGAGCATTTGATTAGGAGTGTGGCACTGTGCAGCCTGCTGCTCTGCATTTTTGGAGTCAAGAGGCAGGAAAGGGGGTGTTTCAATGGTTAACATTCCCTTGGGGGAGAGTAACAGCTTGGTCTGGTACAATGCCGAGAGACTGCAGATGTAATAGGCAAAACAAGATGTAATTCAGCGAAGGTCAGTCTTTCCTCTAGTTGATTTGGGTGGCCGAGGATATATAGCCATAGTATCTTCAGAATGATTTTCTCCTTGTATGTCATCGGATGGTAAAAATGAACCAAATGGGCTCACCAGAGCATTGCAGGAGCTGTTAAAAACCTCAAGCCCTGACAGTAGCGAACTTCAGACCTTGTGCAAGCTGTTTTGTTCATGGCTCCCTTCTCGTCCAGTATTACAAGCCTCAGTACCAGTTATCAGGTTATTTTCTGCCCTGCAGTCAATGTAGCCCTCCCCAGGTGCACACAATGACAGTTTCCATGTTTCTTCTATACCGGACCAGCGAATGGTCCAGGTAAAAAGTCTTCTTCTGAAGACTGCTTCAGGGTATGAAGACACTGTGGTCAACAGTGATTTGAAGTAGGAGTCCAGGGGATGGGGACACTCTCTAAATTGTAGCTCTTCCGGATTTATAATATCTTAGCCCAGTAGTTTGTGTTTATGCCTTAACTTTTCCTATCTGTAAACTAAGACTTTCATTAGTCTCTTGGGGTTTTCAACTTTGATGTCTTCAGCTGATGGGCTCTTTTCTCACTGGTATGCTCTTTAATCACAGATTGAAACCCTAGAATCTGAAGTTAAAGTGGTAATGCTAATTTGATATTAGCAGCACACATGCCTGTTTGCCCAACCAGTGTTGTCTGGCAAAATGACAGGAGTCATTCAGATTACAGAAGATCAAGATGGACTGGGTGCATTAATTCTGATCGCGTTCAAGTGCCACAGATTTTATATCTCTAGCATTCTCCTTATATGATGTATAGTAGATGAAAAATAATTCAGGCTTTGCAGAGGGACTTGTTTTCAAGCCTGTTGGCAAATGTCAAAAGATATTCCCTAAAATAAATAAACAAACACCTGCAGTGGAGCTTAAGTTGTCCTTGATATGGATCCACGTCAGGAAGGTGGACTGGTGCTTGTTGAGTAGCTCGCTTTTTAGGCAAATCTGACAATAGAAAATGCGCTGTGTACACAGGCCAGATGTTTTATTGAATCAATAACGCTTCTAATTTGCTTTCAAAGATAATCCCACAAAGTTACAGCATTGGAAGGCATAAGGAAGTAATACTGGAAAAACACAGCCGTATTAGTCCAAAGGATGCTTGTTTCTCTCAAAATACTGCCTGCAGTGACACCTCCCAGTAACCTGAAACCTTTCAGTAGCCATATGGCAGACCTGAATGGCATTACCTTCTTGCTACCTTAATCTTAGTTATTTTTTCTGGTGGCATTCTTTGTTCCCCTCAAAATAACTGCCTGTTAAAGCAGTTACTCTGCAACACACTCCGGTTTTATTTGCCCTGTTGTGATTAATGCTTAAAAATCTCTGGTCCTTCACGTTTGAAGGACTGGAATTGCCATCCAGTGGCCATCCAGGCATTTGCATACCTGCTCCATTTTTCAGATTAATGAGGGAACAGTAGAAGAGATGGGGGTTTTTTCTTAGACCATATTCCTCAGGAGTAAGAATTACTCAGCCTCTCCAACAGCGAATATGTTTCTCTTACATGTGTACTTAACTGTAATTTTCTTTATCCTTTGCATAATTTGTGGACTACTGATAGGGTAGCTACTTTCAATGTACTCGAAGGCCACATTTTCTTTTTATCTGCATTGCTGGACCAAGTCAAAACGCTGCTCCAAGTCCTTCTAGCTGTGTGAGATCGTCTTCTGCAACTGCAATCCTGCTGGCTCAGCTATTCATGCCTCCTGTCACAGTGTTAAAACTGGAAAATCAGAGAATTGTGTAACGGATGCCAAAGAGCTGATCAGAAAGTGCTGTGAAATTCAGTGCTAATGTCTCACGGTTTCTCTTTGGGGGTGAGGATTGTGCTGCGTCTTGGAAAATTGCTGGCGGTGCAGAAGAGTGCCCGTGTTCTGACTTGGGTGGTGTCACCATATAGCTCCTTGTCCTGCTCTTCAGCTGAACAGTGTTTGGTTAAGGGCATCTAGTTCATGGAGGAGTTCGTCTTCTGAAATGCCTTGGCCGTATTTGCCGGTTTAATCTTCTGAGGGTTTTTAATGCTGAATTGCACATCGTAGGAATTTCTTCCCTGCATGAAGCCAACCCGTTAACAAGCAGACGTGTCTGAGCGCAGGTACCACGCTGCACCCGCTCGTAGTGATCATGATGCCAGTAGTTCGAGCTGTGGGGCTTGTATGTTAGGCAGTAGCAACTCGGTTATTTTTGCTACAGATGCAATATCTGCCAGCATCCCTAAGCCCTTGGCCTACAGGACAACCGTCTGTCCTGGTGTGATCTTCTCGGAAGCTGCCACGACACTGGCAAGCGTTCAGAGCTCGGGCTCCAGCAGCTCCTGGTGCAGAAGTGGCTTGGGCTTCCTTTTCCTGATTTTGTCAGGAGCAGACTCATGTCCTGATACATTAATCCTTCTACCTTTATCCAAATAGTTATTTATTCGGATTATTTATTTATTTATTTATATAATACGATATATATAAAATATATAATATAATATGTATATGAATATAATAAATATTTATTTGGATAAATAAACTATTCACTGAAGAGGCTGAGTTCATGTTGCCCTAAATCCCTTTGTTTTGAAGATGTCTATAGACTGATCCTTGAGCCACCATTAACAAGTATCTTAATTTAAATGCGATTTAGATAACAAACTTGGTTTTGCATTGCTTTATATTTGCCTTCAGTACAGGTTCAGTTTTGCCCTCATAACATTTTTCACCGTTGTTTTCTAAGTAGTTGGTCATATTTGACTTCTGAAACTTCTAAACATCAGAAAGTTGAGAAGCAACCAGGACCATTTTTTCCCCTTGCTGGCAAATGGAGCTGGTGATGAACAGCTTGGCTGGGAGTCAAATTGCCTGAATTCCTGTACAAAAATCATTCTTCCAACTGAAAAAGAAGTCTTTAACGTGAAGTTCACGCCAAATGTGGACATCAGTCCTACACCGCAGACCAGAGGTGAAACAAGACAAAGCCTCGGTGTCCTCCTGTGCAGACAGAAGAGTTCTTCCACTGTGTCGAAGATGGTGGCTCAAACTCTTATCTAAGCTGCTTTTCCTCTGACTCATAGGAGCTGACGTGAAACACAAAAGGACTTTTTTTGTGTTGGTTTTAGGGGGCTCCTTTGTAGGCAAAATTCTAGATGATGAGTTCATCAAATAGAGGGCTATTTAGCATGTTTTTGAAATTCAGACTTATTTTGGTGCCGTGCTATGAATTTTATGTAGTTTTGAGCATGGAGCATTTTTTTTTTTTTCTCAAAAGCAAGGAAAAAAGCAACTCCTAAACAAAAATTGAGGGCAGTATTAACTTCCATTTCAAAGATGTCTGGGCAGCAGGTGAATCCACATTACTGCCTGTCCCAAGTGCACAGTTTTATTGAAAATGTAATGTCTCAAGTCTCTTAATCTTCTCCATGTTAACTTCATATTTTTAGAAGCTTTGTAATCTTGCATGTTAATGCCTTTACGGATTGTAGGCATAAAGTTTTGTGCATAAAGTGCAGATGAGTAACAGTTGAGAAATAGAATGTTTTGGGTGTATTGCAGACTTATCCATTTTTATTATTCTATGTATAAAAATAGAATATTCTTGAGTGTTTTGAGATGTTTGACTGGCACCTGCTACTGAAGGGGAAGACTTTTTCCTGTGTTTTTACCAGATATCTGGCTGCACTGTAGTGCTTGCTGCAAGCAAGCTTGTACATTTATACAACTGTGGTCTGACTTAAAACACAGATACATGACTCAACATTTTTCAAAAATATAGGCTAGTGACCAACAAAAATACCGCGGGCAACCACAGTCCACAAAGTGAACTTGGGACTTGATCTTTTGCAACCTTGACTTCCCTCCTACTAATGTCTAGGGTCATTCTTCAAGGACCAGGAGCTTTGCTGAACGATTCTTGAATTTCACTGCCATGAATGAGCTTTGTATTTAAATGAGGAGGTTATTTATCCTCCAGAGTGCAAGTCTTATTGCTTTTTGTTCTCTGCTTATTTAAATGATGTCTAATGGTGAAGTCTGTCGTTAGACTTTCAGTCTAGGGTGTTTAATCTTGAAACGTGAAGCATTATATACAGTGATACATCTTCAAGTATAGGATAGAACTCTTTTCAGTCAAACCAATTTTAACCAATTTTTCTTTTTTTTTTTTTTTTTTTTTCAGGAACCAATAAAGTCACGTGCACCACAGCTTCATTTAGAATACAGGTTTTATAAACAACTTGGAAGTGCAGGTAAGTAAACCTACCTTAAGCTTATAGAAAGTTTGTGATTTCATTATTAAATCAAACGTCGCCATCATATTTGTCGTGTAACACTGATTTGAACTTACTGATCTGGGCAAATTGTTTTAGCCTCACACAAATTTTGGAAGAGATTTGGTCAGAATAATATCATAATGATACTGGGTAATTATGTGGATCTAGAAACTTGAGTTAGTGAGGAGTGACTGATATGGGAAATACCCATGTAAGTCTGTTTGTAAAACATAGGAACCTTTGATGGAGGGAAAGTTATTTATGTATAGAATGGCAGATTTCAAAAAGGTGATGTAAAGTCTTAATGTCTAGGAAATTCTGTAAGAAGCATAGAGCTTTTCTAATAAAAACCTGAAATACTGTTTTCATTGATGTTTACTAAATCATAAGTGTGTCCAAAAGCCCATGGGCTCAGTATCCTCTGTGCGACAGTAGTCTACAACAAATACGAGAAGAATATAACAAGATAAGCCAAAGTGGGGTTTTTTTGTTTGGGTTTTTTTTCTGGCAAGCTCTCTGATTTCCCTAATATAGGGCTTGAGCTTGTGTCTAATAGTGTTTGGATTTTTCGTCCCTGAATTTATGGTTGCTTTTTAAACCCATATAGACTTTTAGCATGTGCTGTTTCCCATGCCAAGGATTTCCACAGCCTTGACTACCCACTGCACGAGGAAGTGTCCCTGAAGCAAAGACCTTCTCTGCCCCTTCTGTGCCTTGGTCATATATTGACCTTGGGTTTTGGCAAGTTCCCTACATTACTGTAAAATTTTTACACTTTCTTCTGATTTTATTTTTCCTGTTTTCCCTGGATGGACCTAGCTTCTACTGGTAGAGGATGTGCTCTCATATTACCAAAACACTAAGTTGAACAGAATGTAAGATACATGTGCTCTGAGCTCATAATACGCAGTCCCTGAACAGTTGTCCTGCATTTTTCCTTTCTGCTTGTTCCAATTAATTTTTCTAATCTGTTTCCTTAATTTTGTGTAGCACATCCTGTGGAGATTGGGTGCTATAGCACTCTACATTTTGTGGCTTCTTTGCTCCTTATAGGATGCAAAATCTGGAATGTGGGAACCAAGTAAGTTGTCACTATTGGAAACACTAAAATATTGTTATTTGTTTTAAACAGTACTTGTCCCCTGAAATAAGGTGCTTTTTTCTATGTATTTTGTATTCTGGTGGTAGCATCTGGTACTGTGCACAAAGCTCCTGATAGGTTAATGCCATAGCCATAGCTTAATTCCAGTTACCTGTGCTTTTGAGACTTTAGGCATTTCTGCTGAAGCCTGTGTAGTAAATAAATCAAATGTAGGTTCACAGAACAAGACAGACACTTAATTCTGCTCCTCAGTCCCTACTTGAGTTCAGTTGATGCTTGCCATGTCTGTGATAACCCAGCAAATGTCTTTCATGACACGTGAATGAATCCCTATCTGCTTTTTCTACAACCATCAGCTTTCTACCACTTTTAAAAGATGTTATTGAAGAATTTTAAAACTGATCAAATGTTGGGAGTTTGGCTTTATTTTGGTTAGATTATTTTTAATGGGTTTTCTCCTGTTCCTAACAAATCTAAACTTTTCATCCTGCAATACTTACTCATCCACACAGGGCATTTCTGCACAGTCTGGCACTGTGCACGCTAATGGAAGTATTTCCGAGTATGCTGCCATCAGACATGGAGATCTTGCCTTCCAGATCTCTCTTCCCCTCTTCCTAGGGGGGGTGCTGACTGTCATCTCAAGCCTTTTTGCCACTGTTTGTCAAGAGACCGTTGAGAAGCCTCATGAACAACGTGACTTTTATTTCTATCTCTGTGTGGTCCCACGGGCATCGCAAACGCATCTCTGATAATCGTTGAATGCCATTAGAAGCTCTTGTGCTACAGTTTTGCTAAAACAACTGGAAATAGGCCAGGAGCTCGGGTGGAGGATGTGAGCCACATCTCTGGTCTCTCCATGAAGCTTGGAAGCTGAACAAAACAAATTTTGGTGGAGTCAGACTGCCAGGACCGCAGAGCCTTAACTTGGTGTCTGCCTGCCATGCTGAGAATTAGGGGAAGACCGTCTGCTGTAAAAACAGATTGGTGCTGAATATGAGCTGACTTTGGGGAAATAGATGGGTCTGTTCTCAGTGATGTTGTTAATGCCAGGCTCCCCTTAATGGTTCCTGCTTGAAAACTTCAACTGCTCAGACAGCCTTGAACTTCCAGTAACCAGGACTGGTTACTTGAAATTGTGGTAGACTCGCCAAATGAAAACTGAAAGTGTCCAAACCCATGGTGTTTGTGACTCAGAGGAGAGCAACAGTAGTGTTGCATGTGACATACTGTTCAATAAGTTAGCCAATTAGTCTTGCCAAATGACGTGGCTGACTGCAAACCTCCCACCGTTAGCCTAAAAAGTGAGACTAGTAAAAGCATTGCTGTAACACTGCCGTAGCGGCGTGGTCCTCTTGTTAGCGCAACTGCTGCGTCCAACTGCACGTACAACCAGATGGTCTCGGTGAGCAGCGTCTCTGTGAGAAGTCAAAATTGTCATCACCTGCAGCATTTGGAGAAATTTCTTTTTTTTCCTAATGAGAAGAATTTTAACGGTGATTTCCTTTTTCCTGGATGTTCAGAATAAACATTTTTAAAGTATATTAGTCTTGGATACTGATCATAGGAAAACTTAGGCTGGAAGGGACCAACCTACTGGCCTATAGCTTTGTGTGTGTCGAAAAAAGATTTTTTCATCTCTGGTATGTGACTGGATGTGTCCACGTGAAGTTGGGACTAGCCTGGAGGAAAGTGTTGTGTGGCAGCTGGCCTTCCAAGAGAATAGTCTTGGATGCTAAAGACTGCAGAAAACTTTGTCAGGACTTGCAATGTACCAGATCGAGAAGCACAGCCTCCAAACTCAGGAGCTTAAAGGTTTTGTGCATCAAAACCCCTGCAGAAGCCCAACCAGTGTTGTTAAGGGGGCCTGAGGTGCTCCATCACACTGGTAGGACAAGTGCTATTTTTGGAGAGAAATTTGCAGCTAGCTCTGTAATGCTGACTTTGGAGTCTGGTCCTGTAGTATCTTGCAGAGAATATTTTTGGTGGACTTTTGCCCCAAAATTTTAGAACAATTCTACAATTCAATGCCTGAAGGTATCAGTTACCCACTTCACTTGCCACCATCATCAAAAACTGGTGAAATTAGTCTCTTGGTTTTTTGGCTGTTCAGTTTAGTTTTGCATTTTCCTTGGTGGTGTTAAACAGAGTAGCAAACAGCCCAAAAATTCAGGGCTCTCTCAGAAGTTAATTCCTGGGATGAGCTTCCACGTGAGATGTTTCCACATGAACGGAGGAAGCAGCAGAGCTGTGCGATAGCTGCCTCTTCCTTCTGCAGCTACTCTGTGGCTTCCCGTGCCACACGCTCCATCAGCATCGATGTTTAAAAGACTTTCTGACAAGGCACCAAAGTTGCATCTGTTACCTCCCATCAGCACCAGCTTCTTCGTCTGCCACGTAACTCGGATGAAGATCACTAGTCAGCTTGGATTAATTGAGGAGAGGACTGGATTTCTTGTGTCTCGTACATCTTAAGACGTATTTCACACTAGATTAAGATATACTAGAGCAGTGAAAAATTTGATAAAGGGATGTAAACTCTGTAAATGTAGCTCTTTTTGGTGCTTCTCGGAATACTCAGTACCAGTGGATATATCAGATGGATTCAGAAGCAGCTAACAGAGATAGTCCTGGCACAGAAGTAACCAACTAACAGACATGTCTGATGTGCTTCTGCAGGTAATTGATGCTTTCTCTGATGTTTCAATGCCTCCCTGTAGTAAGAGAAACTAATAGCTCTATAATTTCCTACCTTGCCCCTCTAAATGGAGGGATGTTGGCTTATAGGAATGTTTTTTCATGATTCCTCCTTCAACTTTTCTACCCTCCAAAAGAAGAGGCAGGGGCCTGCTGCACAGTGACCATCTGCTGATTTCTTCTGTCTTGCTGTGGAATTAAATATTTAATAACCTAAAATAGTGTATGACTGCTTTACCTTAATGTAAGCAGTGAAACAAAAAAAAGCAAACTGCAGGCACGGTGTCAAAGACCTGATGGTTGGTCCATAGGGTGTCTCAGGAACAGAAGAGAATTCCCTTAGGTTTTAGGTAGTCTGGGATACAATCCATTTGCTGACCAAGATAATTGGAGTAATTTTAACAATCTCTGTGCAGACTAGTTGTGTTACTCCGTCATCAATCCTGTAAGATGCCAGTGTCATACTGAACTGTTTCATGGTTGTTCTTCGTTGTAAAATCCACGTGAGCATGCACAAACATCCTGACACAGAAGATCCACCCTGGCCCAGGCTATTCCCAGGATCTCGCTTTACTGGTGGTGGCACAGTCAGTCCTGAATTGTCTTCTCGATGGATAGTACCTACCTGTGTATGAACACGAGCAGCACGGCTATCCACAAGAAGTTCACGTATAACGGGTATTCCCCAAGACGAGGCTCTTGCTCTATGACCCTCGGGACTGGCTGTTCCAGGTGCTCCCCTCCTCCCCAAGGCTGGTTCCTCGGCTGCGGGGCTTCCCCTTGCTCTGAGGCCTCATACAGCTACTTAAATCTGCCGCTTTCACGTCTCGGGGGCAAGAGGAGCTCCCCCTCTGCCGTGACTGGATGCTTTTACGTCTCCTAGGGCTGCCAGAAGCAGTTTAAGTCTCCAGCATGTTTCTGGTATTGGGTCAGTCACTTGAGCACGTCATTTGTCTCCTGCACTTCAAGTTTGTAAAGTCTTGGCTTCTTATCATTCATAAAAAATCTTGAATAATCAGGCCCTACAGCTTGCAGGATGTCGAGTGGAGGAGCTCCATCCGCGCTGCTGGCTGATGTTTGAGTGTCTGGCTCCCCAGAAGTACTGGGGTGGGGAAGCTGGGGTTGGCAGAGCAAAACTGAGTTACTTTGACCGTAGTCAAACAGACCCAGCTCCTGCCTTCTGGGCAGTGTACCAAAAGGCAAAGCTTTTGCTTTGCTCAAACTGCCCCCTGCTTGCCCAGCAGCATCCCAGGACCCCCTTACTTGATTTGGGTGAGTAAAGCAGTTCACGCAGCTTGCAGGAGCCCTGCCAGGCCCATTGGGCCACCTTCAGCAGCTGGGTCTGGCTGGTGGCACGCTAAAGCCTTAGCGATTGCGTTGGCTTTGTCTTGTGGGCTCTCCTTGCTTATTGACCTGGTTTGAGGACCTTCAGCAGGCATGGTCTTTTTGTTTTAAGGCTGATTCCAGATTCTCGCCTTTCCTTCGAGTTAAACTCTCTTACAGACTTCACAGGGGAAACATCTCTTCCAAAGTTTTTATTGAAAACTCATCTTTTATTGGCAAGCAGTGCCCATTTTTTCAAGCCTCTGTTTCTCACTCTTCAGCAGCCTTTGGCTTGAGCTGCTCTTTCCCGTGCGTAATATGGACACGCAGGAGTACATGGCCATGCTTTTATCTCTGCCCATCCCGTCATTTGGAATTTTGGCTGCAATCCGCCGCAGCTCCTACGCATCCTTTTGCATAGGCTGGTATTTCCAACCAGCTGGTCTGAGTTGCAGGTGGAGATAGGTACTGGCCTCCCCTGTTGACTAACTGCTCTGGTGAGGGTCTGGGCTGGCAGTGGGGGTTGTGTGCAGTGCTGCTTGAGCCCGTAGTGTGAAACGGGGATCCTACTGCTGTCAGCTCTAATAGAAAACACTTTAAATGGGTTTTAAATTTGTGAAGCCTTTTAAAGGCTTGTGAAGCTGTTATGTTTCCCGCTGTAGGAACCTCTGTATCCTCACTCAGTGCCGTAAGCACGTTATCTCGTCTGCTAAGTGTTTAACATCCCTTCGCCAAGGGGAAGCTGAAGACGCTGTTCCTGAACGCTTCGAGAAAGCTGTTGTGTCCCAGGGGAGAGAAGGGTGACAAAGCTGTCTGCACCCTGGGGCGCTGGGCTGCCCTGGCTCCCGGACGCGGCAGCAGAGCCCCCCCAGCCGCTCCGTGTCACTTAGTGTGCTGCAGGAGGGTGGCTGGATGTCAACATAAAGCTGATGCCTCTCCTCATCCAGCTGCTGTCGTATCCAATGGAGCTTATGTATCCATGCCTGCAGAGCCTCCCAACAGAAATGGAAGCCAAATGCTGAGACTGTAAGATTAACTTTGTCCAAAAGCTTTTTTTTTTTTTTTTCCTCTCCAGCTATGCTGGTTGGAGGAGAAAAAAAAGGCTTATCTCTTTCTATAAGCCTTGCTTTGCTGAGAAGTTGAGGAAACATGTCTGCTGTGTTGATGTATACTTGCAAAGCTTTAACTATATTTTTTTTTTTTTTTGCAAAGTATGTTTGTCCCCCAAACTCTAAGCCTTTTCTAGAGGACGGGGAGCCTACTGTTGCATGACCATTACTGTATCACTCTGAGCCCAGTTGCCTTTCTCTCAGGACGTAACCATGGCTGAAAAACATCTTCAGGCAATCGGGAAACTGCTCTTTAATGTTGTGCTTCCACACAAATAAATAATTCACCATGGTCCCGGGAAGTATTGACTTTCCAGCAGTGACCAGTAGATGTACAGGAATGAATTTTTGTTGTTGTTACTACATTTCAAAGCATCTCTGGCATCTCTCCCCTGCGGTTCTTAATGCCATATGTAATGCCTTTCCTGTAAGCCTTGCCTTTGGAAGGTAAAATGGAGTACTGCTTATTTTCAGGTTTCTTTTGGCTGCACTGAGCTGATGATCGAGTTCCCGCATAGTGACAGCTTCTGCCTGTGCACATAGTGTGAAGAAGTCATGCATTTTTGATTCAGTAGTAGTTTATTTTTGTATCAGCTGGCAGATGAGTCACACCGTCCCCCACTCCTTTGCAATCCCACGTTGGCACATGGGATTCATAGCAGTCCAGTGTCAACACGCGTTGAGTTTCGTGCCATAGCTGTGTAGCCAGTGCTCATCCCCAGGATGGGTAGGTGACATTGGCAAGTGGATGTCAAACGTAACGAGCCTCTGCGGTGTCGTGGTGGAAAGCGGGAGAGGAGCCTGATATTCTGGAGAATCCCAGGAAACCGAGAAGGTCTCTGCTCTCCACAGCCCACGCAATAGATGAGTCACAGCGTACGAGCAGAGTATACTGAATCAGGGAGGGGTATGTCATTACATATAGAATATCGACGGATTCTGTGGTTTTGTTTTAATTCTTGCTCTGTAAACAAGTTCACCTCTAATGAAGTATAGAGTCTGTGTGTTTACTTTTGGACCTGTTTCTGTTGCACAACTCACTGGAGTGAAGCAGTCTGTTTACTTGTCAGGAAGTAGGACCAAGGAAAACGAAGGTGGTATAAATAACTGAGCCTTTTGCCTAGTTTAGTCAATATTTGTATATCTATTTTTCAATGTAGCTAAGCTGTCTGCTACTCCATACTGCGTATTAAGTTAGCTTTTTGGCATTGTCTACATTGAGCACGTTTTTCTCATTCTGTGTTGCTCTTGCTTTACTCATGACCTGCTGCACGCTTTGTACGAACTGGTGTTCTTTATAAAGAAATTCTTTCCATGCCACTTGCACAGTGCTGTCATTCGTGTAGCAATTAGGCAAGGGTCATTTTGGTAAGACTTGGTATACGGATGGATGTAAACAAGTCACCGTGGTGGAGCGTGCTGCCAATACCACCTATTTCATGGGGAACTCGCTGTGTGCAACGCTTTTCCCCAAGGGAGCTGGAGTAACTTGAGGCCACGTAAGTGCGGGTTAGTGCAAGACGTCTACACCCCTCTTTAATTAAGGAGTGCGAACATACGCATTAGCCGTTGCTGTGGTTGCTTTAATCTTCAGAAATCCCACTTGTATTTGCCACCTTGATGGAAACACTGCCATGGCCGGGAGCTGAGCCAGCAGATCGCCCCACAGCAAGGTGCTGGTGTGGGGCAGGAGCGAGCCGCTGGGTGGGGATTGCCCCTCTGTGCCCCAAAGTGGGCTCGTTCTGGCATGGAGCAACACGTGGCCATCACCTGAAGTGTGTTTGTGTCCTGCTCCATTGTATGGAAAGGTTTGTTCATAGCTATCACGCTACAACGCTCTGGATGAGCACTGCAGCCTCCTTCTTTGAAGTATGTGGAAATATTTTAGAATGTAAGTGTTCAGTTACTATAAGTATTTAGTAAGTGGCTTATCTGTGCAAGATGATACACAACTGACATCCTTTGCACGGAAAGCAACTTACGCCTTTGGGTCACATCTCGTGTTTAATCGTTTCCGTACTTCAGATTCCTGTGATAGACCCTAGCACTTGTTTTAAGCTGTTGGGTTAATTTTCTGACCGCAAGGAAAAACTCTTATCCCTTCATTCTCAAGTCTTGCAAAGAAGTGGGCCATCGGCAGTAAGTTTGAGATGCCTCGGCAAGGAGACATGGTTTCATTCATCTGAAAATGGCCTTTTTAAACAGAAAGTGCAACACGCGTGGAGGTCCCTCACACTTAGCTGCACCCTTAAAGAATGGTGATCAGCAGTTTATAAAGTCAGGGTAGTCCAATGAACTTTTGAACTTGAGGGATCTCTGACTTCAGAGCTTTTGAACTGCAAAACAAAATGTAGTGGATTACTGTAACGCGCCCAGTTAAAGCCTGCCTGCTTTCAAAGCTGGCTTGCTGTTGATCTCTGGAGAATAATATTTTACTGTCTAAAAATACGTGGGTTTTTTTAATGTGGCAGTTCCCTTGTTAGGAAGGGCTTCCTGAACGTGCACATTTCAGCATCTCTTTTAACATCAGAAGTTTTTACTTCCTTGGGCTAAATTTAGGCTTTGTCAATTGGAAGCTATCAGATGCTTTTAAAGCAAGGCCATTAATAGTTGAATATGATATTAGGGCAATTTCCTTTTTATATTTCAAAATGGCCTCATGCATCTCTTGCTCTTCCGGTATTCGTTGCAGTAATCGTAAATCAAAACCCAGCGACACTGGACAACGTGCGAAGGGGAACGGCAGGATGCTGGGAGGCTGAAAAATGCCTTTCCTGCCGACGCTTCTCCTTGAAGCCTGACGTGCCCTGCAGTGGTGGTCATAAATCTGTAGCAGTCGGACTAATCCGAGTCATCCCAGATGCCTCATTGAGTTCTTCTGATCGACAGCAATATCTACTCAGAGCGGGTTGTGAGACGTGCTGCTGGCCCAGCTGCTGTAAGGATCCAGCTGGACTTGAGGAGAGGGTCGGACCATTTAATCGTGAAGGTCTCTGGGCTGTTTCTGCTGCTTTCTAGCAAACCCTGGGCTGAAATCTCATGCTTGTTAGCAGCTCAGGTTGTGCTTGGGACTGTGAGTGCCTCAGCCATTTGAGTGAGGAGATGAAAATCCTCAATGTTTGAAGATAAACTTGGATTTTATGTTTACATTGAATGGAAAACCCAGTTTGTCAATTAGGGCCACAATAATTATGTAGCAACTGGTTAGCCTTTCTGTTCTGCTTGTCCCCCTTTCCTAGCCCTTCTATGAAAATTTTTCAAGCTATCAGGATGCTGTACTTGGAAAACAATTGAGGTCTAGAGCTATAAAAGTCAATTCACTTTCTGGAGGGCTGATGTGTCGGGTGTTGAGTACTGCCTCGATTCAAACACAGCTGATTCCCTTTGGGAAGTTGGGTGCCTGATTTAGTGGGATCCCTTTCATATGTTTGTCCTCCCTAAGCACCGCATGCTGAAGGGTTTTTAAGGTGCTCTTCACTTTAAAGAGAGAAACATTTGAGCTGTGCCAGGGAGGTCTGATGCAAGTGAAGTTCTGGTACGCAGGGCTGCCCGCCTCCCAGACTGGCTATTAAATGGGTTTGGAGTTTGCATTTCTGAGCTGTGCCCGGCCTGCTATCCAAAAACCTCCTCCTATCTTTAAAAGATAAGCCATAGACTCTGCCCCTGAACCTGTAATGGATCCAGCTATGCCAGAAGAACTTTTCAGCAAGCTCTACCCTGGGTGGAGACTTGCAGTTTTGTAATAATTTTTCTATCTGAACGTGGCAGTTTTTCCTTCAAAACTCTGCTCCTACCTGCTCATACTCAGCTATCTTAAGGTGAAACAAAGAGATGATATCTGGAGGTAGTATCTTATTTAGTGCCTCTGAACTTCTGTTTTGCAGGAGGTTCTCCTGTGATAAGAGGGAGTGGGAAGTTTTCCATCAGGCTGGAAGGACCGTGTGGGTAACACTTTCCTACTAATCTGAAAAATCCCTTTTTTCCCTCAAAAACTACAGTAGTTACAGGACTGCTGAATGCCAATCTCTTGACTTGTTGAGGAGAGTTTACATGTGTCTGACTCTCAGCACCCATCACTTACTAGTCTGATGCTATTGCAGGAGCAAATGTCCATCTCGTTGCTTTTTAGCCAGTCCTCGTTGCTTTTTAGCCAGTCCTCCTGTTGGGTCCTGGGATGACGCTAAAGCAGCTTTGATGGCAGCACGAAGCATTCCTGCTGTCAAGCTGCCCTCCCAGTAGGACGAGCATGAGTGTTGTGGGGCTGAGCTGCACCCACGGCTTTGCAAGCAGGTCTCAGCACAGTTGGGGGGTAGCACATAGGGTTGTGCTGCAAGAAAATCCACCTGGATTGTCCCAGCACGGTCTGGCATGCAGAAGCTGGCCAGCTTGAGCTGCCTGAGCATGGCTGAGCATCATCTTACTCCTGAGCACCCAAAGCAGAGCCGGCGTGTCTGATACTGTTGTCTGCTTTATCCGGCTAAATTGGACCCATCTGATCTGTCATCCAAGACCCAAATGCTGCTGGATCAACGACAAATACCGCCTGTGTGCCAGTTTTGCCTTATGCCGCTGTGCCGTCCTGGCTAGAATGACTCCTGGTCACTGCACAGAGATGCGAGCTGAGCTGTAATTCAAGCTGCCATATTCCCCCTGCATTGTCATCACGGCAGTTTCACCCTGTTTTGCAGCTGGCTGGCACGCCGTAAGCTCAAAGTATCGCTTCACTCGCGCTATAGATTTTTGGTGTGTGGAAGGGGAGGAAGTAGGGAGCCGGTAAAAGCTCTGCCTCCAGCCGACAGGCTCCAGTGGAGATGAGCTGGTGAAGGGCAGAGGCCACCTGGGACTTGGTGTGATCAAATGAAAATGTTTCTCTGGACAGCAGAGGAGCGACTCAGCAGAAGTCTTTTATTATTGCTGCTTTCTTAGCATTTTTCATCTGCCAAGAAGTAGCCTCTTCCTTGGCAGTGCTTCTGGAGTTAAATTTGCGTGCTGCTGAGCACTCTCTTTCAACCGACTTCTGTTGTTGATTTTTCTTAAGCTTCCTGTAGATTATACCTGTAATGTAATTAACATGCATAACTTGTTCTCAAAGAAAAAAAAAAAAAGCAATCACAGAGCATACCCTTAGTCATCTCAACTTCTCTGTTACCTGGTTAAAATTAAGCAGCCAAAACCTGCCACTTAATTCCTTTTCAGCAGGTAGAGCTGACCCAATATGAGAACTGCACAGCCAAGGAAAACCGAAGGGGAAACAATTTCTCTTTGGTATTAACCAGCAGAACAGAGTTGGCCATCACAGATGTGGTCTGGCTTTGCACTGACCGGCAAAACTCACAGAGTGCAGCTACCTGCAGCGTAGCAGGAACAGGAGGTCACGTCTTTCTTGCTGTGTCCGTCACCTGGGAGCCACGATCCCAGCTGCGGAGGCTGCCGGCAGTGCCTGGCTGGTTGAACAGCCTGGAGACGATGTGCGGAGCAACATACGCCTTCAAACTGCGAAGTCGAGCTCGGAGGTGGAAAAGCAGCCCAGCGAGCTGGTTCATGATGTGGCTATATTTTAATTACATGAGAGCTTTTGGGGCAAATCCCATTGCCTTCAGTAACCCCTCACTTAACCCTCAAGAAGTTAAAAAAACTGCAGCACCGCAGCTTCTCACACCTTTCAGCAAAAACACAGGCTCCGCTGAGTGCACAAAGCAACCCAGAAGGCAAAGTGGGAATAATTATGTGAAATGAAACCTTTTGATATTTTCTTCCACCCTTGTCCTTGTATCGCAGGTGTGTGGGAAAAGGTAGATAATTAAGCTAGAACTTTAAACCACCCCCAAAAGTTCTAGCTAAAGTAATCCTTCTAAAATTATGTACTGTTTTGATCCTTCTCTTTTATGTCCCAGTTGCCATCATCACTGGAACAAGAGATTGTTGCAAAGGGTATGTTGATATAAAATCCAGTGGTAATGTGGAGATTTGAGCGCAGTCATATCCCTTGAGCCCTAGAAATATGAATTCAGTCTCCTGAAACTTGCCAAAAAAGCAATTTATCGTGTTGCGATGTATTCTTTTGTCAAGAATTGAAACAATTTCACTTGACTGTAGTTTACTCACGACAGCTAAAAAAACTGCCTGTGAATGGGTGTTTCTGGGTAAATTTCCCAGATTTTTGAAAGTCTTTCTGCAGCTTAGCCTTTCCAGCTAGGGCTGATTCTCCTCCCAATCTTTTTTTATGAATACAAGTGTGAACGTCCTCTTGATACCCTCTCTGAAACTGCTTCTTTCTTTGTGTATGTGAAGAGTTGTTTAATAGTCAAGCCATGATATCAGGAAACCAGCTTGTACAACTCAAGGAAAATGAAATGCCACCCTGTTTTAATAACACAACGATCATGAAAATTGTTTTTCTGCAACTGAAGTAAAAATCAAATCGTTTGGAGTTTTACCAGCAGCAAGAACAAATATGTTCTTCCTTCTGTCCTTCCCAAGTCTGTTTTTCTTCTGTTCCTTTTTCTGTACCTTGTTTTGTAGATTCAGATACTAACAAGCTACTCAAAACACAGCAGGGATTCAATACATTCTGCATATCCTGAGAAGATGCACAAAACGTGCTGGTTTTCTGGAGTGAAGCTGGAGTCTGGGAGTCTGCAAGGAAGCCATGCTTTACTTGCAGACTCGTTGGAGGTGAGAGTAGCTCTGTCTCCTCGTGGCTTGTATACAGTTGTTGTACCGTTGTGGGCCAAGTGTCATCTCTTCCCGTTAAAAGCTCGGTGTGCTCTGCGGTCAACAGGGGAGAAGGTATTTTCCAATTTGTGACGTTCTCCCTTGCTTTATTTCCAAGTACTCCTTGGGTTCAGAGGGCGTTTGAGCTGTACCTCTTCCACATCCAAGGGCAGGAGGAGCACCTTGCTCTGCATCTTCTCCGTCTCAGCAGCGGCTCTGCACCCTTCTCACCCACTGACGGGCTTAAGCGGAAAGTCCTGCTGCAGCTGCTCCTGCTGGGTAGCGATGCTGGAGCATTTAGCATTTGCTAGAAGGGAGATGATTCATTGCCCAACCAAAGCAGGAAAAAGGATGTTGTGAAAAGCTGGCAGTGGAGAGCCAAGTGTCTGGCAGCAGTTGGAGCAAACAGAGCAGGAGGATGTTCGGGGGGAGCGTGAATAAGAGGAGCTCGTAATGAGTCTGTAAAAGGGCTGCTGAGATACCATCTGGAATAGGGTGAGCAGTTACGGAAGCAATATCTAGAATAAATGGGGCAGAGAGCAGAGAAAGCCAGCACAATGTCTGGTCAAGGTTTGAGGAGGTGGCTTACCTACTGGCTACTGTGGCAGCCCTCTCTGCCGCTTTCCTTGCTGGGCTTTGGGCAAGGCAGAGGAGCAGATGGGACTGGTCCTTGCGAAGTGGTGCTCTGCTGAGTGTCCCTTCTCCCAGAGGAGCCAAAGCCAATGGTGACCCAGCTGCCTCCCTGGCAGCATCGCAGGGATGCGAGCGGGAGACGGTGAGATGCCGCCAGATGCTCTGGACAGGTCCAGTTGCTCTTCACCCTGTTCAGATCAGTGAGAGAGAACTAAAGGTAAATTGTGGGCTCTCAAACCGCAGTATCAAAGCTCGGGAGAGCAAGGAAATTATTCAGGAGCTTTACAGTCAGAAGCCAGGCTGAAAATACTCCTGATTCCCAAGCAGGTTGGTCATCTCCATGATCTCTATCAGAGTGGTGGGCAGGGAGCTGCTGCAGTGCTTACCACCCTCTGACTGCAGCCACCGCTGGGTTACAGCGGTGCTCTAACCCCGCTTCTGTACCTTGATGGTTTTTGGGTGTGTGTTGCATCAGCTTACTATTTTTAGGTTGTTTCCCTAATCTGATGCCCGTTCAAGGTTTGTAAAGTCCTGGAGAGGTTGGCGGGATTGTAGTGGACCCTGTGCCATCACCTCTTTTCCACCTGCAATGCAGC
Organism: Aviceda cuculoides; assembly: GCA_035590195.1. Lineage (NCBI taxonomy): Eukaryota > Metazoa > Chordata > Aves > Accipitriformes > Accipitridae > Aviceda > Aviceda cuculoides. The sequence goes on from JAVJGG010000002.1 coordinate 611,711, forward strand.
TGCGAGTGAGTTGGTGCTAGAGTCAGAAATTGCATTTTCTGCTCATTTTCCTTTGCATCTCAACTGCTGGGTGTTTTCTTATAGCAATGAAAAAATATTTTCCATCACCCAACATCTCTGTCCTTCCCCAAACTCCTCCAATTAAGGTTGAAGGTGAAGGGCTGTACTGAAAAGCTTTTGCAGTCCTACTTTGAAATAAGACATCTCTGAAACATATGCAATCAAATATCTGAAAGAACTTTGGGATAACTTTATTCCAAGTAACAAGCCTATCTTAACTTTTCTCCCCTCTTTCTATTTTTGAAGAAGATTATTCAGAAACCTGAAGGTCAGAATAAGCCTTTTTAATTCCAGCTCATAGACGTAACCTGTTAACCACCATACTTAGGTAGATTTAAACCCACTATCGTGAGATGTGTTTTAAGAGGTTAAAAGATGAGATCTTGGCCCAATCAGTGTTTATAGCAAAGCTTCTGTTTCAGCCAGGATTTTATTCCGATTTGAAAATTAAGAGAAGGGTAGATCCTCATTAGTGTAATCAGCTTAAATGGGTTGACTACTCTAAAGCAATTTGTTTAATTTGTTTGGAACATGTTTAATTTTAGCTATAGATATTCAGCTCTCACACAGTTGCTATTTATGCTGTTTATCATGTAATTTTCTGTTCTGTGATTTGTAAAAATAAACTTTCTGCTCTGAAGGAGAATTTTGTGACAATCTACATCCCATTCATCAGTGCTCCTTTAAAATCACACAGAACTTTTTGTGCACTAATGCTGCTGTCGTCGTGTCTCTGTATCTATTTCTAGGAAGAATAGTTCTTTCTGTTCATGTAAAGTGTCTTTTTGCATTGAGCATCAGCTGTTTGACATTGGATCGCTCCCCCCCTCCCTCTGTCTTTGGGTATCTAATTTGAGATTCCTTAAGAGTGTCTCCCCTCCGTAACAGAGCTCAGCTTTGAAGCCTGTATGAAGAAAGGTTATGAAATTCTTCTGTAATTCTTCTTGAAACTGAAGATGTCAGCTTCTCTTTATTTGGCCATACCACACCTAAGGGCAGTGGAAACCAGTTTCCCATGGGAGCCAAAATAACTGGTGATTTGGAAGCTACCAGTACCGTTCGCTTTTCACAAGCTATGGTTGTGTCTTGGCAATTTGAGATACGGGGACTTGGCTTTTGTGCCTCCACTGATGCAGGTGCCACATGTAGTTTCCTGCACTTGCTGCCTTGTCTCTTCTTGGGTGTATTTTGGGCTGCTCACTGTTGCACAAGATTTATTCATAGCCTCTCGTGATGCCCATATACAGGGCATCAGTAGGTATTCTCTGCTGCAGCAGATGGTTTCCGTTTTCCGTGCCTTCCACGTGGGGCAGACGCTGCAAAATCAGATTTCCCTTGGGCATAACCTTTGATTGGCATCTCTCTGCCAGCCACCATTTTATAACCAGTCCTGGAAATGGTTTTGGACTGCCTGTGTGACTTGTACGTCTGATGCCTGGACTAACGTGGCTTGTTGGGGTATGCTGGATGTCTGATGAGTTATTAGGGCCGTCAGTCATGCTCTAAAGCACGTGGCAGCAAGACAGCACTAGAATCAGCCAGGATGCTTGATCTTGCAATGGAAATTTGCTGAAAGGTGTAGTTCCCTGGTGTTAATTCAGCTCAAAAGAAGCTCTCTCGAAGAGGAGTGGTCCTGCTGTTTGTTACTGTTCCTGTTCTTGCATTCAAGCTCAAGTGAACACCAAGCTTTTTTTTGGGTTGATCCGACTTACTGCTCAAGCACGTGAGCACGGGGAGGTGGTGGGACGGGTGAGGGTCGAGTGAGGGTGGGACGGTCCCTTTTGGTGGCAGCCCACAGGAGCAGTGAGGGTTCTAGCATCTTGGGAAGCCCAAGGCCGGAGTCGTGTGGCTGCTCGGGAGCGTGGTGGAGCAAAGTCTTGAGTTCTCGGCTTTGATGTCTGCATTTGCTCTCGTTCCAGCCACGATGCTTTAATCTCCGAAATACTATGCTAGGTTTTCGCTGTGCTCAGCTTGAATTTTTTCCAAGATATCGCACTGCTGAAATAGCAGAATTTGCCTGTGGATTCCAGTGCAGTGATCAGTCTGTGTTTATTGGGGTGATAAACTTTCCACAAGAGCAAGGGTGGAGTGGGGCCTTTTACAAGCCAAATCACTCAGCAGCGAGACCAAAGCTGTTAAGCAAATTCAGATGATTTCTGCTTGCAGCAGCCTCCACTCTAACAGGCTGCTTTTTCTCCAAAGGAGAACCTGCATGTGTTGCGCTTGGATTTTCTTCCCTTGATGTGTTGTTGTTCTTTAATGCCATGGAGCAATTCCTTGTTTAGATGTGATTTTGTACATGAATCGCATTAAACTGATCATGGTTTGTATTTCAAGTGTTGAGTTGTACCTTTGAATCCTTAAGGTGAGACCTCTGCTCTGCCTGTGGCTTTTCATCCTGCACTCTTTGAATCCAGAACTGCACATCTAGGACAGACTGCTTCACAGCACCGTGGCTTGCTTTGACCTTTTCAGTCCTCTGCCGACACAATTGCTTGCCATTAAAAACCTCAAGTTCAACTGCCCAGACAAAAGATACTTTTTCCTCAATCAATCTCTTTTGTTGGCAACGTCCTTCTTAAGTATTTACAGATCTACTCCTGATATTTGTGGAGCTCCTGTGGTTCACCATGGCAATGGACTCCGTGGCACCAGGACACGTTGCTTGTTGCTGAAATAGAGCCAAGCTACATCATGAATTATGCAGATGGGCTGTGATTAAATAAAATTTTATGCAGATTTTCTTAGGCTGCCCCTTTTTATTGTTCATAAGAAGAATGGGTCCAGAGATGCCTGTATCTCATGTTTGAAGAGAACCACCTCAAAATCGTCTAGCTTCATCTGCCTCCTTGGATCCTGCAGGCAACAGGGACCCTTTAATATTTACATCAAGCTTACAACTTCTCTTTGGAGCTTTGCTCCTTCCTAAAAAGATGCTAAGTGTTGACTTGTGTTTGAGTGAGCTGAGGGTGCATTACCCTGTGTCCCTTGTAACTTCATTTCAGTAACGAGTGTGGAGCTGAGGAGCCCTGGTTTGGGCTGGGCGGCTCCACTGGGCTTGTCAGCAATGCCCCTTTGGGTCCAGGATACATGAGCAATGCAGCCCGGGTCTGAAAATTAGATATATACTGCGGCATTTTTATTCTAGCAAAGGCAGTAGGTAAGTTGTCGACTGCAGTCCTGGCAGCATTGCTGCTGAAAACCCTCAGAGAAAAATCGAACCCTAAAAATAAGCCTGAAACTAATAATGTCTTCTGTAGGCTGGCACTTAGGATGTTTTTTTTTTCATGTTCTTCGCTACAGCTTCACCTTGTAGGAGCTCCCACCAAGAGCAGAGCCTTCCTGAGGTTTAAAGCTGGGAAGGGTACTCCAAGCTCTTGGCTTGTAAGGCTTTGAGTAGGTAAAGCTAACTGAAGGATTTGGGACCCCAGAGAGCACTAAATAGTTGCGTTGCTTCCTTCCCTACATGAAATCCTCATCTTTTGAGTCTTGCTGCAATCTATCTTCCTGGTTCTTATGCCCAGTAGGAATTTAATTTTAATTGCAATGCTCTCTCTTTACCAAGTAAGGCTGTGAATGTACTCCTTTCCCCTTGCTCTGGGAACAGGATTCTTCACCTTCCTTAAGAGCCTTTCTGCAATTTTTTTCTCCTGTATACCTTAATTAGCACACTCCTAATCCAAGTGGTTTCCTTTCTGATTTGCACTTTTCAAGACTGTTACTCTGATGTAGAAGTTGTGGTAGAAGTACTCACTGTATTTGTGTCTTGAATTTATAATGGTTTCAGTTTTAAACTTTTTATAGAATATTCTGTTATTCTCCACTATTATTCTCTATTCTTCTTCTATTATTCTCTAAAAAGAAGATATTATGATCTCGGTATTAGATGTAATTATGTAGGTAAGTCCTCATCAGATTTTACTGAAAACTCAATGGCTCACTATGAGTTGCTTCAAGAGCTATTGCAATTATTTAAGCCTTCAGCACTAAGCTGATGGCATTAAATTATCATTTATGTTGATTTAGGGATATTTGAAAATGTTTTGGAGCTGCCTGGATCACATCCCATCCTTTGGCTTTCTGAATTGCTTCTGCATCAAACCATCCTGTTTTCTTAGAGGACTTAATTGCTGTTAATGCTTCCTAAAACATGAAGCTCTGTTAGGAGCAGTAGCCTCCCAAGACCAGGTTGGGTAAATCTTTTACATAGGACGTAAAACTCCAGTTAGACTGGGAATTCCTGCAATACTCTGTAATATCTCATTAATGCGTCCTGATGACTGATGCCTAATATGATTCCCCAAGCATGTGAGTTAACAAGATTAAAACCATCCTACGGTAATCTTTGTCAAGCTGCATTTTGTTCTTTTTAAGTAATACATGGGAGCATAAGTTCTGTAATACTTAAGCTTTAGTAATCTCAGTGCCGCATTTATTGTATTGCTGGCAAGTTGATGAGTGCCGTTGGGCAGATGAAGGAGGCTTTCCTAAATCTGTAGTAGGACATAATAAAGTTATTATGTTGCTGACACGCTCCAGCCTTAGTGTTTCCCTGTTCTACTGCCTGAAGCTGTGCTGGGCTGGGCTGCCTGAGCACACCACGGAGCAGATACGAAACCGTGCAGTTACACAAGCAATTTAATTCTGGCGTCTGAGAATTAGTGAAGATTTTTGCTATTTTTCATATTGGTCTCATATGTAAATATAGATGTGTGTATGCATTTACTTAAAACGTGCTGTAAAATTTATAATCACTATGCTTTCAGGTCCCATGCTATGTAATTTATGGACATCTGTACAACTTTGTGAAAAAAGGCTGCATACGTAGTAGTGCTCCCCTTGCTGAACCTTTACACTGAATAGCAGGACAGTGTATCTTGGTGTATTCAAGCAAAGATATTGTTTTGACATAGGACAAAATCCTGTATTTCAAAACAAAACCCCTTCCATTGTGTTATGGAACTGCTTATGAGATGTAGACTGGAAATATATTTTTTTAAAAGAAGTATTACACAGCTTGATACTGATGCCGGGACGCCAAATGCCTGCGCTAGATGCTGATCAGAAAAATTTGCAGTTAGCCCTGCACTGAATTCCTCCCTGTATGGGCTGGTCTGATTTTTCTTTTTGACTAAAAGGTAATTCAAGGAGCACTGTGCAGCTCAGTGGGTGTTCAGGCACCAAGGCTGGTTTTTCCCTTTTCTTGTGGTGCCTTTCAGAAAGCTAATCCATGCAAAAAGCCACTGTCAGCTGAGTATAAATATTGCGTACTCTTGCTGAGAAATCTGTTGCTGAGCTGTTAGGTGGGAAGGGTAGTCTCTGGCTCCTACCAGTTGGGTGTTGAGAGTTTTGTGTGCGACTACAGCGAAATGCTTTGCACATATGCTTAATGACTACGATTGCTTATTTTTGCATGGTGATGGGTCAAAATTTAAATCTTTGCTCTTTTTTAAAGGAAAACTTTTCTTTTTTCCTTTCTCAAGAGTATAATAAGAGTAAACTTTGTGTAAGGTTGTGCTAAAAAACTGCGGCTATGTATTATCTTGGTTGAAAATCAGCCCTTTTTTGGACATGCCTTATTTTCTGCAAGGGCTATCATCTTCCTCACTGCTCAGACGAGTGCCAGCCCACGTTTGGGGTTGTATTTTGCCTGGTGTTTAGTGCAATGTAGGGAACTCCGTGTTTTGTTCCATAAGTCCAAAAATGTAAGCTGCCAAAGCTAGACACTTTCATGTGGTCGTGTTATTGCTTTGAAATCCATTTGTGTATTCAAGGGTGTAGCCGAGCAAAGCTTGCACTGATTTGGCCTTCGGTTCATTCACAGTGCGTGCTGAAACTTACTTGTTTGTTGGGCAAGATCAAACAGAAAGGACACTCAAGAGGTAAAAGTAAAGGCTCTGCCCAGCGAAAGATTTACACACAGGAGGAGGGGTATTAACATTGTCCTGTTGACTGATTTCAATTCTTTTCATATTCTTCCAGCTGAAGGGCTTCCCCAGGTGTATTACTTCGGACCATGTGGAAAGTACAATGCCATGGTACTAGAGCTGCTTGGTCCTAGCTTGGAAGATTTATTTGACCTCTGTGATAGGACGTTCACTTTGAAGACGGTATTAATGATAGCCATCCAGCTGGTGAGTAACAGCGGGCAGGGCTCTGCCTGGCAGCCTCCACGATGCCGACTCGTGTTTATGTCAGTCCTGGGTTAGCTGAAGGATGGGGTTGGTGCAGTGTGAGGTTCAGGGGTGTCTGTTGGTTGGAGAGAAAATCTCCTTCTATCGTAGAACCACGGAATAGTTTGAGTTGGAAGGGACCTTCAAAGATCTAGTCCAACCTCCCTTCCTTGGGGAGGGAAATCTTCCACTAGACCAGGTTGCTCAAAGCCCCGTCCAACCTGGCCTTGGACACTTGCAATCCTGGGGCATCCGTAACTTCTCTGGGCAACCTCTTCCAGTGTCTCACCACCCTCAGGGAAGAATTTCTTCCTTATGTCCCAACCTAAACCTACCCTCTCTCAGTTTAAAAACGTTGCCCCTTGTCCTGTCCTTCCAGGCCTTGATAAAAAGTCTCTCTCCATCTTATAAATGAAAGATTCTCAGGTCTGAGAAAAACTCTTGCTTATGAAGGGAAGGTCAAATTATGCTTATGAGCAAACTTGCTCCTTGCGTAGCAGAACCAGTGAAGCTGGATTCCTGTGGACTTGCATCCTGTGTCCCCTACACGCCCCTGCCCCAGTATCTACCCCAGCTCCCTCCCTCTGTTTGGACATCCCCCAGAACATCTCATTTCTTACCTGCTCCCTGTGACACAGGGAGCATAGCACCCTCCCATACTCCTACCAGTTTTACTGGTTTGGTGCTACCAGGCTGCTCATAGACTGAAACTTCTCAGAGCAATGGGAGCTGAGCTCTTCTTAGCCAAAATACCAGTATTTGAGGTCTCTGCCTTGGTCAAATTTGGTCAAAATTGGCCAATGGTTTTAAATGACTAACAGTTGGAAAATAATAGCTCTGTGGGCAGCATCACGGAGTCCCTAATTTGCCTGAAAAGGAAAGGAAACCAAGCTGAAAGTGGTATTGGATTTGTGTTTGCATTAAAAGTGGAGAATGTAAAAACTGAACATACTAAACATGGTGAGTGAACTTCCACAAGTCGGTAGGCCCAATCAGTTATCATTTTAGTTTGGCTTTCTGGTTTCCAACCTGTGGTCTGCAGGTACCCAAGTGGCACAGCAGAGGTGGGACTGTATATTCACATTAACAGATCTGTGGATAGAAGTGTTGAAGGAAAGAGAAGATGGTAAGGGAGTGAGGAACACAATTCTTTCTAAATAAACTGAAGTTTGCCACAGCAGAATCTCAAATGGAAAATTGAGGTCACAGATGCAGAAGTTTGAACAGTGCCTGCCTGATATTGGGTTCATGAAGTTGTCCTCCTATGGCTGAGTGGTCTAGTTTTGTTGGCTTTTCATGTTCCTTCATCAGTGGAAAACCAATTTGTAGTATTGTTTTTTATTAAATCAAGTGACAACAGATGGCAAAGCCTTGGATATAACTTGTATGACGTTTTGGTTGTAAAAATGTAAAAAAAAAAAAAAGATTTAAATTTATTCCCACTTGACTGCTGGGGAAATCAAGATTGTCACAGCAGTGTCCATCTGCCTTTTGCCAAGCTCTAGGGTTGCAGATTAGGTCTGTACTTGGACGGTCTTCACTGGCATCATCTGCTGATCTTGGGACCTTGGCCAGCCTGCCAATTCATCTAGACACTGGTATCAGTTTGAAAAACAGATGCTTAGGGTGATGCAGGGGGACTCCAAAAGCAGTCACAAATGGAGGAGTTGATGTTTTCCAAAAGGAGCAGGCAGTGCTGCTGCTTTTTCCATGGGGAGATGTTTTAGGACCTTTCCTATCTTCTCAGGAAGGTTACATGAGTTACCAGCTTGGAGCATATGCATTTAAGGAGACAGATTTAGCATCTTCTGGTGTGCCCCATCTTCTTCCCTGGGAGGTTTACTGGGAGAAGGGCTCACCTGGCACTCAGAGACATGTTTTCTGAAGGGGCTGGCACTTACTGCTCGACTGGAATGAAAACCCTTCAGTCCACCCACAAGGCTTTGGGGGAAATTGTCCTGGATTTATCTTAGTTCCTACACTAAATCATTGCTGTCACTGTGTCACTCTCTAGTGTGAGAGGTACATCAGAGAAGGAAAGTTGGACCGTAAAATTCAGTGGGTTCACCTCCATAAATTATGTTTTGCTCTTGCTTTTGGCCAGCCAAGCCTGCTTAAGCGGCTGTAATTCTGAGGAGACATAAGACTTCACTGCCAGAATCCAGTGCATTGCACGAGCAGTGTTTCTCTCCTCCGATGCTTGACATGCCTGTTAATGAAGCCTAATATCCAGGGAGACTTCCAAAAATGTGAATGACCCGATACCATCCAGACAGCAGAGAGGAGCACCCTGCCCTGATGTAGGGAGTGAGGGACAACTCAGCACGTTGCAGAAAACTGCTACTCTGGTTCAGTTCTTGCCAAAATGTCATCAAATAATTTATTTTTTTTTAAGCCCAGGAAGACCACCCAAAGGTAAAGCAGTACTACTTGTCTGGGAGGCCCCTCTGCAGCATGGAACAGATGCAGCCAATGCTGGGAGTCACTTTTGCGTTGCCTCTCCTCCCTTGGGCTTGATCCTCTCTGGAGGGGGAGGAAGGAAGCGTCTGCCATGGATGTCTGCACTTGTTGGAGCAGCAAAGCTGGCAGCTGGGGTGTCCTGAGCTAGTGGGCTCTTCAGTGTCCATCTCTTTGTCCCCTGGATCTTTCTCCCCACCCTTGCATGTAATGTTCCCCGTGACTTTAGGAGCATCCAGTCCCTTTTCTGCTGGTTGCATGGTTCCTTGCCGCTGCCTGCTGCCAGCTCAGCCCAACAGCAGCCAGCTGCTGCGTTCAAGGTCCCGTTTAGCTTTCTTCTCCCCCCTCTCCCCCCTTAAGCCTGAATGCTGCTGCAGCACGCCTCTGACCTCTGTGTGTGTGCTGTGTGCTAAAACTAGGCAGGAGCTTTGGATGCAGTGTGATGGCACTTGATCTCCTTTTTTTGTGTCCAGTGGTCAATTTTTAGCCAGAGGCATCCCTGGAAGATGTTTTTAATAAGCATAAGTGCTTGGCTGGTCTTACTTAGCTTAACAGGTAGCAGCATCTCAGGACTGGAGCGGATCCTTTAACCCTACAGATGTTAGAAGAAAGAGAAGCCCTCTAGGAGAAACAAATATATCATCATTGTTTTAAGGAGTGTCACTTGTGATTATGGGAGAATTTAAATGTGGTTTTACATCAAGAAGACTCTCCTGGCTGAGGGAGATAAAGACCGGATGATAATGAGTCTTCAAGAAGGAGAGCCTGTTCTGGAATCTTTTCAGATGAGATGATGCAGTAGGGAGGTCTGCCTCAGCAGGGGGATGAGCCACACAGCCCTCAGGTTTGTCACTAGGCTTGCATGTTCTTCTGGTAAGCATGCACTGTGTTCAGAGCTTTGGCAGCAGCTTATCAAACACAGCTTGAGTCGAATCAGAAACACTTTTGGTCTAATGCACTATTTCATACCTTTCCATGAAGACCTGCGTTGAAGGAGTCCTCCATTTTCCCTCCCCAGTGGAAATTTTCCAGCTCTGTTACTGCTGTAACTTGTGTGTCTCCAAAGCTTCATGTTGCTCTGCTAAGAGCATCAGACTAGAAGTGCTTCCTCCATCCTCTGTGTGCAGCTGAATAGATCAAGTGGTTGATGTTCCTGAACAGAGCAAAGCTTGGCAATTAAAAACCTGTTCACTAACATCAGTCCCCGAAGCCCATAAATCGGAAGTCATCTTAGGGCTTTGCAGAGCTGACTTGGTGTTCGGGCTGGGGGAGAATGTTTTTTTTATTCTGGCTTCAATTTTTCACTCTTGGCCACGTCCAACATGTGCAATGCTCATTAACAACTCAGTTTTGTCAGGAGTAAATGTTATTTTCACCCTTGCTTTAAGTGCTTGCTGACAGAGACAAGGTCTGTCGTGTCAGGCACAGTGCAAATACTTCTGGCTGCAATCTGACCAAGTCATGGCGAAATGTTTTTTGATTGGTGACCATCAAAATGGGCTTGCGTAAGAGACACCAGAACAGCCTTTAAACAGGAGAAATTTTTTATCTCTGCTGATCTGATCTATACATATTCAAGCAGGTGATGTGTGGAAGAAGGGCTCAAATCTATTGGGACAGTCTAGAGATAGGATTGCCTTCAAGATCAGATCCTTAAGAGTCACCTTTTAGGGGGAAGAGGGACTATTACACTTGCTTCCTTGGCAGGAGAAAGGAAAATAAAAGCATGGGTTTCTTTGGCATCTGGTTAAATGTCACAAATATCCTCTTATTTCTCAGCCACAGAGCAGGGGCCCTGCTGTGTACAAGGGGATGCTCTCCCCTCCTAGGGGTTTCTCCAGCATCTGAAATGGAGATTTGTGGCTCTGAAGATGAACTCGGCTGGCCATGGCCATGGAAATCCTGCTTTAATTCCCAAGCAGAGTCTCCCATCTGCCCCTAGTGTTCCTGTGCCCTATAATAAAATGCCATAGTCTGTTCTTATTACTGTTAAAATAACAGAGCAGATGTTAACGCTGCTTCACAGTCACTGTTTTTCCAGTGTAAAAGCAATTCCAACAGTTAGTCCCAGCTCTTTGCAGTGGTTTCTCTGTCCATAGAAGAACTAATGCACTGACATTAGAACCTGTAGTTCAAGCACAAAGGAGTGGGCACCCTGTCTCTGCATCCAGCACATTTCTGGGGTGGAAACTCCACTTCTCCTCTTCTTCAGCTGTGCAGCGGGTTTGAGTCAGGCTAAGGTTGTGCTGCACCAGCACTGCTCGTTTCTTCTCAGGGAGCAAGCCTGGAAGGGCGATGCAGCGCAGATAGTCACCAGCTGCCCATCACTAGCAGCCGCAAGCAGGGCGAGTGTCTTGTCAGGGTGAATAAAGCATGGAGGCTACTCCGGGAAACATCTTTCTGACTTGGAGAGCGTCTTTCAGTGGCCGTTGGCTGTGCGCAGCTCTCCAGCAGCACATATGAAGCATCCAGGCAGGTGGAAGTAAAGAAAAAGGAATATGAAAGACCCAACAGCATCTCTGTGTGTGGTGGAAGCAAAAAAGGCAGATAAATAAGTATCTCTAAGTGCTGCTGGAGTGTATTGGTTCATCTGACATCTCAACTGTCCAAGTTGTTGTCCTGGCCAATGCAACTTGCTGTGAGTTTTTAAGGAACAGAAAAAAAGTATGCTTTTATCAGGTTGTGTAATTGCTGTTGGCCATTTCAACAACGGAGCTTCTCTGGTAGCAGGGACAAATCGAATGAGCCAGTCAGGCTCTGTTTGAAAGGTTATTATGTATGGAGAGGTGAGGAAACACTTTGTTCCAGTTTTAAGGGTTGCATCTTAATTTGAATTGCCTCCTGACATATCTTTTTGTCTTCCAACCTGCTGCTGTGTCCTCTAGGTGATTCAAAGCGTGAAGAATGGCTGAAGTGCAGAGCATCTGCTCTGTTCTGCATCATCCTGTAATTGATTAGAAATAATGGCTGTTAGCTGTGAAACCCATTTTCTCAGCGCATTGAAATAAATCGCTACTTATATGGGAGGGGAACAGTAACATGTGCTGTTACCTTCTTTGAAGAGCCTTTGAGCAAGTCCTGTTTTTTAAGACTGATTCACCTGCAGTCAATTTTTTCCTGTCTACTGCCTTCCCTGTACAGCGTTTTTTATTTCGCAAGGAGTGCTGCCCCCTCCTGCCTGTTACTTCTTTCTGAGTGGCGGAAATGCAGCAGATTTTCCTTAAAAATAAGGTACCTGATAAACCTCTGGGAGCAGGATGGAGTGATCACATGCATGTGGAGCTTTCCACCAGGGGTGGATCCAAGATCTGTAAAGAGAAAGAGAGATCTGGGTTCGCCAGCTGAGAATGCATCTGGATTCAGAGCAAGAAACCAAAGAGCAGTCAGGGTCTATCAGCCCAACGGTGCTCGTGGTCGAGGCAAGCAGGGTGGTTGGAAGGACTGACGTGGGGTTACTGCTGCCTGGGCAGCTGCTCAGCTGGGGGAAAAGCTGGCTCGGTGATCCAGAGCTCCAGCCTGCCCCGTGCGGGAGGCACGGAGCTGCCCTGCCAGTATTGACCCAGTGCAGAATGGCTCAGTCACTAGGGAGTCCCCCCAGGCAGCTCCCTGGGGGGGTGACCAGCCGGTGGCTCTCACCTGAGGTGTTCCCCAGATCTGACCGCATCACGCTGAGAGGTCCACCGCAGTGGTGCGGCAGTGACCTCTGCGGACTGGTGCTCGTTAGTGCAAAATTTGGAGATTGTGAGAGCTTTGCAATGGTTTCGTAGTCTTGCAAGCCTGCATGCAGACAGGTAGATTCAAAAAGCCATTCAAAAGAAGCATCTTGCTCAAAAAAAGCCACCGTGCCCTGCAGCATGCAGGGCAGCTGTGGACCAGGACAGCCATAAATGGGAATTCACATGTTTTCATTTAAGACCTAAAAAGGAAATTAAAAGGTAATAAATTAAATGAAATTGTGAGTTATTTCCAATTGGAATCATCTATTAAGTTAGGAACTCAAAGGAGAACTGCTTAGCAACATATTCAGACTTCACCTGCAAGATATTTAGTTTCAAACGCAGTATTAATGATGAGCATCTGAATAAGCGTTGTTAGAGGGGAAATGGCCCTCCATCACCTTGGAAGTGGGGTTCCTGCTCTTTTACTTTCCGTTCTCAGTCATACTGCCAGAACAAGATTAGTCAAAAGCTGAAAAATACTCTAGCTATTCCTAGTTGACAACCGATGAGGTTAATTATTATTTTTAGTCAGCATTGAGGATTGTAAGGCTTCTGCCTGCCCAAAAATCCCCCTCCATGAAGAATCTGGCGTGTCTAAGACAACATATGGGTCGAGGGAGGAAGGTGGCAAGACACAGAGCAACAAGGGAAGGCTGTGGGCAAGGGAAGAGCTCTTGGTAACCAGTTTAGTATGTTTAAAATCAATACAAAAAGGCTGCCGCAAGTCCCTGTGGCATCCTTCCAAGAGCTGTGTCCTGGTGGTAACGTTTCAGAAACAGTCTTTGCAATTTCTGTAGGAATAAAGTCAGAGTGCAGTATGGTAGAGTGCAGAGAAAGGAGGGAATGACAAATTCCTCTTCTGACTCTGCATCGAAGGACACAACCCAGCTCCGATCGTAACTGCTGCCTTGGTTCAATCCATCCGTTGTGTTTCTTGTAGAGTAGCTGAAATCTGAGGTAGCACTGAGCCGAGGATCAGTGACGGGCTAACAAAACCTTGCTGCCTCATTAGCTGGGAGAGTGTGGTAGCTGGTCTGCTCATGAATAACTTTTGCCTCATTGTTTTGCAGATATCTCGAATGGAGTACGTGCATTCGAAGAACCTCATTTATCGAGACGTCAAGCCAGAAAACTTCCTTATTGGCCGTCAAGGCAATAAGAAAGAGCACGTCATTCACATCATAGACTTTGGATTGGCGAAGGAGTACATTGACCCGGAAACCAAAAAACACATACCTTACAGGGAACACAAGAGCTTAACTGGAACAGCGAGATACATGTCCATCAACACTCATCTTGGCAAAGGTCTGTTGGTGGGAGCTTGCCATGCCGAGTCTTGTAGACCTCTGACAGTAGCTTGGCCTATGACTCTCTCATGCCCTTCAAGCTATTTGTAAACCTCTTGATGCCATGATGCCGTTTACAGTTGTGAGGCTTTTTTTTCCCCCCCCTTTTGAGGAACTGAGACAGCTGAAATGTTGGAAGCCTCGTAATTATAGTTTTTATTAGGAATAAATAACTGGTAGCAACCCTGCACTGTTAAAAGCCAGTAGGCGGGTAGTAATTGCTGCACTAAATGATGACCGAATAGATTTTTATAGCACAGCTCAGTACTAGTACCTTCCAGTTTCAGGTGTTAGAGTTGGATGTTCCCTGACCTAATAATTGGTTAGAGGAAATTAATGATTTAACTCATTTTAAATCTGGCTTTCATCTCCTCTCCTCACTGCCTTCTTTCATACCGGAAGATTACATTTCTGTGGCTGAAAGGCAAAAAACCTTATTAAATGTTTATATTCACTTAAACTTATAAGAGCAGTAAGATAATGGAATTTGAGTAGCCTTCCAGCTATGAGATCAAGGCATTGCTGGCTTTCATGTCTCCTGGAGAGCTCTCTCTCTTTGGGGAGTAAGGAGGGATAAGCCCAACTTCTCATTTTGGAAAACCTGGTGAAGAGTCAGGAAGGGATGGAGGAATGAGAAGTCACAGTGGGAGCAGGCTCAGGAGCTGCTGGTGCTGGGGATGCGCTCTGTGGGTGGATGTGGAAAGAAGATCTGCTTGCGTTTGAAGTACACCATGTGCCTTCTTTAGGACCCTTTTCCCTGCAGGTTTTGCAGCTCACGCCACAGCTCCTGTGGGGGAAGAGGTGGTTCTGGGCAGGTGTATTTGAGGAGGAAAAGGTTGGCTACCAGCTGTGCAGGGGCCTGTCTGCCCAGCAGGGTTTTGTGTGGCTGGTGCTTTGCTGGTGATGCCAGCCCAGGTGGAGTCGGTCCCCTCATATTTCAGGACTGAGTAAAGTGAAGGAGTCTGATTGCAATTTTTCTGAAAGATGAGTGCACTCAGCCATCTTCTCAGGAAGTTCATCTGTATCGTTGCACTAAATTACCCAGCACATCCTCTTTTTTTTCCATTTTTACAGCTATATTAAGGTAACCTGCTGGAACTCTCATCTCAATTCCATTCTGTTGAGTGTTCTCACCCCCAGCACCTTTTGAGGGTTAAATTTGCTGCTGCCTTTGAAGGAGAGTCATGCTGGGCAAAGCGCTGCGTTTTTCTCCTCTTGCAGATGATGCAGCAACAGGGACAGCTCACACGCAGTTTGTCGTGGCGTGTGGGCTGCATGAGTAGATCCGCTCTGGAGTGCGGCTGTGGAGCACGTTATTTGCTTGCAGGTGGAGATTCGGAGGAGAAGAGGTTGCATCAAATCAATCTGCAAGCTCAGTGAACCCAGGTCTGCACAATACAGCCCAGCACAGCAGCAGTCTCGTGCTTTTGTGCTCCAGATTTGTTGTTCTGTCCTGTATCCTCCCCTGGGTTTTTCAATACATTTTGGTAGATTATTTTAAGGATGCTTTTTCCCTTTGGCTTAAGGCCCCTTTCCCCCCCTCTCATTTATAATCAACATCTGCATGGCAACAGCAGCAAGTGTTTCACAAGGAAAAGCAGTGCTAGAAGGAGCTATTTTTGATCTGCTCTGATGTGATGAGCTGCAGAAGCAATTGGGAAAGGGTTGGCACTGTGCAACATGGTAGTTTTCTGCAGCTGGTTGCAAGCATCCCCTGCCTGTTCCTCTGTAGTTCAGAGGAAATAACACAGTCCAGCACCACATTGCAGGTGTACCGTCGGTGCTGGTGGTCCAGAGAAGAACTGGGGAACTGCTTTATTCCTCTGTGATTAATACTTCCATCTCTCATCAATGCTACTTAAGGCTGGGCAGTATGTCTTACAGCTCCTGCGTTATCTCGTGCCTTCTAGCTGATCCTTTCTTTACATATTTTATGGGGTTTTGTAACAGGTTCTAGGTGGTTTTGCACAAGATCTGAGCTACAGACAGCAAGTGAACTTCCCTGTGATAACTTTATCTCAGAAATAGGTGTGGCTACTGATCAGATCTCAGATCCATTTCTACAGCTGCAGCAATAATTTGTCACCTCTTCTGTTCTAGAGCAAAGTCGTCGAGATGACTTGGAAGCCCTCGGCCACATGTTTATGTATTTCCTCCGAGGCAGTCTGCCCTGGCAAGGCTTGAAGGTAGGTTTGAGCTTTAGGTTTTGCCCTTTGAACCTTTGGTCTCCGCCCAAATGAGAATCTGATGGGGGAATCATTTGCAAAATCCAGCCAGAAACACTGTCCTCTCCTTTGTGTCCTTGAAGTCTAACGACAAGGCGTTAGCTTTACCTACAGGAAAGACTTTAAGATAGAAATATATTAGCTGTCCCTTCAAGTTACCATTAGCTTAGCTGAATTGGTACAAGTCTGGAAAGAAGATTCAGCAGAGGCAGATGAGCGGCTGGGACAGGGATGATGATGAGAGAGCTGTTGAGCTGTTGGAGCAGCTTTGCTGTAATGTGAAGCTGCCCTGAGCTGGAGTACAACTGGGACAGAGTAGCTTATGAAATTCCAGTTACAGCACACAATCCCCCAGCCGCATCTGTGGAACGTGTTTATAATGGGAGCAGTTTGATGGTTTTAGATGTGCAGATGGACTTCAGCTTGGAAAACTGTTTTTTTGGCAGAAGTATTGAGCTTGGCTTCATTCCAGAGACACTGGACACTCAGTGCTTTGAAGTTTATGAAATGTCATGTACAATGTGGAGGGCTGCAAGCAATTGAGTTACAGCAACTGCAGCTAACGTCCATCAGCTGAATTAACTAGTAGTAAGTCATTTGCTGGCTCTGACGTTGTGGGTAGCTGCATCTTCACTTCTCCATCACTTTCCTGATGATCGAGCTACTGTGTTCAACTTTGCAATTGCAGTGAGTGAAGGGATCAGATTTGATCAGGTTAGGAGAAGGTTTATTAATGAAGACAATAACTCCTGTTAGACCTGTTAGTACTGTTGCAAAAGGGAGACAAGCTTTTGGGCTCGCAAGCAGCTCAGCAGAGTGCCGCTACGGTCAGTGACAGTGGCTTCTGTGCTAGACCTTGTTAAGCTGTTTTGTCACCATCTATCCAGAGTTAGTCTCAGTTTATCAGACGTGTGCCAGAAATGTTGGCGGCAACTCATAAAAGCAAAGAAAGGTTTTTTCAAGCATGAAAGTGACTGTGAAAGAAATCAGAATCTCTCTGACTTTAAGTTCACACCTGTGTAAGCGTGTGTTATTCTGTTACATATTTTGTTTCTGGCTTAGTTGAACTCATCTGCTTTAAATTAATCCTGTAAATTATATTCTAAAATAATTCCAGGTTTAGACAAGGTTCTACAAAACTTCCTCAGTTCAGTGCTGAACTTGATAAGAATTAGCTGACTGCTTCTTGAAGTCCTGCATTTCTTTAGCTCCAGAACAAACACAGACTCTTCAGCTTGATCTAGAATATGGCAGCTTCATTCTTCTAGGTTTCCTCAGCTTACACTTTTGGTCTATACTGTCAAAGCTAATGTCTTGAGCAAACATCTTACAATGCTAATTATGCTGCTGCCAGGTCTAATTGGCATATTTTGAAATGGAGGCAGTAAAACCTGTTCTTAGGGTGCCAACTGGAGCAGAGTTCTCTGCTTCAGGGGGGATTTAGGTGGGAAATCTAAAATGAAAATTGTTTCATTTTCTTGATGACCAGATGTTTAATCAGTGCTGTCTAAGAGATAGACAGTTTGGGGGTTAATGGAGAGGCAGTATTGGAATAACATGGGATCTGGGAGAAGTGTGACTGATGTAAACTAGTTATCTGTGTGGTGGCATTCTATTATACACAGTAAAACCCAAATTGCTGTTGCAATTTATCTACTTTTACAGTTGTTTATGAAGCCATCTTGGTTGCCAATGGCTCTAAGCCTAGGACAGGATACTGATGTGCAATCATAGTATATGCAGCTTTGTTTTCTTGTCCCATGAAAGCTTCCCTATACGGTCCTCAAGACTGGGTTGGTAAGGTAATTAGCCTTGTAAGATGCTAACAAGTGTCCTTCCTTCCAAGTACTGAAGATGTTTTGAATGTGTCCCTGGATATTCTTTGCCGATAGCACGTAAAATATATAGTGAGAATTACCACATGGTAAGACAGTATTCCTAATAGTGTAGTCTAGGATGCAGTTCAGTTACAAGTGACAACTTCTGATACCACCCAGACTTGGTATTAAAACCCTTGTTTTTTTTCCCATGCAGCATGTCGTTTATCACATGGTTGAACTCTTTCTCCACAACTGTTTTGTCTTTGTGCGCTACAGGCTGACACCTTAAAAGAGAGGTATCAGAAGATTGGGGACACAAAGAGAAACACTCCGGTGGAAGTTCTCTGTGAGAACTTTCCAGGTAAAGCCCTAGTGGGACCATCTAAGTGCAGCTGGAGGTGGATATACCTTGTTAAATAATGTCAGTTCTGAGCTCCTCTGGCAGAAAGTATTTGGATGATGTGTATCCATTATGTTGTTCCTTAAGCTGGCAAACAACTGGAGCTGCTGCTATAAATTAGCAGGGCCTGAGGGCTTGTGGCTGTGGCTTAAAATGAGCATAACTCTTCTCATCAAGGAGGCTGGATAATGCTCAAGTGCCTGGTGCTCCTGCTTTGTTTCTTGGCTCCCTTCCAAAAGAAGGCCTTGTTATTTTCCCTCTCTCAAGTGTCCAAGTTGGATCTACTGAGTTAATTCTTTTCCAAACTGAAGGTTTTACAGGTGTTCAAATTGTAGGTGGCCAGCTTAGAAGATGGGATGATGTGTCTGTCCTTGAATTCTAGTGTGTGTGTTGGCTCCGAGAGGCTTGTAAGCGATGAAGCTCATGTGCGAGCAGAACTGACACTGCTACTTTTTTCCCCTTTTCCAACAGAGGAGATGGCCACGTACCTCCGTTATGTTCGGCGATTAGACTTCTTTGAGAGACCAGACTATGATTATTTACGAACCATCTTCACAGAGCTGTTTGAAAAGAAAGGCTACACCTTTGACTACGCCTATGACTGGGTCGGCAGGCCAATTGTAAGTTGTCCCTGCAAAATGCAGTGCCTTGCCTTCCAGGTGCTGCTTCCCCACCACCTGGCTCTTTGTTCCTGTTAATCCCAACTAGTGCCAGTGATCTTAGGATCAAATCTTTCACTTCTATTCTCTAGCTAACATGGGCTCAACATAGTGAGATGTCCTGACGTTATGTTCAGGGGGTTCTTGCAGTGCCTTGAAGTTTCCCTAAGGCACACAGGGCCCCTTCCCACCTCTTTGGGCTTGCCCTGGTGGGGCATTCAAACCTGATTTTCCCACATGTGGCAATGAACATGACTAGGCTTAATTTCCTCTGGTCTAGCACAGGATTTGAGACCAATGTCTGAAGACATCCATCTTAAAGCAGGAGGGCGTACTTGCTACATCAGCACTGAATGGTGGAAGACCTCCTTAATGGTCGAGTTCTCATTGAGACATATGGGAGAGCTAGGCAGGGCTCTGATGGATCCTCAGTGAATAGTAACAGCAAACCAGTTCTAAGCTCAAAAGATCTCGGGGCTTACCCTACTCCGGAAGCTGAACCAGCTCTTTATAGCACATGGCAAGGAAATGTGGGAGTAACCAAACTCTATTTAGCAGTTCCATGATACCAGATGGACCATAATCATGATCTCATCGTGTTGCTTCTATTGTCAAAAGCAATTTATACTCAAGCCAACCTTGGCCAAAAGATTTGTCATGGGGCAATCTGATAGAAAAGTCTAAAGCTCTTCCGCTGGCCGCCTGTCGCTTGTGTTTTGTGTCGTCCTGCTGATAGCATTCTTGCTAATGGCCAGTCGCCACACACTGGCAATGGCAAAGGCATCTGTAAATTAATTGTCACTGGTGTCAGACCAAATGCCTTCAGTACTAAACTTGGTACTGTTGCTGGTAATTTACCATCCCAACTATATTGAGCATTACCAATGTTTACTGTGCTCAAAACAGTTCATCTTCATAAGAAATCATTCCCTTTGTGAATCACAATTTTTCTCCTCATTTTTGTTTAATTACAAAAGCAATTGATAAAAAGCACCTTGTAAGACAAGCATGCTATTGCTGACAACTGCAGTGGTTGCTATGGAGATTTTGATGTTGTGAGCAGGGATTATGACTTTGGTGAGAATAGAGCAGATGAAGCTTTAATTTTAACACGTCCTGTTTCTATGCAAGCATGATTTTTAAAAGTGACAAGACGATGAGATGAGGAAAACCAAGTCTGTATATTTTCAGTTGTAATAATCCTATGTGAGACACATTAGGTGTGGAGTGACACCGATACAGATATCTAACTACATCTTTTAAATTAATTTTTATATAAGACATTTGGTGCTGGTGTCCAGCATCAAATCCCATACCCATCAAATCATGAGGATTTTATAGCCCTGGCTGTAATTTTCCTTGGTTATTGTCAGTACCTTTGGGCAGTGTTTTGATGTTTTCCTGTTTCTACCCAATGGGAGCCAGCCTGTCAAGTTAGGTTTGTGCATGCATATATTGAGAGAGCAAGCAGCATCTTCAGCCTTGGCTTCATCCTAACAAATGCCTTGTTTTCCAGCCTACTCCAGTAGGATCTGTTCACGTAGATTCTGGGACATCTGCAGTAACAAGAGACAGCCATGTCCATAGGGATCGACCATCGCAGCAGGCCCTTCGCAATCAGGTGCGTTGCTCACAACTGCTTCAGCAGTGCCGCATTGTTTGGCACCTCTCTGAATTCCTCTTGGACCGGAGAAGCAGAAGCTGTACACCATTAGAGGTGGCTGGGGCTGATTCTTGCCTTGGTCATGGCAAGCACAATTCCTGCTGAATATAGAGACTGTGATTTGAGCAGAATTTTGTCAAAGCAACAGGTTGCTGAAATACTGTATCAGCCAGTGGAATTCCTCGGGATTGTGAACCAAATGGAGTACAATTTGGAATGGGTCATTTTCCTGTAGTTTGTGGCTAAGCTCTTTAAGTCAACGATCCAGCCTGGTCAGACTACCTGACCTACCTGGCCAACAACGTTCTTTTGGGTGCTTTTACTCATAGCACATAGACCGTGGTGTAGACCAACAGTTGTGGCGATAGCAGCATGCCCCCAGGTGCCCTATTCCGATAGACTGTGCAGCTGCAGTAAGGATGTGTGTGTCCCGTGTACGCGCAATATATCCTTCTCAGGGTGTCCAGTTCACGGCGTGAATGTTGCAGAGCATAAAGGACTGTCAGGGTAGGATCCTTTGGGGAGGCTGGGCATCGTGGTCCAGATGAACTGCCAGTTTTTGAATTTGGATTTCCCCATGTTTTCCTTTCTAGTTGTAATATTTTGTTGGTGTTGAGAGTTTGGATTTTCTGTATTAACAGAACTGATCAGAAGTTCAGTAGATCTCCAACTGCTGGCTCCTAGCTAGAGCTGTTGGTGCTCTTACTTCCCAGTGAGTGGTTCTGGGCTTGCTCTGCTCCTCTAACCGCTGTGTGCCGTTCTAGCTCCTTGTCTGCTGTCTCTGCTCCCACTCAGCTTGCGCAAGCTGGGGTTCATGGGTGCAGAATCGAGTGTGAGATGTAATAACCTGTCTGGGCTCAGCTTTTCTTGTTCCATGCAGCTGGGCTCTGAATGGTAGAGCAGCTAACGTAGACTAGAATACATCTCAAGCCATCAGCTACAATCAGGATGAATACCCCTCGTTAGAAGTGTTGCTTGTAGGAAGCTGGATTGTTTGAAGCACGTGTGCAATACTGTATTTATGCATGCTGATTAGTGTGGACTGGTTTGTGAGTACTAGTAAAATAATCTGCTTTAACATATTGCCTGATTAATGCATTAACCCCCCTTTTTTGGGTGGCAGTCTCTAGTGGTCCGCTTTGACAACAGACCTTCACGTTGTGTATGTATGAGGCATCTTGTTTCCTTTAATGGACAATGACGCCTGGCTTCATTTTCAAGCATGTTAGTTCACAAATTATAGTATGTAGCCCAAAGAAATCTGTCCTAGTCCCAAAATATTATGCAGGCAGCCTTCAGTCCTTGTTCTGAGCCTCACACATAGTCTTGATGCTGTATTGCATAGCAGCTTTTGTCATTTTTTTCCACCTAAACATTACTTAGGATGCTGAATTATTTAATATTCCAGTATGCAGGGAAAATCAGTTTCTTCTCACCAAAACATAAACAGCTGTCTTCCAAGGGATGTTCCTTTTAAGTATTGAGCAAACCATTTCTCTAAAGGAAATAAGTAGAAAAAATAGACATCTAGAGCAGTGAATTGGAGGTCTGGGTTTGGGTCAAGTGACTGCCTTGACCTCCAGATTTAATTGCCTTATTTTTTTCCCCAGGTATAATAACTGCAGATTCTCTTTTATAATATTTGATTCCCGCTAAAGACGCTTATGAGAGAGTGATTTCCTTTTTGTAGCTTTTTCTTCTAGGAAGTGAAGATACTTAAGTATCCAAGATGGGTGAGCCCTTCCCCCTCTGTCTTTAGGTGCCAGTCTTGTCTTGTAATTTGGTAGCTGGTAGGAAGGTGATGAGTGTTAATGGGAACTTGATGCTCTCAAATTTCACGGGCATCACTTCCTCAGTGTCACAGCTTGGGTTGCGATTTGGGCGGCTCAGCTCAAGCCTACTTCAAAACCAGTTTGTCATGTACTTGGCTGTAGAGCTAAAAGAGAAAAAGATCTGTCTCTCGTGGCTACTAGAGTCTTTCCTAGAAACTGCTTCCAGGCTCCTAGGCAGAAGCTTGCTTCTCCTTACGTTGACATAGGATGGTACTACTTCATCACCCGGGCTAGCCAAGCAACCTGATGGCATAGTGCTTTGAAAGAAGCAGCACTCAAGATCTGTCTTCTACTAGCTTTTAAAACCTGCATTTAAATTCTCCAGTTGTTCATAATCTTGTGACTTGCAGCCATTAAAAAAGTATTCCAAGGGAAGTGCTTCTCCTTGGAATGTCACCAAGTACAAAAAGGGTAAGCAGCATCTCAAGCTGGCAGGAAGAACATGTAATAAGATTTAAGAGGACAAGCCTGGACAAGACTACCTCTAGGGAAATAGTACCTATGAACTAGATTTGTTGGCTGCTTAGAAGGAGCAGCAGCACCGTAGGTTACTCCAGGAGGGAGTCAGAGGTCACGTGCAAAGGGAACGATAGTGAATGTTTTATGAAACCCCAGGAGACATCTTTTTTTATTCTCTTACTTTTTGCACATGCTCCTGCTCTAGGTGAGTGACAATTTACTAGTAAGTGTTGAAGTTTATTCAAAGGTTTCTTAAGTCTTTCTCTGCTAGCAGCCTTTTTTTTTTTTTCTTTTCTTTTTTTACAGTGGCACTGAGCCCTGTGGCTTCTCTTGCTCTGACTAGGGCTCAGGCTCATCATCCATGGCTGCAGGGAATAACACAAAGTAGTGCTGAGGAAAGGCAGGGCCTGCGCACCTCTCTTTGGTTAGCTACTTCAGCTTCGCTGCTGATAACCTGATGTTTATTCACTTCAGCCTCTTGTTTCCTGGGCAGGTCCACGGTGTCTCTGTTAAGCATCCCTCCTGCCAGGTGCGTGTGCACTGGGGGGAACTCTGCTGCTCTGCCCTCTGTTCTTGCAAACTTGTGCTTCAGCTTTGAAACATTTGCTTAAATTTTTATATGGTCTCCAGGGATACACCTTTTAAATACATCTCATCAGTCACTTCAGGCTTGATGATGTCCTCAGCTGTTGGCCTGAGGCCAGCACAGACCTACCTGTTTGTCCTACACTTTCCACTCTCGGGAAGGGTTCCTCCCGCTGGTTGGTTGGGTTTACGTGCCCTGAGATCCTCCTGGGTCTTAGGTGAATGCTGGATGTGTTGTCATCAAAACGAGGTGACCTGTAAGGAGTTTCACATGCAAGTGCAAAGTGGTTCTTCTAATAAAACAAATAAAATTCTATTAATTAAATTGCATAAAGTTTGCATCTGTTGGGGATAAAGAAGAAACTGTTAGCAAAAGTTTCTTATCTACTTTTCTGCAGAAAACCAAAAAGCCACCAACCCTCTCTCCAGTCAAGCAGGTGTGGTGGATGTTTCCTTCTGCACTGTACAGGTGAATCAGTGTGTGGAACTGACTTTTGGTGAAATAAAATGTGGCTTTGTTTTATGTTGCAAATTTGAGTTAAAAAATATGTATTTTAGGCAGGTCGAGCTTGTGTATCCAATCTTGCTGCCATGCCAAGTGCTCTGGTGTGTGTGACCTGACAGACATAAGTTAAACATACTGTCAGTGTGTTTATTTCTATGCTGAAACCCATGGAAATGAAGCCGTGTAAAGAAATAACTTCCTGAATAGATCTGAGCGCTCTCTTCATTTAGCAGCTAGAGGAGAAGAAATCCACTCCTGCAGTGGATTACTGCAAAGACCACTGAAGTAAAGTATGAGGTGCACTTGGTAAAGAGAAATTTTAGCCCAGCTAAAAGTTTAAATGCCTTGCTTTTTGCAAAGAAACTAACTCACTAACAAACACCCTTTTATTTCTTCCCCTCATTCACCTTTTGCCCTCTCTTCTGTTTCTCTCATGCTTCTGAAATTGTGAGCAGGCATCATCAGATCGCCGAGGGGAGTGGGAGATCCAGCCAAGCCGGCAGACTAATACCTCTTACTTGACATCTCATTTGGCTGCAGATCGGCACGGAGGATCAGTACAGGTACCTCTTCCTCCTGATATGTACAGCCTTGATGCGAGAATTTGTGTTAAATCCCCTGAATTCTCCTCAAACTGCAGTAACATTGTGGTCAGGAGAGCCATTTCACAAGCCAGTGTGGTCCTGTCCTGTACATAACGCTCAAGCCATGGTTTTGTGGGACCCAAGCTGTGATGGCCAACATCCTTGCTGTTACCATTTCAGTGAAGCTTTTCCTCTGAGAGCTGTTTTGAACTCAGAGCTGTCAAAGTGAACACAGAAAGGAGTGTATAATAGCAGGTCTGTTCTATAAAGCACCCCTCTATCCCCGTCTTGGGGATGCTCTTAGGTAGCAAGAAGCAGCTGAAAGAGGGTTTGTTGCATATAAACACCATTAGTGTTAGGAAAACAGTTAAGCTGTTCTAGTTCAGGCTTGATAGGTGAGGTTCTGGTTGAATTCCTCGTGCTTAATGGAAATCTAGGAGTGTCACACTGGAGAAATGCACAGGGGACGGCTGGTATGAGCAGGCTGTACGGCCACTTCTCCCTCCAGATGGAGGGAAGACAGGCTGAACTGTCACTGCAGCATGTGGTGACCCTGTTCTCTTGCTCCCCAGTGCATTTGCATTTTAGTTACGGATGCAGTGGTGGGCCAGCACCAGTGTAAGGGCATGGTGGCTGCGAGTTGGATCTCTGGGTGATTGCACTGTGGAAGGTGGATGAGCAGAGGATGCGCAACAGTGCCAGACAGCATTAAAGGTGGCACTACAGCTGAGTTTTAAAATTCCTGAAAAGACTGCTTCTGTTTATGAAACCATACCTACCTCTGGTTGTTACTCAGGCTCGCTAAGGAAGTCAGAGTAAGATGGCTGGACTGTACTAGAGAGAAGAAGCGAAAGTCATTCAAGCAAAGAAGAACTGTCTAATAGTGCTGGCAAGGTGAACTCTTTGGCAGAGGTTTGCCTGCAAGAGCTGGCTCTAGCGGCACACACACCACTTTGAAAATTGGCTCTGGTGAAATGGGAATTAGTGCCTAGAGTGAGACAGACCTGAGCTGAGGCAACGGGTAGTACAAGATGCCCCTAAGTGAAATACAGATTAGGTTGAAATTTTTACTTATTCCGATACTTTGTTGGA
This sequence comes from Aviceda cuculoides, assembly GCA_035590195.1. NCBI lineage: Eukaryota > Metazoa > Chordata > Aves > Accipitriformes > Accipitridae > Aviceda > Aviceda cuculoides. Next base: position 637,290 of record JAVJGG010000002.1, read on the forward strand.
TTCAGTGATTATTTTGGCTTGATTATCAACATTCCTTTTTTCATTTAAAGATATTTTATGGAGTAGCAGAGAAACTGAAAGATAAGGAGGAGCTAATGTACGTATAGCTCTGATCTCAGACATGAGCAGACAGTAAACTGGAGAAGTGGCAAGGCCAGGTTGGACAGGGCTTTGAGCAACCTGGTCTAGTGAAAGATGTCCCTGCCCATGGCAGGGGGGTTGGACTAGATGATCTGTAAAGGTCCTTTCCAACCCCAACTATTCTGTGATTCTATGAATTCAGCACTCACTAAGTACAGAGCAGATGTGTTTATTCATGGTTTTTTATGTAAGGCGAATAGTTCCCTTGAACAAAGCCAGCTTGAGCTGTGTCTCCCCATGAACAGCCCTGCCAGAGTAGCTACAGCAATAATGCAGTCCTAGTCTGAATTTGACTGGGAGGGTTGCCTACCTGAGCGGTTTACAAGCCTATATGCACAACCGTAAGCATTAAAATTCTGCTTATCTGCAGCCAAGAACAGGAAATCTTCTGCTGTGCATGGCTGTTGGGCTGCAGATGCTTAAGTTGTTTCTCAGCAGATGCCCCAGCTCATGCCGAACCCTTGGGAGGTCAGTAGTTTAGAGTGGCCGTTTCCTTTAAGGCAATGGTTGAATTTGCCACATCAAAATGAAGTAGTGGCACATAAAAAAAGAGGAGGAAAATCAAAGCCTTTTGTAAAATGAAATTTAACAAGTAGCTGAAGAAAGTGTGGGAAGATCACTGGGAATAGCACGATTAAGTGCTAGCGTTTTGCAAAGTTGCGTGGGAAGTGTGGGGTTCTGGAGAACCTGGGTGGGCCCACAGTGTGATGAGTCTGGGAAAGGGGGTGTGAAGAGAACCCAAGGGGTTGTCACTTGAGGAGAGCTCTGAAAACCACGTGAGCTGAGTCCTGACCTGACTTGGCAGACACTGGCCATGGGACTTGATCTGGAGGAACAGCCATTGCTGGTAGAACTGAAGTATTCACAACGAACATGGATAGATGCACTTAATAGTGAAGGGACATCTGCTTCAATGGCTTCCTTCCCTTCATCTCTGGTGGTTAGGTCATACAGAGCCACCAGGAATACTGGGTAGCACCTTAACCTCCCCCATGGGAGATACTTCCTTTTACCTTGCAGAAAGGTGAAGAGGTGGAGTGGGAGGGGAACCACGCATCATTACAGCTCCAGGTGTTCACAGCAACATGTAAGCCTGTCCTAACTTCCAGATGGAGTGTGGAAGGGCCAGCCAAACTTCGGTTCCGTACAGGTTTCTTTGGCAGTTGTTGTGGCAATAGAGCAATGAATTATCCAGAAAATTATGTGCTTTCCTGGCAAATGCAGAGCTGCAGGCAGCTGGGGATCTGGATGGTCATCCCTATAATGGAAATACTGAAGCAAGCCATAATGCCAGCTGGGAAGCAAAAAAGAGATGAGAGACCATATCAGTAGCTTTTGGGTTAGGACATAATTCCAGAAACTGGCTGTGTAAGGGGTGAGACACTGGTGGCTCTTGAGTGACTTCTTCCCATGGTACTGGCAGGCAAAAGGACTGAGTCGCTTGCCTGTAAAAGTGTCAGGAGAAAACAATCAACATAATACAGTTTGTGTGTGTATATAGGGCTGTCCACTAGTCTTCACACTAGTGGCCATGACTCCCAAAGTGGTGCAGCCTCCCAAAGACAAGACAACCTGTGCTGGGCACAGGAGTGTGAATTAGTGAACATAGACATAGACCCCTGCCTGCTGTTCTGCTTGGGGTGAGCCAGCTGGTCTCTCCAAACGAGGCGCATGATTCAAAGGCATCCAAGGAATCTGACAGCCTGCTAAGAGGGTGCAGAGACAGGAACAAACAGTAGTTACTCTGCAGATTTCCCATTCCCACAGCACCCCTTGTTCAGGCAGGTGGAGACGCATCACATGCAAGGGGACTTCATTAACTGGGCATTCATTTGTGTTTCAGGTGGTTAGCTCGACCAACGGGGAGCTGAATGTGGATGACCCGACGGGGGCACACTCCAATGCGCCAATAACAGCACAGGCGGAGGTGGAGGTGGTGGAGGAAGCTAAGTACGTTTGCTTTACAAACAGGCTTTCCACTGGTGTGGTCATTAATCCTCCTCCTGGGAAACGAGTGGGGATGTTTACCTGTGGTGAAGTACTCGATGCTCGTGTCCCATGCCCTTTTCCTTGCATATTGCTGCTTTTGTGCATGGTGCCTTCAGTGCTGCCGCTGCTTCTTTTTTACACTTGTCATGGCTGGAGAACGTAACTCTTACTCAGAGCATGTATTGCAAGATAGACAGTAGCACAAATACCAAAATAATGTGAATTGATTTCAGGAATCCCGGTGAGCATCCCTGTTCCAAAAGGAGAACATGCTGTACTCTTGTGCTGAGAGTGTAGGAGTAGCTTGAGCACAGCTCAGTGAAGATATTGTTGGTCTGAAAGTTAACACTTCATTTCTGGCTGCAAGAAGTGGATGCCAGGTATCCAGAATGGTCCTAAAGTAACTCTTGCAGGGATGTGTAGCTCGCTCTGTGAATTCTCTTGGTCCAGCCCAATGGAAGCTGGGCAAGAGAAACCAGAAGCAGCCCTCCTGCTTGTGGGGAAGAGCGTGCTCCCTCTGAGCTGACCTCTTCTCCATAGCTTGTGGTGAAGAGTGAGAACTGATATACAAAGTTGCTGCTTTGACCATTCCAGCCTCCTTTGCACATGTGCTGCACCTGGCACAATCATGTCACCTTTTGCATGATCCTTAACATGGGACCCTCTTGCTGCCTCTGAACTAGACCAGGACCCTAGCAGGTCACAGTGTAATCCTGACACTCCCTGTGCGAGGGGTAAATAGGCCCCGGGACTGCCTTTGAACTGGTCGGTGCTGTGATGTTGACCAGCTGCCTGGTTATAATTTGACTGGATGACACTGGTGTCACTTGTCCCACATTGTTTGTCTCAGCCTTTGTGGGAACTTCTGTTAGGAATGGCTTGCAGGAGGGTGAAGAGGAAAACTGGCAGGCATGAGAAAGGGAGTGTTGTTGGAAAAGATCCCTAGGTATGCGTCAGTCTGAAGCCAGTGCTGGTCATCCTGAAGGTCTTCTGTCTGTTCCTCTGTCCCTCGGGAAGCACTTGAGCGTGATCTTGCTCACTGGTAGCTGGCCTAGGCATGATCCTGGCAGCAATGTGCCTGAGCAACAGATACACTTTCTCCTCCCAGCCAAAGGAGCGAGCCTTGGGTTTGGCGCAGGCTCCTCATCAAGTATGGCAGGGTGGGGGAGATCCTGAGGTGCAACTTGCTGATTGGGCAATATTCCTCTTAGATACAGGTAGTGTGGCCTGCAGAGACCACCAGTTTGGCATCATAGGCTCTGTCTTGGTCAGACTGAAGTGGGTCTCCCCTGGGCATGTGGCTTGGGATTGCTCCTAGGATGGGGCAAATTGCCACCCTTAACAGTCCTCAATACAGCAACCCAGTGCAAGGAAAAGTCAGCTTTTAAGATGGGATGACCTTCAGCCTGTGTTTCTACAGCACCTTGTTCAGCAAGGCCAGGGTCCAGACCCCACACCCGTGTACAGGGGAGATGTCACGACAGGTGAAAAGGAGCGTGCAAGAGCCATGTTGCCCAAGCCATGCCTCGCAATGCATGGAACTGTTCTGTCTCTCTCCAGCCCTTGTTTGTGTGGTCCCAAATTGGTTTTGGAGGTGCTGGGAAGCAGAGCATAAGCTGCTTTGCACTGACAGATTTGGGGTCTCTTGTAATTCCCGAGTGTAGTCCGCTTCATTCCTCTCACCACAGGGAGAGCTGGCTTCATCTTCCCTTGCATCTATGATCATAAATCCCCTGTTATATGAGGAGGGCAAAGGACTTTTGGATTCTGCTCTGCAGTAAAGTGGGCCAGAAAGAGCTAGAAGGAGCTGGAGATGGGGCTCTGTGTTTTGAGATGAGATGCAATAGCAGGAAGGTCTTTCCCTGGCACTCCCAGCAGGCAGAGGAGCTGTGCAAATGCTTCTGCTTTGGGGCATGCTGGAGATAAAACTGATCCCGGCCATGGGTTTTGCTGAAGGGCAGGTCCCAGGCGTAGATCCGTGATCTGGCTCTTCTGCCGCTGGAGCTGCAGGGGACGAGAGCATATTCCTCTCCTGGTGGCCCAGAGCCTCTTTCTGATCCCAGGCGCAGAGAAGAACCTCGTGGGGCCGCTGCCTTCATGGAAAATAGGGGGTGTTTGTCAGAGGCCTCGAGACTCTGGAAAACGTGGCAGTTCTCAGTGGCGCCATGGAAAGGGTAGAGGTGGTGTGAGGGCTGGGGGCGGGCGGTGGGCAGGCATGGTGTGTGTCTGCCAGTCTGCACTGCATGTTTGCATGGCTGCAGTGACATGCTTTCATCCCACCTCTGTGAACTAATTGCTCTTTCTTCCTTTCTGTGTTTTTTCTCTACACTCTCTGTAGCTGCCTGAAAATGCTCAACTTGTGGTGAGTCCCTCTCTCCAGTCCATATGCAAGGGGGAGCGGACCAGACTAGACTGGGGTTGGCAAAATCAAACCAACCAAACCCTAAAAAGGCACAAAGTCAAAGCCAACCCAGAGCTGTTTTGATTTTAGGACCATGCTGAGGACCACATGCAATATTGGGGAGGGTGTGGGCTATGTCTGAGCGGCCACATTAGGCCGAGCAATTTGGCTGATCTCTGAACCAATGGATGCAAAAGACAGATTTTAATCCTTCTCTATTTGGCTTACCATCTCCCTCAAACTGTTACGTCCATGAGCAGATGATGTCTAATGGAGTTGGGCAGAGTCGGGACCAGGCTTGCCGAGCATCTTGCAGGAATTCCTCACGCAGAGTTACGAAGGGAAAACCCTGCACTGGGTATCAAGGGTAGGGGGCTAGTCACTTCCTGGGAGAGTTTCCTCTGAAGAAGCACGGGCCAGGGCATGTATCGTTAGAGAGGATGGAAAGACATGGCCATGGAGTCCTCGTTAGTGACAGAGCCCCAGCTAAAGCCTCTGCTTGGAGAGGGTGGGTGGGAGATGGCTGCTTTCCAAAAACACTGCAGCTGCCAGCTGAGGGTGCAGGTGAACAGGCCTCTCCAGGAAAGGAGTGGAGGGGTTGAGATTACCATTGCTTCAAGCTGAGCTCAGGTATATGTAAGGTTTTATCAGGGTTTTGAAGCCATACCTGTAGTGTCCCAGTCTCAAGGTGTCCCAAGGAGGTATTCCTTCCCTCCTTGTCCCTTGGGGAAACCATGTAACCAGTAAGCAGAGGACCAAGTGGAGACTTGGATGAGGAGTTTGTAGGTCCCAGGGAGGGCTGATGGGTGGGAATAGCTACGGAGTGAGGTGACAAAGCCCGTGTGCAGTGAGGAATGTCCTTGTTGTATGGGAGACTGACCGCCTCTGCCCTGCTCTCCATAGGCATTGCCTCCAATACCTGTGGCATCTCTGGCTTCTCTGTATGTCGTAGTCTGGGGCTGTTCTCTTGGGCATTGTCTGCATGCAGAGAGATCACGTTCTGTAACTGTCAGCCTGCCTTATTCTTTTATTTTGGTGTTTTGCCTCTGCCTGTCTGAACTGCCAGGACTTCCTTTCCTGAACCCTTCCCTGGACCTCTGAGTAACAGCCTAAAAAGAGAGTCATAAGGAAAAACAGCCAGAATTTAGTCAGCTCCCTTTGTTTGGTGCCCAAGGAAACAAGTGCTGCTCAGCCCTCTTCTTCCCTTACCCGCTGCATGTGAAATCATAACTTGTGCATTTTCCATCCTCTCTCCCCGTAACATCCTCCCCCTTACTCACCATTGCCCAAGTCATGAAGGAAGGTGGCTGCTGTGGGAGAAAAATACTGCGACAGGTTAAAGCAAGAGAGAGTGGCAGGTGGCCCGGGACAATAAAATGCAAGCCCAGTCCTGTGGTGGGGGGTTAAATGTGCCAGTCATGCGCAGGAGCCTGGGTTGGGTGGTGCTTCAGACTGCACGCTGCAAACATCAGGCTAGGTGCGTAGCGACGGAGTCGTCACAGGTCACTCGGCCTGTGTTCCTGCAAGGACAAGTACTTTGCATTTTTCATCTCGCCTCCAAACTGAGCCTGTTTAGGAACCTAAAGACAAATCATGGACACTAAACTTCCCTTGGCCCTTAGTCCATGCAGGCCAGAGGAACATGTGGTGGGACGTGGCCCTCCTCTTGCTGTGGTTGTTTGAGATCTCCATGTTGTAGAGGGTTTTGGTCTCCCCAGCAGAGGATCTGTGCTGTCAGGCTTGGCTCATGGGGGGCTGGTGGTCACCCATTGCTTTCGCACCCCGTACTAAGGCTTGTGCATCCAGGGGGTGTGAGTGAGAATGAATCTGTTCCTCCAGCTCTGAGAGGACAGAATTGTAATGCTGACATTTCAGAGCCATGAAGGACCCAATGGAAAATAATTTGGAGAAGTTGTTATAGCGTTTTTGAACGCTTTTGGTCTGGCTGTTGGTAAAAGATGCTTGTAGGAAAAAATAGTCTTTGCATACTCACATCTGTTCTTGCTGCTTAGCCAGGTATCCCTTCCACCAGCCTGAAAAAGTAGTCTTTCAGCATCACTTGGGCTTCTCTGGAGATGACTGTAACAGCAGAAGGAGAAAGACATGTAGGTCAGGAGCAGAACTCGCACAGAACACACTTCTGTGCAGAGGGTTCCTGACAGTGGGCTGAGGATAGGAAGGTAGATACACCTTAAATGCCAAGTAATTCTGTAGGAAGCCAGCAGGACTAGAAAACCTGGGTGACTCTTTTCAGTGTATCCCACAAGTGAAACCACCACTCTTCACGGTTCAGCTGCGATGGGCGTTTTTCTCCCCACCTCAGCCTCCACTATCCATCCTTCTTGCTTCCCCTAATCCCCAGGTGCTGTGCACCTCCCTCGCATTGGATGGGGGAAGAAGCAGGGGTTCTGCATACCAGCACTGAATGATTTATCCAAGGTGGAAGCTCTGGTTATCATGAAAGGTTCAGTAAAGAAACCTGGTCCCTGAGCCAAGATCTCTTTGGAACTTGTCTTTTTAGTGAACAGTAGTGAAAACTATGTGTCTTGTAGCTGGGAAGAGCAGACAGGGCTCACAGTCCCAGTCCGCTTCCTCCGGGATTTGGACAGAGGGAGTGGAGCATCTGGATCCTTGGTTTAGTTGCTTTCCCAGATGGCTCCTTGTGTTCCTGCCCCAGTCGAGCCTTGGGAGGGAGACAGCCCGACGCTCAGGGGCTGCAGCCCACCGTCACCCACAGCCTTTGGGCGGTGGGACCCCATAGCGTGTGGCTAACTTGCCTTTGCTGGTCTACCAGTCTGGGCTGGTGGTGTCAACCATCCACCAGCATCTGCTGACCTTGCTGACTGTCCCACAGGACGGCAGGTCTGTCTGGGCCTCGGGCCAGGCGCGCGGAGGTGCTGTTGCATGCGGCTGAGCAGAGGGAAGCCCAGGGTGGTGGTGAACCTTCTCGGGGTGCTGGGTGCGGGGCTAATTCGCCTTGTCCTTTGTGCCCCAGGTGCTGCTGCTTCTTTAAGAGGAAACGGAAGAAGACGGCTCAGCGTCACAAGTGACCGGTGCCTCCTGGGCCTTGCAGGAACCACCACGCCTGCAGCTCCTGCCCTGTCTCACTGGAAGGGGCTTCTCTTTAGGGGGAAGGAGGAGGCATAGGAGGAAGAGAGAAAAAAAAAAAAAAGTGACATTTTAAACCAAAAAGAGAAGAAAATGTTCCAAAACAAACCACTCTGGGGTGGATCTGCTGAATGGTCTCCCTCATTCACTCCAAGCCTGAAGCTCCTTTTGGGACCAGGACTGTGGCTGGCTCAGGTCTTGGTCGCCCTGGGAGGGGGGCTGGCTGGCTGACCCTCCTTCCCGTTGTTTACGGCGAAGGCATCGTTCACACAAACCTGAGGACTGTGCTTAGTTCCTGCTCACTTTCCTCCCCTCCCTCCCTTGCGCTCTCTGCTCCTCCGTCCTCCTCCCTCCTTAATTAAGTGAAGAAATACCATAGGCTCGATTGGCTGTCAAGAGGGCAGGAGGATGCAGTGCAGGCAGGAGAGTTGTGTGGGAGAAGGGCCTGACTGCTGCAGCAGTAAGAGACCAGTTCCCTTTTTGGCTCCTTGGGAACAGTTACACTGTAATGTGCAAGCTGTGAGAAATTTGCAATCTACTGTTCCAGTTAGGTTTTTTTTCCGGCTCCCTTGACACCTCCCTCCTCTGACAGTAACAGAGCAATGTGGATTGTTTTAAAGAAGCTGACGTCGTTGCACTTTTTATTATTTTTAGCATTTACAGATGCACATTGTATCTGTGGATCTCTGCATGGCCACGGATGCCAGCGCAGACAGACATTCAGCTGGGAAGACGGTGGGATGCAAAGAATGCCCTCGAGTGGGGATGTTGACAACATCCGCACAACCCTTGTGCCAGTCTGGGGTTCCTGACGCCTGCCTTGGGCCACGTGTTGAGGAAAGCATACTTGAATTTTCAATCACCCTTTCTAGCTGCCGGTGAATGTCCCTACCATGGTTTCCTACACCGTGCCTGACCCAACTGGCTGGGAGATGCAGGGCTGTAGCCCGGTGTTGGCAGGAGGGAGCAGCATCAGCTTTGCTGAGCTGGAGGAGTTTGCGCTGTCTTAAGAGGTAGGACCTGGATTAAGGTAAATGGGAGGCAGCCATTTCCCAAAGCGTAGGCGTTTCTTGGCGTGGGCAACTGGGCAGCCTTCTCGAATCCCTCCGGCAGGGTGGTTGTGAACACATACCTTCTGCGAGAAAACATTAGCAAGAACAAAGCTTCCCCAGCAGGTGAGAGGATACTTTGCTGCCTTAACGCTGATTTCATCTCCAGATGGTCAGATAGGTTTTACTGGAATAGCCTTCATTCACGTCCTCTCTGCAAGCGTGGGTCTGGGGCACGTGGGACACCATCCCACCCCACAGAAGCCACGGTTCTCATGCACCGCTTTTGAGCCAAACGAATAGCGAGCAAAGGGCTTGGGGCGCTTTGCACACATGTAAAAAGAAAAAATCTTGTGTCCAGCTGCAGTGTCTCCAAACTTGGAGGAGGCCAAGGCTGCCTGGGGGTTACCATAGGCGTGGCAGGGCTGTGGGAGAACTGGAGCAGCTTTTGAGGAGGTTGTGAATAGGTTCCTTATACTTTGTCTTTCCACGTGTGACACCTGACCAGGCTGGGACTGTTCACTTGAGGGACTTCGCTTGTCATAAACTCGGGCCTGGCTCACCCCAAAAATCCCGGAGAGCATGAAGGAAGGAAAGGGAGAGACTAGATCTCATTATCTTTTTTTTTTTTTTTTTTTAAATGATGATCTGCATAGAGTTCATGGAGCGGCACTCCCGGGAGCTTCAGTTCCCCTGGCTGGGAAGAAGTGGGCTTAGAGGGCAGATCATCCTGAACAGGTTGCTTCTGGGCTTGCTCTTCATGCATCCCTAAAGCAGGAAGATGCTGGTGTGGTGCCAGGGCACAAAAGCTTGCTTCCTTGCCAGGATCTCTGTAGGGCATCTCTTTGCCATTCTCCGTTGCATTCTCTCCACGCCTTATCCCGATGAGCATGGCTGAGGTGCAGAGCTCTTCGCTTGCACGCCCACCAGGAGATGCGTGCACCCACCTTCTCGTTCTGCAAAGCGCTTTCCTTGAGCCATACCATGGGCCGTGGCAGGAAGGGGACCGCTTACTTCCTGCAGGCACGTGCCGGGGCGCTTCGCCCCCTTGTCCCCTCCTGCCAGAGGGAGGACAGGGACTGTGGCTGCATTCCACCCTTCTCTTTTCAAACTCCTCCGCTGCCTGTGGCTTCCAGAAGCCCGGTGTCTCTAGCACAGGCGTTCACCTCTCTGCTGTAGGAAACCATGGTTTGGTGTCTTGGGAGGGGAGGAAAGGGGCACAGGCGCTCCCTGTGGAGTGGTCCTGCCCGCTGCAGATGGAGCTGGGCCCTGAGACACTTCTGTTGCTGCCCTCCCAAGCCCCACTAAGTGCCTGTCACCAGAACTCAGTTCCTTCTGCATCTCCTGCCGTGTTTGGTCATTCCTCGCTGCCTCCGGTCAAGGAGCAGCTTGTAGTTGCAGCATATGTAAGTGTTTGCAGGGTGAGGGAGGGCGGGGGGGGGAAAGGGGCCATCTCAAGAGTTTTTTGTTCTTAAATGTTTTTTTTGTTTGTTTTGTTTTGGTTTTTTTTTTAAAGTGAATGTATTTGATTGTTTAGAAACTTTCCTGACCTTGTTTTTAAGTGGGTTGGTTTGAAAGCTATTTCACAGTGACCCACTACTGCTTCTCTCTGGAGATACGATGTTCTTTTAATCCTACGATGATGTGTTTGTAGGGGAGGACTGTCCCTCCACGGCATGCTGGTAATGCTCACTTGTACCAAGCCCTCTTGCACTATAATCGTACGTTGGACTCTTCAAAAGGGCAAAAATGTGGGGTGGCTTTTTTAAAAAAAGGAAAGGAAAATAAAGCAGGTTAACAGCAAGTGCTGTGCTTGAGGAAACCGCTGTCCCCAGGGAGCTCAGAGGTGACTAGGAGAAAAGCCAGACTGAGCCAGCCATGCTGTGGTAGGAAGAAGGGCATTAAGCCTACCTGGGTAAACTCTCCTCTCTTCGCCAGAAGTCGTTAGCAGCTGGGAGACCCCAGGGGTGCGAGGGGAGGGCTCTTGGGCCCGTGCGGCAGGGGGCACCCGGCGCTGTGCTGGCCTCCCCAATGTAGCTCTCCCACGGTGTGGCCCACCAGCGTTGCGATGCAGTCTTCTGAGGTATCAAGTGAGATGATTATTATTTTTTTTTCAATAAAACATTGCACTGCTGCATTGTTCTCCATTAATAGGTGTATTTATTACCTCTTCCTGGCAACATTGCATTTGCTTTTCTTTTGCTTCTGTTGGGCACTCTTCATAGCCTCCTGTGAGAAGCTCCGAGTCCTCCCTTGAGTGGATGATGCGCGGTGTGGGATCTTATGGGACTTTGTCAACACTTTGTGCTTTACAGCCATGGACGGTTCAGCCCCACAGAGCTCGGCCAAGGCATCGTGGCACCAATTTCTCTTCTCCCAGTGCCTGCACTTTCCCGCTTCAAGTATCCTGGGTAGCAGAATGGCTAAACCATTTATTTATTACTTGGAACACAAAGATCTGAAGCACCCCAAAACATGCTGCCACGTGGTTCCCATGTCTCTGGAACAGCAGCTGCATCTGCTACTGTAGGCGTCAAGCACGCCATCCCCAAGTGGAAGGGCACTGCGTACGCCCGTCTACTGGCCAGGACACACCGAGGGGCTTCGGCTCCAGCCGAAGTAACCACCAGCCGAATCCCTTGGCACACACTGGGCTGGCCGCCGTGCCTGCAGAGGAAGGTGGCAACGATGCAGCCCCAACTGTTTCTGCCTCCAGTGCTGCCTTTCTCTGTGTTTCTGTCCACTTACTGGGATCTTGTGTAGAAAGGAAAAGCACTGTGCTGCTTCCATAGAATCGACTGCCAGGATCACAAGGTTTTCCGGCATGCAAATAGCTGCTGCTTATTCTCAGTACAGAGAAAAGCATTAAAGGAGATGCCACCTATTAGCCAAACATAGCATCTTTTAAAAGCAGCTTTCACTCTGTCTAGACAGCTGGAGCGTAACTCCCGCTCTTAGAAAGTGATTCACACTGGGATCTTTGTTGGGATGCTTTTTTCTCCATGTGTTTCCCAGCCTTAAACGTAATATTTTTAGCATGAACTTTCATTTCCCATTCCCCAAAATTAGGCTTGGCACACTTGTGCTCCGAGAAGGAAGACAAACCTCAAGCTTGCTTTCTTTGGCCCTTGGAAACATGCATGTCCGCCAGGCAGTTCCATTAAGAGGTATGTATGCTAGGTGATTAACACTGACCAAGATCTATTTGAGTATACATTAAAAAAAAAAGGTAATTCCCACATATTCAACTAACTCCACTATTTGTGAACAACTGTGCTAGAGCAAGAGATCGGCGCCTGCAAGATGGCAAACACTTCTGTGCGCTTTCAGCCTTGCCGCATCTGGTATTTAAGAGAAATTTGGGCCTCTCTGAATAAGACCTCTCCCGTGCCTTTCTTTAGCTTTATCACACGGCCTTGCCCGCTCATCAGTCTCACCCAGGAAAAGAGAAGAAGGGGGCGAACCCCAGCAGCCCCTCTCCCCGTTGCACCCTCGCGAAGGGTGCCTCAGGACAAGGCTGCATCTTTGTGGCGGGGGGGGGGGGGCGGGCTGCACCGAGGCCATGGCCGCGTCCTCCCGCTCTGGCCGCGGAGCGGCAAAGGGCCCCGGGGCTGCCGAGTCGTCATGTACTTTGTCCGTTTAATGCCGGTCTACCCCCCGCCCCCGCCTCGGCCTGGGGGGGAGGCGGTGGTCGCCGGTCGTTCGTTCCGCCGCCCCCGCACCTTCCCGCCGCCGGCGCGCGCCCCCTCAGGCCCCACAACGG